>CM021100.1:157262276-157655797 GCA_007115665.2 Sequoiadendron giganteum | reverse complement strand
CAAGCACAGGCTGCTGAATTTTTTACAAAACCGTTGGCCAAAGATGTATTTCAGAGACTTCAGTCTCGATTGGGAGTGGTCTCTCAATCTTTGTTATCTTAATTAGTCTATTTTGGTGATAGGGGGAGCTGGTTAGCTCTTCCTACAGCTTATACTTTGTTGCTCAAAGGTTCTTTCTGTAGTTTGATGGCATGTCACAGTTGGTTTATCTTTGTTTGGTCTCCCTTTATCCTTGTGTTAAAAAGGGGGAGAATTTTGAGCATCTGGTTACAGTTCATTATCTTTGATTTGGTGGCTCAGTTTTGCCATCAAGGACAAAGGGGGAGTTTGTTGAATCCCTCTTATGTTTTTTTTCTCCTTGATGTCAATTTGTGGATATCTTGCATCTTGGTTATCTTCTCAGTTGATACATATTTTTCTTGGCACAATCACATCATTGGTTTTATTATCTTGGTGGCACTGATCGTTTAACTTCATGTGCAGATTACAAATGTTTGTTGAGGTATTCTAGTTACAGGTCATTTGTCTCCATTTGATTAGGTGATACATTTATGGTTTAATCCATTACTGGTTCAATGATAATCTCAATTATGTTGTCCTTGGCATAAATCAACTTTATATAGGTTGACTATTTTTGGCTTGATCAGTAACAAACAATCTTGAATTTAAAAACGGTCTTGAAATTCTCAAAGGTATACTTCTCTACTCTCAATCACAGGAATTGATACAAGGAATATTGGCTATTTCAGTGCTTTCAGGCTTTAAGGAACACACTACTCATTCCTTTGCATTTGTTTAATGGTATTTGGTATGGAGAATTGCATAATATCTTGCCTCTAGTACTAAGGCATTGGAAATTACTTGCATTGGATTTCATCATGGTGGCATTTGAAAGGGCATTCTATTTGATCCTCCATTTTTATGTGAGTTGGGTCATTTGGTTAATATTTAATTCAGCCTTAAGGCCGACTGCAGCAAATGGCATTGGTTAATTATTGTTTATGTCACATTGATCGTGACCTTGCCTTGACTTTGTGGAAACTTCAAGTCTTATGTTTTTCACCCCTTCATGAAATAATGTTGGCATCATTGTGTTGGCTTTACTCTTTGTCTAAAGTTAGCAAATGCCATAATGGTTGTCGGCATGTTTACCTCTATTCTGCCCATGGACTTGACATGGAATAATGAGTGTGTTTATTCACTGTCCTTTTTCAAACTCCAAACACCTATCTTCTTTTGCAAAGGAATTCACACTTGTTTGCTGAGTAAGGTTAGGGAAAAAACGTTATTTTGTTTCACATTTTTGTGTTGCCCACATTCTGGCCGCCACCATGCATCCTCCACCTTGGCCGCTTCATGGTTATCCTTGGCATTTTTGCTGTTGGATAGCAATCGGGAGCAGTCCGAAGCAATCTGGAGCCCTGCACAGAAGTCGCTCCACTTGTCTTCTTTCAGCCACAATGTGCAAGCATGTTTTTTGGGAGATTGGGAGGCCATTTTTTCTCCTCTATAGGACTGGTAATCGTTCATTGGAAGCAACATTAGTTTGCTAGGTACTCTTCTTTTGATTGGTTTGCAGATCCATTTCAGTTCAGCAAAGGTTATTTCGAGCCATGTCTCCTCTCATTTGAAAACATAAAATTGAAAAACGTTTTTGTTCTTCTCATGAAAATTCTGGAACAACATTCTATTTTGAGGGTTATCATGACAGTTATATTAAGGATCCGAATTGTCTGGGTATGGGTAATGATAATATCATCGAATCTTTGCATATGCTTATTTGGGTTCATGGATAACGTTTCCTATGAAGGTATTTCAGTCGCACTTCAAAATGACCTCAGTTTATTAAGTTTATCTATTACTGTATTGGACATAGATCTCAGAATATTCTCTCAGCCTCACTAGAATTTGTGGGTAACTGTTAAAATGCTTGGTTATTGGCTTTCGATTGCATGGTGGTTGGGGTTTCAGTTATCTCTCTTTCATTGCAGTTTATTTGTCAGATCTCCCTTGGTATATGCATTCTTCATTACTACATGTGGGTAAAATCTGAAGGTGGTTTCTTTTTGCTAAAAATACTTAGGATGCACTGCTGGTCAAGTCAAGAAAAATGGTTATCATTTCATTATTAAATGATGTGCTCTCATTGCTTTTGTTTAAGCACTCCATGTGCAGGCCTCTAATGAAGACATGCTCTGTCACTCTTCTATTCTTGGTCATTGATGTTCTATCCTCAACAGAAAGAAAGAATCTCTCTTTTGTGAACATTGCAACATCAGATTTGACTTGACAGTCATTATGTAACCTAAAAAACAACCTTGCATAACCTTTTCTGAAAGTGAAATTTCGAGAAATAGTTGTATTACTTCCAATGTCTAATGATGTTTTTCTATAAAAGCCAAAACCAATGAGTTTAGGGTTCTATCATGACAGAAAATCAAAAAATCAAAAAAGGGGTATTATTATTTAGTAATCTAAAAGTCTATTTTGTTCTTTGATGCTGAAAATTGGAAAACACAGTGTATTCAGATTTGTAGCTTTTTGTATTGGAAAAGATTGAAAATCAAACAGCGAGAAAAGAGAGAAAAAATGTATTATTGTAAAACAGTTTGATGAGATTGTATTGTAATAGTGATAGGATTTTTCTCAAGCTGCATCGATATTAGATAATGCATGGAATTCTGAAGAGTCAATTCTGACTCTTGAAAATTCTATTTTTTGTCTATCAAGAGGCACTTGACAGAAATCAAGTGAAACAGAGAGATCCTTTGTAAGTTCTATTGTTTGTTCTATTGAATATCAGGAAAGGGGTTGGTGCTCCTTGAGATTGGTGTCTCTAAACAGAGGGGTTGGTGCTCCTTGAGTCGGTGCTCAGAAATCAGCCATTGAGGCTTTGTCAAAATAAATTATTGAAATGAAAGCCTAAAAGAGGCAACAGGTTTAGGAGTGGTTTTTCTACCCTAGGACGGTTTTCCACTCAGCATATCTTGTGTCTATTGTGTCTTTGTGACTCTTTTGCTTTAGTATTTTACTACTTTAAAATGCAATGTTACATTACTCATTTCAGTTCATATGATTGCATTTGATTACATGAATGACACTATCATTGAAAAATGAGAACATATGTATGGCTCTTTTCAGTTTCAGTTTAAAATGTTTAAGAAGTTATAAACACTGATTCACCCCCCCCCCCCTCTCAGTGTATTTTCACTCCAACAATTTTATGGAAATTAGGGTATAACTTCTATAAATAAGGATTTTTCCCCTCATTTTGCACCTAACAAGTCTCATTTTTCCCTCCTTACTCCATCTTCTCAAGCAAGACTAGGGTTTGCATCCTAAGTCATCAAGACATCTCTCCAAGGAATTCAAGGGATGATTTATACTACAACACAAGATCATTCATCATGGCAAGGTATTGAATCCATCACTTCATATTTCATGCTCTATTATCTTGACTCTTCATTTGATTTGATTATCTAAAAGGGGCTTGACGAAGGCAAGCCCCCATGCCTTAACAATCAATATTTCCTTCTCTTTATGTGTGTTTGCAGATTTAGGCATTTTACAGGTTTGGAAATCATTCAAGGATATATTGAAGACTTGTTAGGGCACCTTCTTGACAAATAGGGAAAAACATCCACAAAAAGATACCTACAGGCAAAAAATCAAGGTTTCTAAATCAAACACTTGGAGGAGCAGAAAGTGTAGATCAAGAACTCTCATTTCCACCTTTAGATTTTTAGAAAAAGAAAAAGGAGCATTCTCACTAGTTGTGGTGACCTAGTCCCACTATGCATATTTTTCAGAGATTTATGTGGATCCAGATACCCATTTGGCTGAAACAAGCCTCGAGTCAGTTTCTTGAAATCATCCTAAAAAGGGACTCAGTCACCCAACTTGGCACAAGTGTCCTACTAGGCATAAAAATTAGTATTTCTAGAATTTTAGAGTTCCCCTAGGTCTGCAATATATTTCCAAGTACTCCTCTTTTATTTACAACTTTATATTTTGTCAAAGTTTACATTTTTAGGTCATTCTAGTTTATGCTTACATACAACATTGTGCTTTCAAATATAGTTTATTTTCTAGGTTCTACATCAATATTTAGTTTCTATTCCTAGTTCTTTACATTTGGATAATTGCATTTATCTATACATTCTACACACACCACATCTTTAAAACCCCTTACCTTTGAATGTAACCCATGCATTTTGGCCCATCTTTCTCCTTGTAGGTGAAAAACCCTAGAAGTGTAAGAAAGCATTAAGGCGCCAAAATATTTGTTGCAATATCATGCTGCCTCAACCAAATCAGGCTTCCAAACAGAGAAAAATCAAGTCTTCCAATTTGCCAGAAACCAAAAGAAATGTCCACTTGAGGAAAAAAATCACACTAGCAACCACAATTGCATTCACCAGCAACAGGAAATTGAATTAATCAAAAATGGGGTAACTTTGAAATTTAGCAAATTTCAAATGCCTAAAAAATAAACGATCTCAAAACTCTCTAGATGAAAACTCTCATGGGAAGGAGTGCAGAACAGGTGGCTCTAATACCATGTTAAAGCAAATAACCTAGGAAAATCATCTGCAAATAAACCTCCATAGAATACAAGAGAAGCAAACCAGGCTATTTCACCAAAGAAAATACATTGAGATGAGATATATATACAATGTACAAAGTGCCTTATAAATGCATTAAAATATGTGGTGGGTGTAAAAGTACCCAAAATGGGAAAAAACCACCCAACTAAATAAATGCAAAACTAATGCCTAGGTAAACTTAAGTGCAAATGCAATTTACACTAACACTATCAATTATGGGTGCACTAATGTTAAAGTTGGTTTAGAACAATCCTTTGTAAGAGTGTTGATATTGATTGAAGGCTTGTTTATTTCTTTCTAGGGACAATAACCAAGACCATAGTTGTTTCTTGTGTGTTAGGCTCTATAAAGACATAGATACCTTGTTCTCTAGCACCACATCCTTTTCCACTATACCCAAGTTGTTTCATAAGTTAATAACCTCTTCCATAAAGCTTTTTCATTTCTTTTGGATTCAATAGTTTCTCATAATCAACTTCATCAAAGTTTGTTGTGTAATTTGCTTTATCTTATAAAGTAGTTGATGTGGATGCTTTTGAATTTTTTGTTGACATTAATGCTTTTTCTTTTCCCTTTTCATAATATTTTGTGTGATCTTGTATTCACCCATGAATGTAGGTGTGAAAGATAAGAAACTTCAATCATCTTCCAATAACTTTGTGAATGTTTCAATATTATTCTCTTTTTCTTTCTCTTGCATGGGTTCCACTTGTGTAGTTGGTCTCAATGTCTTCAAAGGATCTCATTTTTCTCTTTGAGAAATCAAACAACTTTCAAGTTCAGGATCAACCTCGAGTGTGTACACTTTGTTTTTGTAGATATACTTCATTTTATGATGAAGAGTATAAGGCACCCCATTCATTGTATGAATCCAAGGTTTTCCTCAAAGAATATTATATGAAATATTGTGGGGTATAACATAGACCAGAATTTGCAAGTAACCTTCTCAACTTTAATAGGTAATTTGATGACTCCAAGTTGTTGTTTTCTTGCGTTATCAAACCCACGAATAGATAAAGAAATAGGTTGAATTTGGCTTTTGTCTACTTCAATATTATCAAGGAGGCTTACACTGCAAACATTAAGAGTCATTTCATTATTGATGAGAGTACATTTAATGTGAGACTTATTATCCTTAATGTCTATATCATTAAATCATCATTTTTTTCACTTCTAACAAAGGTAACTCATCTTGAAGGAAAGTAAAGTCTAAGTTTTCTAGAGTTATAGCTTGAATTTCGGTTGCCACATCATTTGATTATACATTAGGAGGAGTAGGAACTTGTTGTAAAGAACTTTAAAGTATGTTATGATTAATAGGTGAGGATTGAATAAGATCCCACAAGGATATCTTAGAAAAAGTATTTTTAAGTTGCTCAAAATGATCATACTCCTTTCCACTTCATAAAGGAACAAGGAGCACTAGGAAAGATAGGGTTAGGCAATGGGAGGGATGTTTGAATTGTTTTTCTTTGTTTTGGATTGTTTCTAGTGTTATATGTATGAGCAATGGTATTGAAACTCGGTTGCTACTAAACATTATCATTATCAGGTTTCCTTTTAGGTGGTTCTAAGATAAGCATGGGTTTGTTTTGAACTTGTGGTTTTTTTGAGGGTGGATAAATGATAAGTTTAGGCTTAGGAGAATGCTTTAAGGGATATCTAATGTGCATAGCGTCAGAAGAATTATCCTTATTTTCATGATCTCTTAGTGAAGGGGATTCTAATATCTCCTTATCATCTTCATCTAAGGAAGCCTCGTCAATATTATTTGAAAGACATGTGTCAATGTTCTCATTTTCTTCCACCATGATATCTTCCCTAGTGAACCACAAAAAAGGAAGAATGCTAACAAGGGAAAGAGGATTCCCTTTACTAGGCCCCTAGGGTTTTTCACCTAGGAGAACTTGGTGTAGGAATAACACTCTTTCACACTAATTTTTTTCCTTTTGGTAGGTTCATTCAAAGGAAGGGATTGGATAGGGTTCTGTTGTGTGTACTAAGTGTAGCTAAATGAAACTAATGCTAACTATGAAATGTAAATGAAAGAAAATATAAACTAGATGCAAGTTAAACTATATGCCCTAGATGTATGTAAAACTAGAAATAAATGGGAAAGATCAGTTATTGTGCACCTGGGAAATGAAACTTGTAGATGACAAGCCCTAGAGTGTTCTAGATTTTTTTTGAAATCAGCAGAGGGACACTTACGCTAGAATGGGTGACCTACTCCTTCTGTCATGAAATTCTGTCGGATTGGGTTTTGGGAAAAAGGGTATCCAAAAACATAAAAAAACCCTTTTTTAGGCCTAGTACAAGAACAAGGTCACCAATGATAGTGACCTAGTCCTCCTGGTACTTTCAAAAACCTGAAGGTCTGATTTTGTGGGTCCCAGCTTGTACTTTCCTTCTTTGCAAAAGCTCGTGTTTGAATCTCTAGACAATGACCTCCAACTTGTCCTTTTGCTCCTCTTAGGGTTTGATGCCTTGATGTGACTTGAATGGAATGAAGGTACCTCTCCCAACACTTTAAACCTTGTGTTGGTTCTCAAAAATGTAGGTTTTAACCATAAGAGTTTTCCAAGCTCTTACAACACTTTTGGCCAACGTACAAGGCCAATTACACAAGTGAACCTTTTTCTCTTTAGGTTTGGCTAGACCTAGGTGGATGAACCTATATGAAACATGCAGATTTGAACTAAATTTCCTGCTAAACAGTCTACCCACAATGGAAATTGGGAATGGATAGACCAAATTATACTATAACTACTCCTACTACATAAATGAAAGGTTTTGAATATATTTTTTATAATCAATTCTATCCTTTGGGATATGATAGATCAATGCCTTCTATCTATTGGGCAATGGAGTCAAAAAATATTACTAATTACATATATATCTTCCTTTCTAACAAAATTCACGTTGTTAGACACTTTAAGGGATGAAGTTCTAATGACTGGCATGTGACTTCATGAATTTATGACTAGCATAAATGGTGTTGAAATATTTTCTTACCTAGTTCTCCTTCAACAATCCAAAGGAAATCTCACAAACATAGTGGCTTACTCAAAGGAATTTAATTCTGCCTTGCAGACACCAGTAAATAAAATCACACAAAGTGAAGAAATACACTCTGATGAATCAAAACATACTTGATATTTAGACTCAAATGATCGAAATATTTCAAATTGGAGAGAACCAAGCAAAAATATTAGTTATGACATCACAACAACGAAATAATCAGAAAGGAATTTGGTAAAAAAAAAAATCTCCATTGCACTGTTTCCAGAAGGTTTTTCTACATTATTTCATTCCTAGTTTCATTTCTGAGAAAAATCTCTCACTTCTCTCAAACCGAACCCCTGTGACTGGTTTCCTTCAATAATTTATACATCACAACTCAAGGGGAGTGACCCTTGAATTAACTGGTAAAACCGTTTGCATTCTTTGGCGGTAACAAAATATTAATTGCATTTCCTTATCAGCAAATTAATATTTTCAACTATAGTTCTGTGTTTAATTTTAAATTTAATACTTTTCCTGCCTTTATGTTTCACTTTATTCCTTGCTGTGAAATCTTCATTTATTCTTACCACTCTACCACGGTCAACTTGTTGACCGGCCGCGGTATAGTGGTGATTGCTTCTCACCGGTCTCGACTTCTTACCGCTCTACCGTGGTCTTGATTTTTGTTCACCGTGGTATAGCAGTGGCCCATTAACTGTTACCCTTCCCATCTACCGTGTTACCATGGTCATCATCCTAAACACTAGTGGTGTCATGATAACCATTTGTTGACCGCCACCTCATCGCCTGGCCGATTGCTAACCCTGTCACCGCAGTAACCACGGTCTTCATTTGAACTCCCTGCAGTTGAGTGGTAACTGATTTGAACACTGCTGCTTCCTTGCTAACTATTTACTATAGTCACCATGGTCTTAGACTTGACCGTTAGCAGTACTGTGGTGACTGTCCATAACTGCCACCTCGGTGCTACCTCACCGTTAACTGCCTATCTCCGCCGACCATTGACTATTTACCGTGCCACTACAGTGTATGAATTGACCACGTGTGGCATAGTGGTAAACCTTATCATGACAATTCCTAACCATCACCGCTATACCACGAGCCACTTTACAAAAGGCCACGGTAAAGTGGTGAAAGCCATGAAAGATAAGCGGTGGCGGTGTAAGGAATTTTAATGTTATGAATGGGAGTAGAATGAATTATTTTATGAAAATATAGGAGAACGGATTTTAATTGGGGTGACAGCCATTCTTAGGATGGTGAATGATTTTTTATATGAAAGATAGTAAAAATATTATGCTCAAAATGGAATAAACACTTAGATTTTAATGGAATTTTTTTGGTTCTAATAGTGGCTCCTATTGGGGATGCGTGGTTGCTCAATCACCACAAGAATCTAGCATACAATAGGAAGAGTAGACCAAGATATGAATGGTCCAGAAAATGAAGGCAATGGAGGATGGAGAGAATGAAAGAGTGGAGGAGATGGAAAATGGAAAACAGAGCATGGAGAACGACAGGTGAAAAATGACCCTAAAATACTATACATGGAAAGAAAGCAATTCTTTCAAAAAGGGAGTTCCTAAGAATGTCCATGTACTAGAAAACCTAGACCCTTGAAAATTTCTAAGCTACTATGCATGGAAAACAATATTAAAGAGGGTAAGTTAAGAATTATCCATGCACTGGAAGTCCTTAACCCTCTGTTGATCTTCAAGAGAATAAATGCTTCAAGAACTACCCATGTACAAGAAAATCCTACTCTTTTCCAGACATGTTCTACAAGAAATAAGAATCTTCACCTCCTTTACTAGTTATCACAAAAGGGCCAAGCCATAAAGCTTCGAAATTGCCATGCTTCCCCTTCTCCTGACACCGAGCATTCCACATCAATACCAAGTCATCCTTTTCAAATTTTCTCTTCTTGGCCTTTTTATCAAAAAGGTATTTCATTTGTGACTGCAATTTCACATTCTGCTTTTGAGCCAATCTTCTCACTTCATCAAGCTCTACAATCTACTCCATTCTTTCCTCCATTGGATCAAAAATATCCAAGTCTTCTTGTAAAATAAAGTTATAGACTAGCGAAAGATTCTGCAATGGAATCCTAGCTTGTGTCCTATATACCAACTCAAATGGAGATTTTCCAATTTCCCTCTTCACTGTAACCCTATTTTCTCATACAGCCAATCTTAACTTCGAATCCCATGCCTTTTTGTTTGTATCCAACATCCTCCTTACTATCTTCAAAAAAAAATTATTACTTGACTCTTCCTGGCCATTGGCTTGTGGATGGTATGGGGAAGAATAAGAAATATTAATGCCATATGTTTTGAAAAAATCTCTAAACTCATCAGTTCTAAAACACATCCTATTATCTGTGATCAATCTGACCGGGGTGCCAAATCTGGTTATAAAATTCTCCATCAGAAATTTCATCACTACTTTACTTGTTGCTTGCTTAGTTGGGACAACCTCCACTCACTTAGTAAAGTAATCTATTGCCACTAGTATCCACCTATGTCCTTCACTTGATCTTTCATGTATTTCTCCAATGAAATCAACTCCCCATTGGTGAAAAGGTGCTTCTACCTGCAAAGGTCTAAGTGACAATGCTCCCTGATACTTCAACTTTCCTCAAAATTTCTGACAAGCCTCACACTTGCTCACATATGCAAAGGAATCATTGAATACCCTAGGCCAGTAATTACCAGACCTGAGAATCTTGTGAGCAATAGTCTTATCAAAATAATGGCCCCACATACCCCTTCATGCATTTCTCCTAAGACATACTTTTCCTGGGATTCATCTAAACACAACAACAATATACCATCCCCATTCTTCCATAATAGGTCCCCTTCTAAGAAAACATATTTAGAAGCTTGCAACTTCAAAGTTCTCATTTGATTATCATTCAGCCCTTCATAGCACTTCATGTGTTTCAGATAATGCATCACATTTGTATACCATGGAGTATGCTCAATACTTGTTATGAGTTATTCCTTACCTTCTACATTGCAGATTTGGTTTGCTTCAATATTTGTTTCTGCCATCAGCGTGGCCAGACCCTGTCCTCTTACCAACTTGGTAATTTGAATCTCCATGTTGAACTCTTGGATTTTATTAATCCATCTGCAGCTCTTCCCTGTCACTTTTGTCTGCACCAGAATATCCTTCATAGCTACATGTCGGACATAAGCAATTACCTTAGCTCCAACAAGGTAAAGCATGAAATCCTTTGTTGCTTTGACTAGTGCATAAGCCTATTTTTCCATAATATCATACTTTAATTTTGACCCCTGCAAAGATTTACTGAAAAAAGAAATAGGTTGCTCATGACCTTCATCATTTTTCTGTAGCATAACAATAGCTATGGTATGAAATGAAGCAAAATATATTTTTTGAAATGGCTTAGTCAAATCAGGGGACTTTAGGATAGGGGCTTCTTTGATAACTATTTTTATACATATGAAGGCATCCATAGCTTCAGCAGTCCAGTCCAAATCTTCTCCCTTTTTCAACATCTTAGATATAGGTTTAACAATCTCAGAAAAACCGGACACAAACCTCCTAACAAAATTAATTTGGCCAAAAAATGATTGGATTGCTTTCATAGTTTTGGGAATGAGAATTTTATCTATGGAATCTACCCTTTTAGGATCTATCCTAATCCCATCTTTTGACACAATATTCCCCAAACATTTACCCTCTATAACAGCAAAATGACATTTTTTAGGATTAAGACTGATACCATACTCCAAAGCTTTGATGAAGATCTTCTCCAAGTCCCCCACATAATTTTCTACCATTTTGGAATAAGCAGTGAGATCATCTTGATATACCACCATTACAACATTAATTAAATCTGCAAATGCCACATCCATGGCCCTTTGAAAGGTAGCTCCTGCATTTGTGAGACCAAATGGCATTCTCACATAAACATGCGTTCCCCATGGTGTAAGGAATGTTGTCTTGTACTGCTCAGATTCTTTGAAGTTAACCTAGTTATATCCATAAAATCCATCCATCATTGATGATAGCTCACACCCCGTTACTTTGTGTAATATTTCCTCCATGTTTGGAAAAGGATAATTATCTCTTAAGGAAGCAACATTCAGATTTCTAAAATCTACACACAGTTTTATGTCCCCATTTTTCTTCCTGATTGGAACCAAATTTGAGACCCATGTTGAATGCCTAATGGGTTTTATGATACCTCTAAATCTAAGCTTTTCTAGCTCCTCTTGCATTTTAGGTTCTAGAGTTGGGTTGATAGGCCTTTTCTTTTTTCTAAATGGCTTTGTTTCTGGCTTAAGTGGAATCTCATGCTGAAAAAGATCTTCTCTATATGCCTTCAAATCCTCATAAGACCAAGCAAACACATGCTTGTATTTTCTCAGCAATGTAATTAGCATTCTCCTGATAGTTGGGATTATTTTCTTTCCAATATAAACCCTTTTGGGTGCTAATTCAGTTCCCAAATTTATTTCCTCAACATCTTATTTCTTAACCGGTGTCTGCTTCATGAGAGAATGATCATTCCCATAATACACTCTCTCCAATTCCACAAGCCCTTTGGAAAGTTTTTTAGTTTTAAGATGCAAAACTTCCTTCCCAAATACAGTTTGTTTCCCATCCACTTCTTCCACAAAAGCATTAAAATCAATCTCTTGTGCGTCATACTGATCTATACAATGAAGAAATTTCAAAAGGTCAGTATCATCATTAAAAACTTGCCAGCTATATATGTTATCAGGGACAATAGGCCTTGTTTTGAATTCAACTTGAGACACTCCTGCCAAAGTGATATCATCCTTCTTTAAGGCTACATTAGCCAAAAAGTCAGCCATTAAGTTTTTAGATCTATCTATCCAATCAATTAAAAATGCATCAAATAGTTCCACTGTATCCCACAAAACATTCCTATATTTTTTCAGCCTCTTATTCTTTGTAGCATACTTTGATCTAACTTGTGACACAACTAGCTCAGAATCTCCCAAGATAGACAACAACTTAATCTTATGCTTGACAACCATGTTCAAACCAATTAACAACGCTTCATATTCTGCCACGTTATTTGTAGATTCAAAAGCCAACAAAAATGAATATTTAAAAGTTATACCTTTTGGTGATATGAAAACTATCCCAGCTCCATTACCTTCTTGGCTACAAGCCCCATCAAAATACATTCTCCACACACCTTGTTGATTTCTAGAGATAAGCTTATCAATTGGATGAGTATTTACTAATTCTGGCTGAGATAATTCTATTCTGAAACTTCCTAAATCCACATCACAGAAGCAATTAAGTTGTTCCTAAGGAATATATTCAACAATCTAATTCATCCTCGGTTCTCTATATAGCTTGACTTTTTCACCATTGACTGGTATTGTTGCATCTGATAAATCAAACTGCACATTACCTCCAACTGTTGCAATCCATTGTCTTAACAAAAGCATCCCAAACTGAGGAGGTTTATCAATCACGGTTATATCAATGTTATAAGTTGCCTATGGGTAAGTTGCTAGTTTTACTTCTACACCCTTCATAATCCCCACAACTGGGATAGGCCTACTATCCATGGCATAACACTTACCACCCTCAATACCTACCCACAAACCAAGTTGCTTTATTACCCCTACTAGCATAATATTCATTGAAGCACCTGAATCTATCATGCAATTTCTTACCAGTTTACCATTTATTAGTAGGGTAATAAAAAATGGGCCGATTTGAGGTGTATTTATCAATGCATCATTTAAGCAAACTTCTACAACTTTTATCTTTCCTTTCTTATCAGCAATTCCAAAATTCTCATTTTGTTCAAAATTCACATTTTAATTCCTCCCATCAGACATTAATTGAATAGCACTTTCCCTATACTCTTTAATTTTCATCATTTCAAGTAATTGGACAGACATTTTTACCTAGGATAAAGCTTGCACAAAATCAAAAGATGCACCTTCAGCTCTTATCACCTTCCTTTGTTTTGCTGATTCACCTATGTTTTCCTCTTTCTACCTCTTTGATGTCTAATCCATCTTTTGTTTGTTCTTGGGGAATTCTTTGTTTTCTTCTTTGGGGACATACTTTTGCTCTTTTTTATCAGGGTGCTCATCATTTGTATTTTCTGATATTTCATGGGATATCTTCTTATTCTTCAAAAATATTCCTCTTGGAACACCTTCATTTTCATTTACTATTCTATTCCTCAGCCAATACTTTCTTTTAGCCTTCTCAACTATAGCAATAGTCAATCTCTTAATTTCTTCCTCAAGTGGTCTCCTCATATTTCCCCTATTAGTTTGATATGATGTGGTAGGAGGACCATGTTCATCATCACTTTCTTCATAATCAGAAAAAATGTGTTGCTCTACCATGTGAACATTATATTTCTGATGATCAACATCATATTCATATCCTCCTTCTTCTGAAGATGAATACCCCTGCTCTACCGAGTGAAGAATATGAGAAGTCAAATAGATATTATTTTCTTCTTCATTATTATTTTATGCCATGTCTTTTCCTGACACTGACTATGCTACAAAACAATGTTCTGAAGAATGTGGCATGTCACATACAGAACACCAAGGACTATTATCAACCATGTATGTCCCTCTCTTCTCCAAAGGATCAGGTGTCTCTTTATTTCTTGGGCTATTATCCATCATTGGCTTTCCATCTCTCCAATTCGTATTATAGGGCATATCATGTAGTCTGGGACTCTCATTCCTATATGTGCTTTCTTGTTTATTTGGAGGAGGATATTGGGGAACCCTAGGGTTATCCCTCTTGGCCATCATCCCTGCAGCCTTCCTGTTATTTACAATAGTAAGCACTATCCTTTGAGCTTCAGCAAAATTTCTAGGACCTCTGTTCCTAATCTCATATCCTATCTTAGGATGAAAAGCTTTTAAATAAATGCTTAATGCATTAGGGTCAGCTAATTTAGATCTAGGAGGTATCTTATTATGTAATTTAGAAAACCTTTGGTTGAAATCATAATATGACTCGTTTTGATGCTTCTGAATAGTCACCAATTCATGCAATGCAATTTCTGGTGCATATTGATTCCCATACTACTCAAAAAATTGTTCATAAAACACATGAATAGAATCAATAGAAGTTGTTGGCAGACTATTGAACCAATCTTTGGCATCTTCAATTAGTGACATCATAAACAACCTCATCTGCACATCTTCATACTACATATCCAAATCTTCCAAAAAAGCATTAAAACTCCTTAAATGTTCTTCAGCTGCAATTGCACTACTTCCTATGAATTTTGGGACAAGACTTCTCCAACTATTGTCCATAGGATAAGGACATATTTGAAATCCAGCCAAGTCAAACTGCTTGATCATGGTTGCATATTGTGGAGGAGGATTTTGGTAATACTGATGCTGGTACAATGGATTATTATTTGCCACATATTGCTGACCTTGTGGGGGTACATGCTGCTGATAAGGAGGTGGTTGAACACCTTGATTTTGTGGTGGAACATGTTGATACCTACCTTGATTTATTGGCTGATTTTGGTAGGCCTATGAGGAATTTGATGGGCCTACATTATTGTTCCCTTGCCTATAAGGTGGCACATATTTTTGCAAATTAGCCATTTGAGTATTGATCTGCACTTTCCTCAATTTCAACTCTTCAAGTTCTCTAATTTCTTGGAGCCTCTACTCGTATTATGTTCTTGCTTTCTCCACTTCTTATCTCTCATGCTCTATTCTTGCATTTATTTCATCCCTAGCCTTAAGTTCATAATTCTCCTCAGATGCTCTTCATACCCAATTTCATCCTCAAGAAGTGCTGCTTTCTGATCATAGTCAAGTTGTCTCCTTTCTCTTTCAGCTTTGCATTCAGCCATGAACTCCTTAACTTTCTCGGGGCTGTTTGGTATAAAGGATTCCTCCATTCCTTAGGATTATGAGGTTCTTTGGAAGGGTTGTTTTTATTTGCTAGTGTACCATATGAATTGTGTGTCTCTAGTGGTGCTCTTGATGATTTATTTTTGTTTGATGGGCCCATGTCATCAGTCACCTTCTTACCCTTATCATTCTTCTCAGTCCATTTATTTTTTTCATTAGGACCATCACCATCTTTGTACAAAGACCTTCTTCCTTGTATTTTGGGAGCAATTGTGATAGACTGAACTCTAGGATGATTTCTTTCTAATATATATTTTAATTTATTAGTTTCAACACATTTGTTCATTTAGAGTCGCCACTCACTTTCCAAAAGTGAGAAAATCTGAAATTCTTTATTCCCAGCGGAGTCTTTTACAAAATACTGACTCTATGACAAAGGCTTATATTCCAATTATGGTCCCCAGAGAAGTCGCCAAACTGTTGGTTCTCCAAAATGCAGGTTTTAACCATAAGAGTTTGCCAAGCTCTTACAACACATTTGGCCAATGTACAAGACCAATTACACAATTGAACCTTCTGCTCTTTAGGTTCTACTAGACCTAGCTGGGTGAACCTATATGAAACATGCAGATTTGAATTGAATTTCCTGCTAAACAATCTACACACAATGGCAATTGGGAATGGATAGACCAAATGATACTACAACTACTCCTACTACAGAAATGAAAGGTTTTGAATATATTGTTTATAATCAATTCTATCCTTTGGGATATGACAAATCAGGGCCTTCTATCTATTGGGCAATGGAGCCAAAAAATATTACCAATTACATATATTTCTTATTTTCTAACAAAATTCACGTTGTTAGACACTTTAAGGGATGAAGTTCTAATGACTGGCATGTGACTTCATGAATTTATGGCTGGCATAAATGGTGTTGAAATATTTTCTTGCCAAGTTCTCCTTCAAAAATCCAAAGGAAATCTCACAAACCTAGTGGCTTACTCAAAGGAATTTAATTTTGACTTGTAGACACCAGTAAATAAAATCACACAAAGTGAAGAAATACACTCTGATGAATCAAAACATACTTGATATTTAGACTCAAATGATAGAAAGATTTCAGATTGGAGAGAACCAAGAAAAAATATTAGTTATGACATCACAACAACGAAATAATCAGAAAGGAATTTGGTCAAAAAAATCATCTCCATTGCACTGTTTTGAGAAGGTTTTTTTACATTATTTCATTCCCAGTTTCATTTCTGAGAAAAATCTCTCACTTCTCTCGAACCGAACCCCTGTGATTGGTTCCCTTCAATAATTTATACATCACAGCTCAAGGGGCGTGACCCTTGAATTAACCGGTAAAACCGTTTGCATTCTCTGGCCGTAATAAAATATTAATTGCATTGCCTTATCGGTAAATTAATATTTTGAACTATAGTTTTGCGTTTAATTTTAACTTTAATACTTTTATCGCCTTTATGTTTCACTTTATGCCTTGCTGCGAAGTCTTCATTTATGCTAACTGCTCTACCATGGTCAGCTTGTTGATTGACCGGGGTATAGCGGTGATTGCTTCTCACCAATCTCCACTTCTTCTTACCGCTCTACCATGGTCTTGAGTTTTGTTCACTGTAGTATAGCGGTTGCCCATTAACTGTTACCCTTGCTATCTACCACGTTACCGCGGTCATCATCCTAAACACTGGCAGTGCCATGTTAACCATTTGTTGACCACCACCTCACCTCCTCACCAGTTGCTAACCTTGTCACTATAGTTACAGTGGTCTTCATTTGAACTCCCTGCGGTTGAGTGGTAACTGCTTTGAACATCACCGCTTCCTTGCTAACTATTTACCGTAGTCACCGCGGTCTCAGACTTGATCATCGGCGGCACTGTAGTGACTATCCATAACCGCCATGTCGATGCTACCTCATCGTTAACTTCCTATCTTTGCCAACTGCTGATTGTTTACCATGGTCACCGCGGTCTCAAACTTGACCGTTGGTGGTACTGCAGTGACTATCCATAACCACCACCTCAATGCTACCTCACCATTAACTTCCTATCTCTGCCGACCGTTGACTATTTACCATGCCACTGCGGTGTATGACTTGACTGTGTGTGGCATAGTGGTAAACCTTATCATGAAAATTCCTAACCATGACTGCTATACTGCGAGCCACTTTGCAAAAGGCCACGGTAAAGCGGTGAAAGCAATGAAAGATAAGCGGTGGTGGTGTAAGGCATTTTAATGTTATGAATGGGAGTAGAATGAATTATTTTATGAAAAGATAGGAGAACAGATTTTAATGGGGGTGACATAGCCATTCTTAGGAAGGTGAATGATTTTTTATATGAAATATAGTAAAAATATTATGCTCAAAATGGAAAAAATACTTAGATTTTAATGGAATTAATGGGTTCTAACACCTTGCTAAATTTGCATACACACCTACAAGCACACATGTAAAGACAAGGAAAATGTTAGTGTTAGAGATTTGGGCCCTTTGATGGTAGCTAAACCCAAATGAAATAGAAATCAAAGGAGAGATGCTTGAAAGATAAAAAAATTAAATTCTCACCAAATCCTTTTTTATTGAAGTTTGCAACATGCAAGAACCAACTCCAATGGAGGTTTCTTGTGTTGCCTTGTGCTTGATTACTTTCTTGGGAATCTTGAGTGCAAGAGTTCTTGTGAAGATGCAAATGAGCTAAGGGGGGGAAATGAAGGTGAAAACCCTTGTTTATACAAGATATGCCCTAATTTTCCTGAAATACAACATGATAGGCTGACACTAGAGTTTTGGAGGAAAATTCCCATTAGGTTTATGTCTTAAATTTAAAATTTATACCAAAAGGGACTAGGTCACCCAAGGTGGCAACCTAGTCCACTTAGACAATTTCAAGTGGTGCTCAAGAATAAAATGGTGATTAATAATGTTTATTATGCTTGCCTCTTGAAACACACTTAAGTCAGGCCTAAAAGTACATTAAGAGGATAAGTTAGCATAATAAAAGGGTTAAATTAGTGATGATAAGCCTAGGAAAGTGTGAAAATGCATCATAACACTTTACAACACTTTGGCACAAGGATTGAAAAGGGGTTGTTTAGGTGAATTGTTTTGAAAGGGTCTTAGAAAAGTGGGAAGATGTGTTACAACACTTCATAGTACCTTAGTAGAACATTATTAGATTATTGTTGAATCACAAGCATTCAAGATTGAATCAAGGCAAAACAAGGCAAAAATCCAAAGGAAAAGACCAAAATGAGTGAAAAAGTGTCAAAGACTACACTTTTTGGTGACACATTTAGTTCCCACTTTAGTGATAGGATGAACTTGCTTCAAACTCACACTAAAGTAGTTGAGTCATGCATGTCAAGAGGGACCTGATGTATTCATGCTAGTAGGATGAGATGACTATGATCAAGAAGGATGATTAAGCCCTCGAGATCAAGATCCCATGGAAAACCAAACATAAGCACAAAAGATCACACAAGGAGTGATGTGAGGGAGTGAAGAGAGAAAAAAAGGTTGGATCGAGCTTCAACTATTTGTCCAGCTAGTTGTGGATCAGATTTAGCTTGTTTGTCCGAAAAGAAAGGAGAGATGTACTCACTCTGGACCAACAAGACTTTTGGTTGTCTGCTAGGTGAGAATGCCAAAAAGGTGAGAAGAATACCCTCAGTTGGTATGCACTCACACACATAAAGGTGGCTATAGGGAAAGTCATGCCACTAGTTGGGCTTCCCACTCAACCATACCAAAGTTATACCTCCTGATAACTTTGTTAAGGTGCCACAAAAGATAGGGGTTGCGATTCATGAGACAAGCACAGCCTTGGATTCATAGAACTCATGAACAAGTGCAAGATGGCACCATAGGCATGCAAGTTATATTATGCAAGGTGGCCATGTATGCACAAAATGCAAAAATGCAATATGAAAAATGAAAAATAAAAAATGAAAAATGTAAAAAGGGTATTCCAAGGAGTCTTTTTTAGTTCATATGAGGTCTTTGACTTAGGGAACATTGTATCTAATATCTCCAAGAGAGGACCAATCAAAGGATAGAAGATTCAAAACTTAGGGGATGTAGTGTGTTGCATTAGGCCACTAAGAGGAATGTAATATACTAAGATAAGTCATACTTGTGAAGGACATTACACACAATGTCATCCACAATGTGAGAAACACATCATGTGAAGTGATGAGGCTACACTGGGAACCAAGGGAAAAGAAAATAAAATGCAAATGCAAAACAAAATAATGCCAATGTATGCCCCCACTTTAAAGGAATTGCTACACACCGTTTAGTGAGAAATTGCTTTAAAGTAGAGAAAGGAAAAATGAAAAAAGAAAGAAAAGGACATGAGAGCCTACATGGAAAGCCCTATGTCAAGAAATATGTTTCCAAGGGAGGCTATGTCATGTAAAAGGAAAGGAAAAAAAAGGAAAAAGAGAAAGAGGGGGTTGCCTCCAAAATGAAAAACCACAAACACAAGGGATCTATGGATTTGAGGTTAGTATGTTCGTTCTTGCAATGTTTGGTGTAGACAGCTTGAAACTGTCATCATCTCCCCAAATACATAGAATGAGAAGAAGGACACAAAGAGAGTGAAAACAAATGAAAAGAAGAGTCATTTTGGGTCAACATGGAAGAGACATAGGGTGTCTTGACACTTTGCATCATCCCCAAAAGGACAACAAAATAAAAATAAAAAGACAAAGAAAAGGAGCCTTATTTTTGAGTCAACATGAAGGAGACATTACCGGCTCAATGCTTTGCATCATCCTCAAATGAAGGAAAAAGAAAAAATAAAAATAAAAAGGGGTCATTTGGGTCAATATGAAGGAGACATTGCAGTATCAATGCCTTGTGTCATCCCCAAATGAAGAAAAACACAAAAGAAAGGGGAAAAAGGGTTCATTTGGGTCAACATGAAGGAGACATTGTGGTCTCAATGCCTCGTGTCATCCCCAAATGAAGGAAAATGAAAAAGGAAAAGGAAAAAGGGGTTCATTTGGGTCAACATGAAGGAGACATTGTGGTCTCAATGCCTTGTGCCATCCCCAAATGAAGGAAAATTCAAAAGAAAAAGGAAAAAGGGTTCATTTGGGTCAACATCAAGGAGACATTGCAGTCTCAATGCCTTGCATCATCCCCAAATGAAGGAAAAAAGTAAAGCAAAAAGGAATGCACGACATATAGAAGAAGGAAGAGACAAATAGAAGAAGGTCACAAAGAGAAGGAACATCAAACAATATGAGGGAACACATGACTTACACTTGCCTTACTAGTATGCCCTCTTGCGTCAACTAGATTCTCCAACTTCAAAAGAGGAGAGTGGGGCAGGAGGGCCAGAGATGATCTTGGGATTATCTTTGGTGTTTTTAGGAGATGGTGAATGTTCCTTAGGAAGGAGAACATCCAAATAGAGAGGGGCATCGAAGATCACCATGCCATCATCATGGAGTCGAAGATAATCTCGAGGAGGCACCCTATCATGAGGGGGATCTTGATAACCTATGCCCATTGTATGTTCATCAGATGACAATTGGTTATAAAATTTATGAATTTCATGTTCATTCATTGTGTCACCACCTTGTTTGCTTAGGATGGTAAACCCTTTTCCATAAGTCTATTGAAGATTAATTGGAGGGTGGGTGACCTAGTTATGGTAAAAGGGTGGAGTAGTGATAGGATTAGAGGAACTAGGCACACCTTGTACAGGTAGCTTAGGTTCAATATTTGTTTCTAGATGGAGGTAAGAAAATGTATCTCGAGAAGGCATGTTGGGGAATGGGGCTTATTGCATGGATGGGTAAAAGGCTGAATTTTCCTCAAGATGGTCCAAGAAGTCATTGAGGAACCGATGCATGCTAGCACCATCATTACCAATGATGTCAATATCGTAAGGAGGGCATTCATTTGGAGTTGATTGAGCAGGAGTGGGTTCAAGGTCATTAGGATAAATGGCAAAGGTGTAGCTTGACATATCCATTAAGGATTTTAGGGATGTCCAAATTTTTTGAAATACATGGCTATGATACAAGCAAAGTAACGACAAAAAATGGCTGAAAATAGAAAATCTAGAAATAGAAACAAAGAAGAAATTATAGGAAGCAAAAATGTAGACAATGTGCTGAAAATGACTAAAAAGACAATGCAAAATATGCAGGACTAGGTCGCCCAGTGTGACGACTTAGTCCCAACACAGGTTTTTTTGACAATTTTTGAAAGTTTTAAATACTTTTTCTGATTTTTATGTTTTTTAAATGTAGGTAAAAAATAATAATGAAGATTTTTTTGTACTTTTTCCAATAAAAATGAAATGCAAAGTGCAATCTAGCATGAAATTTCACTAATGCACTTTTATACAAACCCTAGGATGCAAAAAATGGAAACTTTGAATGCAATGCAAGCTATTTCCTAAGATGAAATGAAAAATCAAAAGGTTAACAAATGGTCTATAGTTGGGTTTGTTGGGTCTCAAAAACGTTGGTTTGAATGAACCACAAGAGGTTGCCAAACTCTCACTATGTTATTGGTCAACTAACAAGGCCAACCAATATGGTTGAACCCTCTACTCTTAAGGCTCTGCTAAACCTAGGCAGGTGCACCTATATGAGTAACACAGATTGAACTTGTGTTTCCTACTTGATCTAACTATTGACAAATGACAATTTAACAATGGAAAGATATGATCCTATTTTGGTATAAATTGTATATGCAATATCAAGGTATATGAATTAATATGTTCAATTAAGAGATGTCAAATGAAATGAATAAAACTAATGTAATGTAAATAAGGGAGACCAGTGCCTTATTGGGTAAACATGACATCAAATGAAAGCCTTTAATGAATAGTTTTTGTACACATCTAAAAATGGTCACGGTCGATCGAACCTGTTAATTAATTAAATATGAATTATTTAATTAATGTTCTTAAGTCTTCTACATATAAATAAATTTAATTATTTATTTATATTGTTCATTTTTCGAAATTCTTCTAATTTAATTAAATAAATTCATTTATTTAATTAATGCTATCTTCCGCTTAATTAATTAAATAAATTTTACAATTTATTTACATTAATTATCAAAGTTTAAATTCTAAATTTAAATGATTTTCTTCCCTCCACATTTAATTAAATACTTTTGATATTTAATTCCCACTTCTCTCACAAAAATTAAATATTTTTAATATTTAATTAAAAGGCTTTTTCCTTTTCTCATAATTAAATATTTACAATATTTAATTAAAGCCTTTTCACATTTCTCTCACACATAATTAAATATTTATTTATTTAATTATGAGAGACACCTTTCAATTTGTCTCTTCATTTTCTGTCTCTCAGAATTCTATCTTTTTGAATTCTCGATCTCTCACAATTCATTTCAACAGGTTTGAACTCGACCGTCGATCTTGGCCAATCGAATTCCTACCTTCAAAAAACTATAAATACAGCTCTTTCATGAGCTAAAAAGGACCTCGAATCTCATACTTTCATGCGTAGTTATTATAGTCGCATATTAAGCATTTCATTGCATTTCAATTCAATAAGCTCAATCTTGTAGATGCATATGCATTTTAATAATCTCATTCTCTCAAGTGCCATTCTATATGCTGTGTTTGCACAACTGAGAGCAAACTTATTGAAGCGAATCCTTGGAGATAGAGGACAATGGAATGAATTTGAAGAAGTTGTTGTTTAGAGGTTGCATTTACTTTATTAATTTACTTTTCTTCAATCTAATGTTGCATTGGTGTATTAGATTAGATTCAATTTAATTGACGTATTTTCTCATACACATTTCTGGCGCCCAACGTGGGGCCAAGCCCCGCATTTAACTTCTATTTTGTAGAATTTTTCTGGCAGGTGACGGACAAAAACCGCAGTTTAGCGCATACGAGTCTCGGTTCAGTGCATACGAAGTCTATTTTAGCGCATATGATGACTGTTCTGGTGCATACATGACCTATTCTAGCGCATCCGTGACCCCTTTCAGCGCATAGAAACCCTGTTTTGGCGCATCCCTGGGAATTCTTTCGACGCATTCGTAACCTGTTTCGGTGCATATGGTGACTGTTTCGGTGCATTTACCAGATCTTTTAGCGCATACATGTCCTATTTCGGTGCATACAGCTCCTGTTTCGGTGCATACAGATTCTGTTTCAGTGCATTCATTTGTAAAAATTTTAATTCTGATTTCGACGCAATCCGCGGATAAAATTTTTCTGATGCTATTTTTAAAGAGAATGAACCAATCCTAGGGTAGACACTTAATTCTGGATTAACCAATCCTAGGATATTCACCAAACGTATTTTTCTTTTGGTTAAAATGAATCCCATGTTTTTAGTGAAGCAACATCTTCACTTAGAATAGAAAATCTTTCAATTTGGATTTTAAAATTGAACCATTATTTGCATGCTGTGATTGTGGGTAATAGGTCTATGCTCTCCCCTTAACTGGGTGATCAGAATACCAGACTTACCTTTTATTTTATGCAATTTAATGCTTTATTACATCCTTTAGAAGGCCTGTCGTAGTGGGAAAAAGTACTCACCCTACGGGAACGACCTAAGTGGGAACACCTAAAGCCAAGGTTTCCAACCCACTATAATCAAAAGCAAGTTTTGTATGAAAATCCAACTTGACGGCAGTAGACAGGAGAACCATCCCCAAAGCCTTTGTTCTAAAGGTTGGGAGGTCTCTCGAGGGAGTATATCTATTGTCACGCCGAACGGAAAGACTTACTAAGAACCTAGTGTAGAGGCCAGAAGTGTCAGTAACCAAACATCATTTTAATCACGGTGCAAGGGGAGGGAAGAATCTACTCCCAAGACACTCACCATATAGTCGCCACAGATTGTTTGCTCAAGGGATTCGGTATCCACTTCCGTCACTTTGAGTACACACCTAGAAAAGACAAAAACACGGGCACCCTCTAGGGGGTGACAAGGCTGTGTGAGTCAACGCGATTTTAAGTTGTGGACTGTGATTATGATGATGACCTATTTGACAAATTAAGAGTGAGTCTGATTGAACTGCTTATCTTGTTTAAAACCTGTGGAAATCTCAAGAACATACACTCTTTGTTTAGATCTTAGGATTAACAAAACAATTGTCTGCTTCTATGCTGTGTTTTTCACATTTAAATCAGATTAAGATCATCTAAAACAAGAAAATTTTGCCAAACTGTCAAAAACATGTTGGTCTTAGAACTATTTTAGCGCATTGGGTTTCTATCTTAGCACATTGGTTCTATGTTTTAGCGCATTGGGTCTTTGTTTCAGCGCATCTGTGCACTGTTTCAGCGCATCGGGTCTCTATCTTAGTGCATTGGGTTTCTGTCTTAGCGCATTGGGTTTCTGTCTTAGCACATTGGGTCTTTGTTTTAGCACATTGGGTCTTTGTTTCAGCGCATTTGTGCACTATTTCAGCGCATTCAGTCTCTATTTTGGCGCATCTGTCTTCCGAACTTTAGGTGTGATTTTTTGGATTTTCAGAAATCAGGGCATAGTCGTCCTTCTCATTTTTACCAGCTTGCAATCACATATGCTACTTATCCAAATCAAATTCTGCAATTGAGAGTCCAAACACATTTAGGCATCCACTTTCATCTATCTACAAAACTAAGATCAAACTTCACAAAGTGCAAAAATCACCTTTGTTTTTCAATCTTTGGTTTAATTCCCACAAACAGGATTTTCATCCTTTCACTAAGGGAATCATGAACTAAAAATTAAAAATCTCTTAAGTCATAGAATTTTCATTCTATCCTGACTTTCATCACTATTGCACTACTTCATTCCTTTGATCAAAGTTAGTAGAGTTTGAATAAAGCTTATGCCTGTTGTCACAAGATCTCAAAAGAAGTTGGGAAAAGACAAAAGGATAGCAAGTGAAATGGGTGATAATACTGAGAAGGAAGAGATTCCTTGCCATTTTTCAACAATGGAAGAAATAACAGAAGAAAAACTCCAAGAAGCTGAACAAGATCCAAACTTCCTTATTCTTATGGACAAGATGATGGAACGAAACAAGGGAAAATATTTTTATGATTTAGCTATGCAAGGAGCTAAGTTACCATCAAATTTTGACATGGAGAGGTTTAAAGAAAGTCCTAAAACCCCTCTTGACGATGTTAGTGTCCTTACTCAATAGGTCAAGGAACTACAAGGGAAACTACAAGAAATACAAGGGGGAACAACAAAGAAGTATGTTTTGGAGGAGATATGTCCTTATCCATTTGATAGAAATCTTCAAATGATTCCTTTTCCAAAACATTGCGAAATCCCTAAGTTTGATAGATATAATGGGAAAACTGACCCCATTGAACATATAAGGGATTTCTGAAATATGAGTTTAGAATTTGCTCATGAAGACACCTACTTAATGCGATTGTTTCCACGAAGTTTGGGTGGACAATCCATGGAGTGGCTTTCAAAGATCACTCCCCCCATCAAAACCTTTGAAGAGTTGATGAATAAATTTATATCACAATACTCTTACAACATCCAACATCAGATAACTATGCTTGATCTTTCTAAGATAAAACAAAAAGTAGGGGAATCTTTCACTACATTTTTTCAAAGATGGAGAAAAACATTTGCTAGATATTCTCGTCCTGTTCATGAAAAGGAAAAGATGGAAATCTTTATCAATAGTCTTAATCAAGAAATGAGTTACAAACTCAACCTTCATTGTCCTCCATCATTTGAAAAGTTGATTGAAAATGAAATCACTATTGAGGGAGCATTGATCAAGCGTGGAGTTCTAAAAATTGATAAAGAGGGTTCAAATTTGTACAACAACAACAACAATCATAATACTAACAATGACAAGTCACGATTTTGGACCTGAAATAAAAATGTTGGAAATGATGGGGTAGTAGGTGCTAACAACGTAAATTCAAAACCCATCATTCTAAATGTGTCAGGTGCTCAACGTAACAATAATGTTGGACTTTCTAACACCCAAGGCAATGTTTCTAATCAAGGAAACACAACTAATACTCGTGGAAATAATTTTGGCAATCCAAGTACGCCTAGACCGTCATATTTTTCAAATCAACGGAATTTCACTCCCTTGGGCCAATCTTTGGAATCCATTCTCAAAGAATTATTGAATCAAAATGCTATTACATTGCCACCACAAAAAGACTATGAACCTTCAGTTAAACCACCATCGTGGAATGACTCACACTTTTGTGATTATCATAGGTGCAAAGGTCATAAGACAAACAATTGCCATGGGTTAAAGAATATTGTTCAAGATTTGATTGATAATCATACCATCATGGTTGAGGGACATAATGTCAATAATGATCATCAAGCATTCAAAAACCCGCTCCCTAATTATCACAAAGGGGAATCCTCGAATGATAAAGGCAAGAATGTTAATCACATCCAAGACATTATTATCAATCATATCTATACTGATGACCCTCAAATCAATGCTATCTGAATCAAAGGTAAGCCAGAATATCAAGAGGTCAATGTTACTACAAGGGGACAAGCCAAGATCATTGTCAAAGGTGGCTCATCTAAAGCAGCTATTCCCCCTCCAAGTCAATACAATTTGGTTGAGCAATTACGAAAAACATCAGCCCAAATTTCTATCTTGGAGCTCTTGAAGTTATCACCTGCACATAAGGACATTCTGGAAAAGGCTCTTATTGATACAAACGTATCTCCTGATCTAGATACCAATAAATTTCAAGCCATGGTGGGACACTTGTCCTCCAACACATGTTTATCTTTTTCTGAAAGAGATGATTCATCCATAACCCATCCACATAATTCATCACTCTACTTAGAAGTCATGGTTCACAAAGCTCGCATTAGACGTGTCCTTATAGATGGGGGAGCTGGATTAAATATTTGTACTTTGAAATTGGTCCTAGCTTTGGGATATTTAGCAGACTCTATAGACCTAAGGAGAAAAATTACAATCAAGGCCTATGATGATGAGGAAAGGACTTCAAAAGGACTCATCATGTTACCAATCAGAGTGGGACCTATTGTAAAGAATAATTTTTGTCAAGTTCTCGATCGAGATCTAACCTATAACATACTATTGGCTCGTCCATGGATTCATGACATGCAAGCTGTCCCATCTACTTACCATCAATGTTTGAAGTTTCCATATGATGGAAAAGAAGTAACAATACCAGCTGATCACAATAGCAATCAAACTTGTTCTAACCTAAGAGAAACTCAAGACACATTCATCCCACATAACAGAGAGGCTTTGGCTATCTCTACTCCCAAAAACAAAGAACTAGTGCAAGAAATGATAAGCAATTTTGGCAGCAAGCTAAAACTGAAAGACAAGGGGGTGGGAGAATATTCTTTATCTCTCTCTAATCTACCCCTATCTCCAAGATCCCATGGTCAACCATCGACATCCACGCAACAAGCTGCAACAGTTTTAGCCTCAACTTCAACCCCCATCACCAAGTTTAATGGGATGTTTATCAAAGGAACTAAAGAGGAAGATAGAGCTATTTTTGATTGGCTCTACAAAGATGAAGAAGAATCCGTGCAACATATCAAGTTACCCATACAACAATATGGAAAGGGTTATGATATCATGCAACAAATGGGTTATGAAGGAAATGGCCCTCTAGGTAAAATAAAAGAAGGTATTGTTGAACCTGTCCAATTAAAAACAATGCACCCAAAGGATAAAACTGGGCTAGGGTATGTTGAGGATATTAAGGAAGAAGTAGCACACTTAACATCCAATGAGGAGTCAGCTGAAAACATTCTACAAATGCAAGAAAATGATTCTGACACTGACTCCAATGAATATGAATGGGACACCATCTATGACGATGAATTGTGGAGAGATAAACAGGTGGATGTCATACACAAATTCTCACCTACATTCTTACCAGGAGAAATCTCAAGACCTTCGCTTGATTGTGTCCTGCAAAGTGATCAGGATTCTAGTGAGACCAATTCGATTCAAAGTGAGATAGATCATTTTGAGGAGGATACCATCATAGATCTCCCCTATAATAATGTTGACAATAACATCATGACCCTCACAGCCAAAGACCTTACTCAATCTAATGATTCATTACCTTTGGTTCATCCCGAACTCATTGATTGGGAACAAATCACACCCATTGATGTCCCAACTTTTCCAAATGATGAAACCATAATAAACTTTCTTTGTTCTTCCCTTCCCGAAACAAGTTCCACCAGGGAATCACCAAATCAGAGTTTTCGATAGGAAAGTGCCAAGTTTCTTAGCTATGAAATAAATAGCATAAAAGAAAGACCTAATGGTGAAAACCTAACAAAGGTAGTATTAGGTCAAGAAAAAGGAAAAATGAAAGAAAGATCTAATGGTGAAAACCTAGCAAAGGCAGTATTAGATCAAGAAAAGAGAAAAATAAAAAGCGTATCCAATGGTGAAAACCTTTCAAAGGCGCCAGAGGATGGGAAACTTGACACACTTCCGGAGTACTATCAGGAAAAATCTTCCATTTTGATTGAACCAACAGAGGCACTTAATATCGGTACCACAGAAAAGCCTAAAGTGTTGCAATTGGCTGCATCTCTTACAGATGAAGAAGTACCTAAATTCATAGAATTTCTCAAAGATAATCAAGTTAGTTTTGCATGGTCCTACGCAGATATGCCGGGATTAGATCCAGATCTCATCATGCACCATTTATCCATTACACCGAGGGCAAGGCCTGTAAAATAGAAACTCAAAAAAATGCATCCACATGTTGCGTTGTTGGTTAAAGAGGAACTAAAGAAAATTTTAGACGTTGGATTCATCCGATCCATCGATTATGCAGAATGGATTTCCAATATTGTACATGTTTCTAAGCCATATGGAAGGATCAGAATTTGCACAGATTTTAGGGATTTGAACAAAGCATGTCCTAAAGATGATTTTCCTTTACCAAACATTGATATGATTATGGATTTAACTGTTGGACATGCAGTGTACTCATTAATGGATGGATTCTCAGGATACAACCAAATAAAGATTACACCGGAAGATCAGGATAAAAAAACGTTCACATGTCCTTGGGGTACTTATTGCTGGAACGTAATGCCATTCGGATTGAAAAATGCAGGAGCTACTTACCAACGAGCAATGACAACAATTTTTCATGACATGATGCATACATTTATGGAGGATTATGTTGATGATCTTCTTGCCAAGTCTAACACTAGAGAAGGACACATTGATATCTTGTCTAAAATTTTCAAAAGAATGGAACAATTCAAAGTAAGACTTAATCCTAAGAAATGTGTCTTTGGAGTAAAATCCGGAAAGTTATTAGGATACATTGTGTCAGAAAAGGGAATTGAAGTAGATCTAGCTAAAGTACAAGCAATCCTTGATATGTCACCGCCAAGGAACATCAGTCAACTACGCTCTTTACAGGGACGGTTACAATCCATTCACAGATTCATTGCTCAATTGGTGGATAAGAGTTTACCATTTACGCATCTCTTGCACAAGAATGTTCCATTCAAATGGGAGAACAAATGTGAAGCCGCCTTTGAACAAATAAAGCAATATCTCATGAATCCTCTAGTATTGGCTCCACCAATACAAGGTACGCCCCTCATATTATATATTGCTGCCACAGAAGTATCTTTAGGAGCATTATTGGCACAAGAAGACTATTCAGGAAAAGAACGAGCCATTTATTACATCAGCAGAACTCTAACAAGTCACGAACTAAATTACACCTTCATTGAAAAAGCTTGTTTGGCAGTGGTGTTCACTTCTCAAAAATTACGACACTACATGTTGACTCATACAGTAAAGCTTGTGGCTAAGATTGACCCACTCAAGTATCTTCTAAGCAAGGCAACCTTAACTGGCAGGTTGGCTAAATGGGTCATGATCTTAAGCGAGTTTGATATTCAATATATGGATCAAAAATCTATAAAGGGACAAGTAATTGTAGATCAACTAGCAGAAGCACCAATGATAGCAGAACACCCAATACATGTTGATTTTCTTGATGCCGATATTTTTACAGCGGATATTCAACAGTCATGGTCACTCTACTTTGATGGTTCTTATACTCAACATGGTTTAGGAGCAAGAATTCTTTTTATTACACCTCAAGGACATACGATCCCAAAATCTTATTGGCTAGTGTTTCCCTGCACAAACAACATAGCTGAATATGAGGCATTGATAATCGGCATGAAAATTGCAATAGATTGGAAGATCACAGAACTTCAGGTTTTTGGCGATTCACAACTTGTTATAAACCAAATCAATGAGGAATATCACACTAAAGATGACAAGTTGATACCTTACAAAAGAATGGTGGAAGATCTCAAGAAATACTTTGTTAACATCAAGTTCATATATATTCCACGCATTGATAATAAAGCAGCAGACGCTATGGCTACAATCGCCTCTCTACTCCAATTGTCAGATAATCAGAGACAATATGATTTCCTGGTGGAACAATTGTTTTCTCCCGCCCATGACAATCCTGAAACACAAATAATTTGCCATCTTACGAGTTCTGACTCTTCCTTATATGGCCAAATTTACACTTTCCTGAAAGATGCTACTTTACCCTTAGGCTTGTCTAGGAATCAAAAATGGAATTTCATTCGTCAATCATCCCATTACACCTTAATTGCTAACATCTTATACCGGCGTGGTCTGGATGGTACCCTCCTTAGGTGTCTTGAATGCGATGAATCGGAAAAAACCTTACAAGAGGTCCATGGTGGAATTTGTGGGACACATTCAAGTGGACTAACCTTAGCGAAGAAAATTGTAAGATTAGGATACTACTGGCCAAACATGGAGAAAGAACCATTCGCCTTTGTGAAGAAATGTGCCAAATGTCAGATTCATGGGAATCTCATTCATGCTCCTGCTCAAGAATTACAACCTTTTACCACAACATGGCCTTTCGCTCAGTGGGGATTAGATTTGGTTGGCAAGATACATCCATCATCTTCAAATGGACACAAATTTATCATTACAGCCATTGAATATTTCACTAAGTGGATTGAAGCTATTCCTCTGACAACTATTACGGGTAAACAAATCTCTTCATTTATCTTGAATCATATTATTTGTAGATATGGCATTCCTAGCTCCATTATAACAGATAATGGTAGACCTTTTAAAAATCAAGATGTTGATGAACTATGCGAAAGATTTCACATCCAACACAGGTACTCCACACCTTGTTATCCACAGGGGAAAGGTCAAGCTGAAGCTTCAAACAAAACAATTCTGAAAATTTTAAAGAAAATAGTGAATGAAGCAGGTCATGATTGGCATGTTCAGTTAAATCTGGCATTATGGGCCTATAGAACAAGCATTCGCACACCGACGAGAGCTACTCCTTATGCTTTGGTTTATGGAGTAGAAGCTATTTTACCACTAGAAGTTGAGATCCCTTCACTTCGAGTATCACTCAAAGGGCTAATCAATGATGAAGACTACAAAGTATCAAGGTTACAAGAGCTGGAACTACTTGATGAACGATGTCAAACTGTGGTTAATCACTTGAAGGGATAACAACAAATCATGTCTCGCAGTTACAACCATAGAGTCAAACCACAGAGTTTTCAAGTGGGTGATTTGGTCCTCAGAGAAAACCCTCGAAATCAACAAGATCGGGAAAAGAAAGGCAAGTTTGAAGCAAATTGGCTAGGCCCGTTCGTTATCGTTGCAACCTATGGATCGGGGGCATATCAGTTGTCGATAGCAGAAGGGGACCTGTTTGAAGATCCGGTCAACAACATTCATTTGAAGAGGTTCTATGCTTAAAAAAAATAAAAAATAAAAAATAAAAAAATCGTAAAATCAAGAAAAAGTGCAATAAAAACAAACAGTGAAAACCTGGCAAATAGGCATTGTTTGTGATTTCATTTAGCTCTCTCATTTATTAGGATTCATTCTACATATACATTCTCACATCAGCATCACACACACCTCACTATCACATTCGCGTCATTTTCCTTGAAACGACAAGGATCTCATCATGGCTTGATGATTTGAGGTTTATCCATCGCAATGGTTGTGTCTAGCAAGAGTCGGAGTACAAGGTCACTAGGGGGCAGTTCACTTTTCTAGGAGGTAGTCGGCAACGTGTGTCTAGCATTGGAATGTCTAAAACAATAGTTTCTGAGCTTACATGTTTATCTTGACAGATGATTTAAAAGACAAATTGGATGATCTTAATCTGAATAAAATTAATGACAAAACCTACAAGCATAAGTTGCAAATTATTGTTTTGATATTTGATGACATCATATCTTTGGAGTGGTTCAATGATGTATTGAACTAGAATCACAAGGAAGAAGTATTATTTTTCTTTGCTTGCTGTCTGTAACTTAATCATTAGTATTATGCGAATTGGTCGCGAGACATGCTCTACAACGTATCATTGATGACATTTTGGAATTTGCATAAGAAAACGGTTAACTTTTGTCTGTTTATGCAAGCAATACTCAGGTCATCTTGGTTCAATTATACCTTGATGCTTGTATTAACTTGCTACATTAAACATTATGGAAGCAGTACTCAGGTCATCACTGGTGCTAACATACCCTTTGATGCTTGTACTAACTTTCAACATATCAAAAGGCTCAATGATGACAACTAAACATAGCAAGAAATGGCAACAAGGAGAATGATTCATAATTTCATCTAGGACTGCATATTTCATTTCCATCTTGAGGTTCTATTTAAATAGATTTTGGAGGGTGGATCACATTCTTACAATATCTTTTTCGACAATGGTTGAGTAAGACTGGACATTTGTTACATCTCATTATCTCATTATCATATTCCTTATCATATCATTTTCCATCATTATACATCATAGGCATTCATTACATTATAGGAATGATTATCATTCATCATTCATTAACATATACATCTGCATATTTCATACATTCATAAAATAAGAAATTGCATTCATATTTTTCACATCATTACATCATATATCATAAGGTCATTACATAAGTGCATTTTTCATCATCATCATCATACATTACACATCTCATCTAAAAACATTCACATCTTACATATTGCATTCCATACATACATCATAAAAGAAACATTATCATCATTGCATCATCATACATAGCATAACATATAAAAAAATCCAAATAAAACATCCATAACATGTGCATAAATCATCCATAACACATATATAATCAAATCGCTACTGCATATCATAGATATCATCAAAACAAATGTCCAAAAATACAAGGATATCAAATGTTTCAAAAAGATATATCATACAATGGCATCAATGTGTATAATAACTGCTCATTAAGGAGGGGCATCTGGCCGTGGCTCATGACTACTACTGCCGCTGGAGGTAGTGGGTCTCGCTGGATCTCTGCTCTCTCATCTGGGTGGCTGGCCCACACTCCTAGACACTCCTAGAGTGACTACATGAGTGAGTCTGAGACTGAGTACCTGACTGAGTGAAGGCTATCCGTCGCTCAGGTGGCACTACCTCAAAATACCGCATCCTGTAATACTCGGCCTCCCGAGCAGTCTCTAATCCCTCAGCCATAATCACTCCAATAGAGGTGCTCTCCACTGACCTCAGTAATCTCTCAGCTACCCCCTCGGCCTGTATGCATCTCTCTCAGAAGTTGTCCCTCTCGGCCATAAGATGTGCTATCTGCGGATCCGAAGGTGGTGCCTGTGCTATCTGTCCCTGTAACTGGCTGATGGTCGCCTGGGCCTGTGCTAATTGACTCCTCAGAGTCTGAACCTCAATCTGCATAGCATCCACCTATCCCTGTGACGGAGACCTGATGGTGATCTGTGGCGGTGAAGTACTGGTCTGACCCACTGCTCTAGATGTTTGTGGCCTGGTATTAAGGAGAATATCAAAGAACAGTCTATGTCTCCCACCACCCCTATCATCCCCATCATTGGAGTCATCTAACTCCTCCTCTGTCCCCTTGGTCTTAGAGCTCTCATCATCTACATCCATGGCTCCCCCACCAATATCTGTCTGTACCTGCCCTTGATCCTGTGGCTGCCCTGCTGCTGGATGTCCCTGTGGCTGATGTACCCCTGCCTAGATAACTGGACCTCCCATCAATGGGGTAGGCTCATCTGGACTAGTAAACCATGAAAAGGGATGTGTGTAGAAATATGCAGCATAATCACCTATCATCCCTGCATCTGTGACCTCTGGTCATGTGGTCCAATCATCGGGTTGCAGCTCAAGGTACTCCTCTCTGGTGGCCTCAATGGTCAAAACTGGCCCCCACTCTGGTATGTCTCCTCAACACCTGGCATACTGTGTCGTCCCCTGGGGCATCATCTGAACCCATCCAAACTGTCTCAGAACCCTCCGACTCAGAAATCTCTCAATAATGAAGGGGGTGCGTCCAATCAAGTATCTCGACCTCGCCACATATGGCATCTCTAGGTCATCTGTCTGCCACGGGTCGCAATCCACATATGGTCGCCAAATGACTATGTCTAAATCATCTAGTACCCGTCGCCAGTACTCTAATTTTCCCAGCCTCGGCTGGACAAGGGGCCCTGTGTATGCATAAACGTATGGAAATCTGAGAGGGCGATCTCTCCTGACAATAGGCCGCGTGATGGCAAAATGCTCCCATGCAAATAACTGTAAAAGAGTCACCACACAGGAAAGACTCTTCCCACCTGTATACACAACCTGATGAAGGTCATGATATAGATGGGCTAACATGCATGATCCCCATGCATATCTGGTATGGTGGAGAAGCATGTCCTCTAAGATCCGACCCCACCCCAATGATAGCCCCTTTGACCTGCGATCAAGACAAAGGAAACCACTGATCATCCCTGCCAAAACTGAAGGCAGTGGGGTGTACCTCTCCGTCATCTCCTTCCAGGGAATCTCATATCTGCAGACATAAGGATCCTGAAAGACTCATCTCAAGGCCTTTGTACCCCCAATATCCTTGTGATCATAAATCACAAGCTCTCCAACCACAGGAATACCCAAAATCCTGTAGACATCCTCTGGCGTCACTGTAATCTCTCTTGTCGGCAAATGGAAGGTGTTGTGCTCACTGTACCACCGCTCTGCTAAGGCAGTCAACAGTCCCCTGTTGACCCGATACTGCGGGATACTCAATAGAGCTCTCAAGCCACACTGGTCTATCACTGCCAAATCATCATGGGACAGTCGAGGAATCATCTCCCATGTCTGCAGAAATCTCTCTCTGATCTGAAGGAGACCAAAATCCTCCTTTACAAAATTATCAAGCAAGCATGCAAAATAAATCAGCAAAAGGATATCATCATTCAATCAGTACATCAAGCAATTTTACATCACACCTAATTTGTTTTTCATATCACATGGAAACAAATTTAACAGTCATCATGACTTAATTTGACTTTCAAACAGGAAAGAAAATCTATCATCTAATTTTTTTTTCATATCGCATGGAAACAAATTCAACAGTCATCATGACTTAATCTATTTGACTTTCAATCAGGAAAACAAATTATCATCTCTATTTTGTTTTTCATATCGCATGGAAGCAAAATTTATCAAATCTATTTGTTCTTCAAGCATGAAGGCAAATTTATCAAATCTATTCATCGATGATATTCAAATGCATAAAAATCTATTGTCTAATCTAGCAACAATCATCAAACATGCATCAATTTTTCTTCTAAATTGTAAATTGGCAAAAATTCATAAATGTGCTAAAACAGTCAATCAATGCGCTAAAACCATGAATGCGCCATTTTATTCCATAGATGCGCTAAAATAGTCCATGGATGTGCCATTTCATGTATGCGCTAATTCATTAATCAAATGTGCTATAACAGTGCATGGATGCGCTAAATCACCTATGCGCTACTTTATCATTGTCCGCAGGTAGGTTTCATGGATGCGCCATTTTATCTATCCTATGCGCTAATTCTCCTATGCACGATTATTTGGCCTCTATGCGCGACTGTTCTATTCCTATGCATGAGCTTGGATGCGCTAAACTATCTACCATATGCGCTAAAAGACCTATCGCATGCGCTAAAACAAAATTTTGAAATTTAAAAAATTTCGGAAAAACATCTAAAAACGCATAAAAATTTTACGGAGAGGTTTGGATCGACTTACCGGAGGTCCATACATCGGTGGTCTCTGATGACGGCAACCTCGCTCGAATCTATGGCTCTCATACGGGATCAGCATCGCTTTTTATCTCTCTCAGAGCTCCAGTTTTTCTCAAAGGTTACTGTTCAAATGAAAGTGACATTTCACCTTTTTCATCTTTTAAAGGGGTAAAAATAGCATTTATTACTGGGCAAAGTGTTATTTCAAGAGTTAAATCACCTTTTTTTTCTCCGACATCATCTGAACATCTTCCAAATCAGTCTCATAATCATTCTCATCACGCGATTCATCTCTCGAGGGGGCATATAGCAGCATCAACAATTTTTCAAAGTCAAGGGAAAATTCTTTGAAGCAATGTGTAAAACACATCACTTCAAAGAGGGGCAAAATGTACACATCTAAAAATGGTCACCGGTCGATCGAACCTGTTAATTAATTAAATATGAATTATTTAATTAATGTTCTTAAGTCTTCTACATATAAATAAATTTAATTATTTATTTATACTGTTCATTTTTCTAAATTCTTCTAATTTAATTAAATAAATTCATTTATTTAATTAATGCTATCTTCCTCTTAATTAATTAAATAAATTTTACAATTTATTTACATTAATTATCAAAGTTTAAATTCTAAATTTAAATGATTTTCTTCCCTCCACATTTAATTAAATACTTTTGATATTTAATTCCCACTTCTCTCACAAAAATTAAATATTTTTAATATTTAATTAAAAGGCTTTTTCCTTTTCTCATAATTAAATATTTACAATATTTAATTAAAGCCTTTTCACATTTCTCTCACACATAATTAAATATTTATTTATTTAATTATGAGAGACACCTTTCAATTTGTCTCTTCATTTTCTGTCTCTCAGAATTCTATCTTTTCGAATTCTCGATCTCTCACCGTTGATTTCAACAAGTTTGATCTCGACCATCGATCTTGGCCAATCGAATTCCTACCTTCAAAAATCTATAAATACAGCTCTTTCATGAGCTAAAAAGGACCTTGAATCTCATACTTTCATGCGTAGTTATTATAGTCGCATATTAAGCATTTCATAGCATTTCAATTCAATAAGCTCAATCTTGTAGATGCATATGCATTTTAATAATCTCATTCTCTCAAGTGCCATTCTATAAGCTGTGTTTGCACAACTGAGAGCAAACATATTGAAGCGAATCCTTGGAGATAGAGGACAATGGAACGAATTTGAAGAAGCTGTTGTTTAGAGGTTGCATTTACTTTATTAATTTTGTTTTCTTCAATCTAATGTTGCACTGGTGTATTAGATTAGATTCAATTTAATTGACTTATTTTCTCATACACAGTTTCTATGTAGCAGGTTCTCTAATTATTTGGCATATAACTATGAGTTTACAACTGGTATAAACATGCAAAAATGTACTTGATAAACCTTACTTGAAGTAGAATATCAAATCTAACTATCTGATTCTTCTTACTGATCCAAATGACATTCCCAGATTACTGTAATTGATTGAAAGGAATTTTAATTCTTCTTTAAAGAATCCAATGAACCAAATTACACAGAAACAACAAATGTGTACGTATAAATCGAATATATATTGATACTTCAATTTAAACAATCAAGAAATATCAGATTTGAGACAATTAGATAATCACAAGAATCCAACAAACAATTGATGCCAGGATGAAATGCCAGGATGAAATCACTAAATTAACAGTTTTAATCTTCATTATTGTGTCTCTGTGAAAATCATTTCACAATTCTTTGATTGGTAATTTTCTCGCTTTAAATTTTACCTGAGATGTCCTTTAGGTAAAATAATTACCCACTTTGTAATCTTTGCAATCTCTTTTAATTTCCTCCGTGAAAATTAATCTTGATTATTCAATAAGCTTCTCATGCTGGCAATTCTCAGCGATTTGAAAAAATACTCTTTGGGTAATCACAACTACCTGCTCTTTAATCCCTTTGGTGAAAAATATTCCACCCTTCAATATAAATATTTTATAAATCTTACCTTTCGTATACTTGTGAGTAGAATAATTATTCACCTTATAACTCCCTTTAAAAATTTTATGTTTGGGTGAAAATATTTCACTTTGTAATTATAGATACTTCTTTGGGTAAAATAATTACCCACTCTATTTATTTTCTTGATTTCATTTGGTGGAAGTATTTTACCAAACTTTACCCTTAGTGAAACCTTATATATTCTCAAGATAATATTACTTTTAAATATTTACAAATCACACTTTTATTTTATTTTTTATCTGCACCTTAACCATATGCACTGGTGTATCGGGGTAACTCGGCTGCATCGAGGAGACTTATTTTATCTCCACCGATTTTGATTCTCTTGCCGATAATTTCTTTCATCGGTGTGACTTGGATAGTCGGAGAGATATGAGAAATCCACTCCGATAGTTCATCTCAACCCGATAAATATTTTACCTTGCATATTCATTGCAAATTTTTAGGGTTTCTTGTAGTCTCCTTGTTCGCATCTAGACTTCTACTCTCGGTGAAATTCATTTGTTATCTTGTCACTAATCTATATGAAAATCTCCTTTGCAATATCATAATAACCCTTTTCAGCTAATGTGCTAGTCGCCAATACTTTACAACACAGTTTTCCATCCTTCTCAAGATATGCTCTGACTTATCTCTTCGATGCCTTCATGTAATTTTCACAAAATGGTTGCGCAAATCATTACTCCGTGGATGAACTATAAATTTGGCAATTTATTCTTTTGCATTTGGAGGATCACCTTTTATTCCTCTTCTTGCATCATCAATAGTCAGTATTGCTAATCTCCCTCCATTTAAAGGTGGATGTAAATATCACTGGCAGCTTGCTTTTATCCTTGCATAACGTTCTCACTAAATATTTTGAAGTTTGAAAGATGGGTACATGTATTTTTGAAATGCCATCTTGTGGTTAAATTCTCATGGAAATTTAGCAATTTCAATGTGTGGTACTATTTTAGGCCAAGTTGAGAACCTTTTTAATATCTCTTATTTGTATTTACCCTCTTTCGGAATCCAAGTAGTGGAGGAAAACGGTAGAGGATAATGCTGGAAGATTTGTAACATTTGTAAATGGGAATGTATTTTATGCACATTCTATTTCACCAGAACAATGTAAAACTGTGAGTAGCAGCCAATGATGTTTGGTAATTCTAAATTTACATTCCAAGAAATTTGTGTCTCATTGTAATGAAGGGAACAACACGCCATGTTTACTTTGAATTATTCTGATAGACCTTAGGCTTTATTTTTTCTATGATAGTCCACTTGACTTAGTTTTTGTGTTACATGTAGTCCATTTATTTTACCATCCCCAGTAATGATCCATTATGAATTCCTTCAGCATGATGTTGGGTACTCTCTTCTTTCATTATTGAGAGCATATTTAGCAGAGTATTGTCTTTATTCACCGTTAAGTCAGAGCTAATTAGAAAACTCTTCATAACTTGTTTCCTTTCAGATACTCTACCGTTTGTTTTTCAATTGGAGATGTGTGTACTGAATTTATCTCTTTGAGATAGCTTGTGGATTCACCTTGTAAAAGATGGAACAACAGATGAAACTCCCTTTTCTACATGGCGAATTTTTGAACCTTTAGAGTTGTCATCTGTTATCTCTTTAATATATCATTTGCAATCCAAATAATAAATCCACAATCTGATGCACATTCCTAAGTTAAGGTTATAAGCAAAAGGTAATCTGATGTCTGGAAAGGAATACCATTGATAAATAAAATTTGGTTCACATAATTGAAGGGTAAAGGTCCCTTCTCCATAATTACTCTGAGCTCAATACCAGATAATCCAATTTCCTGACATCTTATTCTTTGTAAGTATTCCAAAAATATGGGATAAATGTTGAACTTGAGAGAGCATACTGTTTTTATGCACTATGATCAGAATGAGTCATGTAGCCTCCTAAATTCCCTTGGAAAACTGATCAAAACTTCTCCTTTAGTCATGAAAATGTACCAACATGTTGAGTTATGATAGGAGAATGTGTTTGTAGAACGGATTGGCATGAAGGCATCAGAATAAAAAACTGTTAATGCTCAAAGTGGTCTACTTAGTATTTTCTGAAACTGCCACTATCAATTTTTTAGCTGAAAATCACCACTTTACCTTCCTTGAAAAAATATTAAATCTCTTCCTATGAAGCTGCAATTTTTGAGATTAGTTTTTTTAAGTCAAATGAACACATATGCAAAAGGATTTTTAGTCAATCTTCTTCCTTCACATGATATTAAAAATAAAAAATGACCACTTTGTAGCTGTCTGGAAGTATAGTCATCAAACTGTGTAAAGTCAGTTTGGTTTTGATTTTGGAAAAATACCAAACGATGTCCAAACGCCCTGAAATTTTGCATGTAGGTAGAATTTGGTGTAGAGAATCAAGGGTACAAATCAATTTGTCATGATCATCATTCATTTTCTTAACATTTATCCTCAAAGTTGACCCACTTGGTAGATTTTACTATGTGCAGTCAGCAAACCTTCACAGAACCCTTTAACTTGACCTTTTATAACCCAATCAAAATTGATCATCTGAAGCTAAAAATTGGCATGCACACTCTCATATGTTAGACGAACATACCTGCAAGATGTCATTGGATGAAAACTAATAGATTCAAAGTTATGATTTTTCAAAATGTGCTCTTTGGGCCACTTTTTCAATTGAGTTTCTGAGTGTCATATTGAAAATTTGGACATGGCACTTTCAAATTTTGCCATAATCTGATGGTTCCAACAATGGCTCCGTCTGGGGATGTATGCCTCTTGTGGGCATAGCAACAATCCAGGCCTCTAGGAGAGCAGACCAAGAATTTTATTTACTGATCAGCAGATTGAAATTTTTGTCTGTCATACACCTTGTTTTGTTGTGATCTTATTGAACTCCTCCTGAGAATATTTATGTAATCTGCCATGCTACTGTTGTTGAGGATTTTTAGAAAGTCATTGTGTTCAGCTTGACTTATTTTCATTTCACCCTTATGCAGTTCATCATATGATAAACCTTTGTTACCTTCATGATACAAAGTGTATCTACATTCAATGGAACATTCATAAGCTTGCTCATTATCATATGTTACTGAATGATCCGCAGGCTGTACTGGGACCTGGAAATCTGGATGCTTTCCATGGAAATCAAAAATTTATGTCTCATCAACATCTTCTGAAACAATCAAATTACTTTCCATTTCTTTGCTATCACCAGTTAGCATTGACACACACATTTGATCCATACAGTTATCCTCACACATACTTGAATCAACAAATGTTGAATACTCATCATCAATAACATGCAAACCAGCATCTTTCTTTTGTAGGAAAAAATTATTTAAGTCACATACCTCTTCTTGGATATAAATGGATTCATGATTAGCTTCAAAGATTTGCTCATCACTGTGAGAGATGCATATGGAATTATTTGAATCACTACACATAGTATTCTCACTGTCAAAGCAAATGTAGGCTAGACCCAAAACTTCAGAATCATCTTTGTGTGCATATTTCTGATATTCAAGAGTTAACAAATCTGAAACTTGCTCACTGCTGAGTGAACATGTTTCATCCAGATCTTCTACCATTTCTCCAAATTCTTGATCTTATAAGAACTAAAAGTATCTCCTTGTTGTGAATCAAGATTCATGTGATTGTCCTCAAACTCGTCTTCATTGTGGCATGATACACAATTCACTTTTGTTTCAAATTCCAATTCATCAACACAATGATTTCCAACATCACCATAGTTATTCTCTTCACATGCTGATGTACTCTTGTCTTCATTTGAGAATGTTTTATCCTCATCATGGAGTGGTTTCAAAAACACAAAGAAATCATTCTGAGGCACACCTTGGCAAGGTGTCATTTCTGATCCTTCTATTATTTGATCACACAATGGTTTAAAAAAAAAATTAAAACCATTTTCAAGTGTGCAATCTTTTTGTTCATCAATCATGTCCTCATGTTTATCTGTCATAGATCGATATTTCATGTGTTCTTTGTCAAGTGGATTTGATTCTTTATTGACCTCTTCTATATTTTCATCATCTTGGCCCTCATAAAAGCTTTCTCCCATGAATTCTTCCTCATCATCAATTGTGTCATCATGGTGTTGGTCTGAGAATGAGGGCACAATTTGTTCACCTTTGCTTGCTTTATCACCAATATATTCCTTATGAAGTGTATCTTAAAGAACATCTTCATCATTGTAGTCCTCATCCAATATGTATGATTGACCACCCATATCATCACCATCTTCCAAATTTGAAGAATCGTCATTGGAAATCTCAATTGCACATTCATCCTCCATTGGCTGCATTATTTGATCATTCATGATATCACTATTAGATTCGTTGTTGACAGTATCCATGTACATTGTCCCAAGCATGGAATCAATAAATTTATTTGTTGCATCCAAAGCACGCTGTTTTAATGATCATGGCCAATAAGTTGATTCAGGCTCTGATGCTTTTAGAAACTGTGCAACAAACAGGGGCTTTGTAGGCCTACAATGAGGAGGTAATTGCATACAGACATCTGTCATCCTACTGTATAAAGATCTCGTAGATTCTCCCTTATATCTCCTTATATCAAAAAATGAATCGAAGGGGGAAACTCCACATTCTGATTTTGTAATGGAGTTTTGGCTTTGAGTATGAATATCATTATCTTCTTCCTGATCATCATGCTTTTCCTCATACTAGCTCAATAATATTTCTTTCAGATCCTCCCATGAAAATATACTTTGCACAAGCAAATTTTTAAATCATTCTCTTGCACTATCCCTCATAGATCTTGAAAAACATTTCATAATGACATCCTCTGGATAAACTTGAAAGTTGACAATGACATCCCAGAATCGTTCCATATGCTCATAAGCTGATTCATTCAATTCTCCATGAAATTTAGGGATATGCATCAGCAGTTCTGTCTCATTGCAGGCGTAAGGATTTGGGTAGCCTTGGATATTACTAAAGTTAAACGGTTTATCGATAATTGGGACAAAATTTGGAGAGCCATATGGGTTTTGGGAGATCATTGATATTTTTTCAGGAAATGGAGGATAATTCATTTGAGGTAAAGGTTGTGGTGTATAAGTGTTCTGTTGTGAATAGCACATATTACCTTCATTGTCAAACTCAAGTCCCAATTGCAGAATTTGTTGTCTCAATTGTAGTTTTTTCTATTTCCAGTATAACATTTGTTGTTTCATTTCTTCTAGTTCTTTCATTGTTCGATGTCTTTTTTCTGCTCCTGACATCTTGACAAAATGTTACTGCTCCACAATATCTATGCATTATTTATCAATGTTAAATAGAGTCGCCACCTACTTTTCCAAAAGTAGGAAAATGAAATGGATTGCTTTTGGTTTGCCCCCAACGAAATCTCTAAACAAAATGTAAAACCTTGTTGACTCTATAAATGGAAAGACTGAAAATCTTCCCTAGTAATCCCCAATAGAGTCACCAATTTGTTGGGTCTCAAAAATGCTGGTTTGAATGAACCATGAGAGGTTGCTAAACTCTCACTACGTTATTGGTCAACTAACAAGGCCAACCAATATGGTTGAACCCTCTACTCTTAAGGCTCTGATAAACCTAGGTGGGTGCACCTATATGAGTAACACAAATTGAACTTATGTTTCCTACTTGATCTAACTATCCACAAATGGCAATTTAACTGTGTAAAGATATGATTTAGGTATTTTGGTATAAATTGTATATGCAATATCAAGGTATTCAAATTAATATTTTCAATTAAGAGATTTCAAATGAAATGAATAAAACTAATGTAATGTAAATAAGGGAGACCAGTGCCTTATTGCGTAAAAACGACTTCAAATGAAAGCCTTTAATGAATGGTTTCTATCTAGTAGGTTCTCTAATTGTTTGGCATATAACTATGAGTTTACAACTGGTATAAACATGCAAGAATGTACTTGATAAACCCTACTTGAAGCAGAATATCAAATCTAACTATCTGATTCTTCTTACTGATCCAAATGACATTCCCAGATTATTGTAATTGATTGAAAGGAATTTTAATTCTTCTTTAAAGAATCCAATGAACCAAATTACATAGAAACAACAAATGTGTACTGATAAATTGAGAATATACTTGATACTTCAATTTAAACAATCAAGAAACATCATATTGGAGACAATCAGATAATCACAAGAATCCAACAAATAATTGATGTCAGGATGAAATCACCAAATTAACAGTTTTTCATTATCTTCCTTGAAATTCATACATGCAACATAACCTCCTTGAATATCATCATTTCTGAAAATATAATGCTTACAGCAGTCTATCCTATTCTAATTCTATCTTCTTCTACTTGATGATTTCACTTCATCTTACATATATACATCATTATTTTTAAGGTTATGACCCTTCATCTGTTCGTTGCATCTCTTTGATATTCTTCTTCTTCAGAAAAATATTTAATTAATTACCCCAGGAAAATTAAGATATTTTAATCTTCATTATTGTGTCTCCGTGAAAATCATTTCACAATTCTTTGATTGGTAATTTTCTCGCTTTAAATTTTACCTGAGATGTCCTTTAGGTAAAATAATTACCCACTTTGTAATCTTTGCAATCTCTTTTAATTTCCTCCGTGAAAATTAATCTTGATTATTCAATAAACTTCTCATGCTGGCAATTCTCACCCATTTGAAAAAATACTCTTTGGGTAATCAGAACTACCTACTCTTTAATCTCATTGGTGAAAAATATTCCACCTTTCAATATAAATATTTTATAAATCTTACCTTTCATATACTTGTGAGTAGAATAATTATTCACCTTATAACTCCCTTTAAAATATTTTATGATTGGGTGAAAATATTTCACTTTGTAATTATAGATACCTCTTTGGGTAAAATAATTACCCACTCTATTTATTTTCTTGATTTCATTTGGTGGAAGTATTTTACCAAACTTTACCCTTAGTGAAACTTTACATCTTCTCAAGATAATATTACTTTTAAATATTTACGAATCACACTTTTATTTTATTTTTTATCTACACCTTAACCATATGCACTGGCATATCGGGGTAACTCGGCTGCATCGAGGAGACTTATTTTATCTCCACCGATTTTGATTCTCTTGCCGATAATTTCTTTCATCGGTGTGACTTGGATAGTCGGAGAGACTTGAGAAATCCACTCCAATAGTTCATCTCACCCCGTTGAATATTTTACCTTTCATATTCGTTGCAAATTTTTAGGGTTTCTTGTAGTTTCCTTCTTATTCGCATCTAGACTTCTACTCTCGGTGAAATACGCCTGTAATCTTGTCACTGATCTATATGAAAATCTCCTTTGCAATATCATAATAACCCTTTTCAGCTAATGCGTTGGTCGCCAATACTTTACAACACAGTTTTCCATCCTTCTCAAGATATGCTCTGACTTCTCTCTTTGATGCCTTCATGTAATTTTCACAAAATGGTTGCGCAAATCATTACTCTGTGGATGAGCTATAAATTTGGCAATTTATTCTTTTGCATTTGCAAGATCACCTTTTATTCCTCTTCTTGCATCATCAATAGTCAGTATTGCTAATCTCCCTCCATTTAAAGGTCGATGCAAATATCACTGGCAGCTTGCTTTTATCCTTGCATAACGTTCTCCCTAAATATTTTGAAGTTTGAAAGATGGGTACATGTATTTTTGAAATGCCATCTTGTGGTTAAATTCTCATGGAAATTTAGCAATTTCAATGTGTGGTACTATTTTAGGCCAAGTTGAGAACCTTTTTAATATCTCTTATTTGTATTTACCCTCTTTCGGAATCCAAGTAGTGGAGGAAAACGGTAGAGGATAATGCTGGAAGATTTGTAACATTTGTAAATGGGAATGTATTTTATGCACATTCTATTTCACCAGAACAATGTAAAACTGTGAGTAGCAGCCAATGATGTTTGGTAATTCTAAATTTACATTCCAAGAAATTTGTGTCTCATTGTAATGAAGGGAACAACACGCCATGTTTACTTTGAATTATTCTGATAGACCTTAGGCTTTATTTTTTCTATGATAGTCCACTTGACTTAGTTTTTGTGTTACATGTAGTCCATTTATTTTACCATCCCCAGTAATGATCCATTATGAATTCCTTCAGCATGATGTTGGGTACTCTCTTCTTTCATTATTGAGAGCATGATTAGCAGAGTATTATCTTTATTCACCGTTAAGTCAAAGCTAATTTGAAAACTCTTCATAACTTGTTTCCTTTCAGATACTCTACCATTTGTTTTTCAATTGGAGATGTGTGTACTGAATTGTATCTCTTTGAGATAGCTTGTGGATTCACTTTGTAAAATATGGAACACCAGATGAAACTCCCTTTTCTACATGGTGGATTTTTGAACCTTTAGAGTTGTCATATATCATTTGCAATACAAATAATAAATCCATAATTTGATGCACATTCCTGGGTTAAGGTTATAAGCAAAAGGTAATCTGATGTCTAGAAAGGAATACCATTGATAAATAAAATTTGATTCACATAATTGAAGGGTAAAGGTCCCTTCTCCATAATTACTCTGAGCTCAATACCAAATAATCCAATTTCCTGACATCTTATTCTTTGTAAGTATTCCAAAAATCTGGGATAAATGTTGAACTTGAGAGAGCATACTGTTTTTATGCACTATGATCATAATGAGTCATGTAGCCTCCTAAATTCCCTTGGAAAACTGATCAAAACTTCTCCTTTAGTAATGAAAATGTACCAACGTGATAGAAGAATGTGTTTGTAGAACGGATTGGCATGAAGGCATTAGAATAAAAAACTGTTAATGCTCAAAGTGGTCTACTTAGTATTTTCTGAAACTGCCACTATCAATTTTTTAGCTGAAAATCACCACTTTACCTTCCTTGAAAAAATATTAAATCTCTTCCTATGAAGCTGCAATTTTGGAGATTAGTTTATTTAAGTCAAATGAACATGTATGCAAAAGGATTTTTAGTCAATCTTCTTCCTTCACATGATATTAAAAATCAAACATGACCACTTTGTAGCTGTCTGGAAGTGCAGTCATCAAACTGTGTAAAGTCAGTTTGGTTTTGATTTTGGAAAAATACCAAATGATGTCCAAATGCCCTGAAATTTGGCATGGAGGAAGAATTTGGTGTAGAGAATCAAGGGTACAAAACAATTTTTCATGATCATCATTGATTTGCTTAACATTTATCCTCAAAGTTGACCCACTTGGTAGATTTTACTGTGTGCAGTCAGCAATCCTTCACAAAATCCTTTAACTTGACCTTTTATAACCCAATCAAAACTGATCATCTGAAGCTAAAATTCGGCATGCACACTCTCATATGTTAGATGAACATACCTGCAAGATGGCATTGGATGAAAATTAATAGGTTCAAAGTTATGATTTTTTCAAAATGTGCTCTTTGGGCTACTTTTTCAATTGAGTTTCTGAGAGTCATATTGAAAATTTGGACATGGCACTTTCAAATTTTGCCAAATCTGATGGTTCCAATAGGGTTTACCAAAATGAACCACCAAAAAGGAAGAATGCTAAAAAGGGAAAGAGGATTCCCTTTACTAGGCCCCTAGGGTTTTTCACATAGGAGCACTTGGTGTAGGAATAACACTCTTTCATACTAATGATTTTCCTTTTGGCAGGTTCATTCAAATGAAGGGATTGGATAGGGTTGTGTTGTGTGTGCTAAGTGTGGCTGAATGAAACTAATGCTAATTATGAAATGTAAATGAAAGATAATATAAACTAAATACAAGTTAAACTATATGCCCTAAATGTATGTAAAATTGGAAAGAAAAGGGAAATATTAGCTATTGTGCACTTGGGAAAAGAAACTTGCAGATGAGGAGCCTTGAAATGTTCTAGAAATTGTCTAAAATCAGTAGAGGGACACTTATGCCAGAATGGGTGACGTAGTCCTTCTCTCGGGAAATTCTGTCAGACTAGGTTTCGAGAAAAAGGGTATCTAGAAATACAAAAACCTTTTTTTCAGGCCTGGTACAAGGACACAGCACCAATGATGGTGACCTAGTCCTCCTGGTCCTTCCAAAAGCCTGAAGGTCTGATTTTGTGGATCCCAATTGGTACTTTCCTTCTCTATAGAAACCGGTGTCTGAATCTCTAGAAAATGATCTGTAACTTGTCATTTTTCTCCTCGTAGGGTTTGATGCCTTGATGTTAAACACACCGTGAGGATCCACAAGCAAGGAGCAAGATCCACGATCTATCCAACTAGCAATTAGGTTTGAAATTATTCTGGGGCCAGTTCCAAAAACTATCACTTAATCCGAAAGTGATAACTTGTTAGAAAAAGATCCAATCAAGCTGAGAACTTGGATTAAGACAATTGAGCATGTCTATCATGAAACCATAGGTACACAAGATCCGGTGAGAAAACATGAAGAAATACCGGATCTACCAACTTGAACTGGAAAATAATTGAACAAGAACAAAAACTAAATGAATATATTTTTGATTGATGCAAGATTGCCAAGAACCAAGGATTCTCCTACATCAGAATGAGTCCCAGATCACCAAATCTAGGCCAAACAAGCCAAAAACACCTAAATTATGATTGGTTAGTGATTAGTGTTGGGATTATCCTCGAAAAGATGTAATAAATAAGGCTTGTGGATGCAAAATGGGGCCAATTAAAGCATAAGAAAGCCCAATTATTAATGAAAATCTTGGATAAGTGTGAAAGTGTGTTACAACACTTTATAACACTCCAAATAAGGAAAGATTAAGGTTGATTTTGATTAAAAAGATGTTTATTATGTTTAGTTATTTGATAAAACCCTAAAAAAGTGTGAAAGTGAGTTACAACACTTCACAACACTTTAGCAAGGTACCATTAAAATCCATTAGTTCAAAAGGGCCCAAGACCTAATTTGAATGTTTTTGAAAAAATAAACAACATTTTCAGGGTGTCGTACCCTTCATAAAGAGTCCAAGGGGCCAAAAAAAAACATAGTTCAAAACAGAGATTGAACTATAAGAACAACCAGAGACAACTCACTGACAGTTGTGGAAACAAAGAGATTAAGCAACCCTAGAACCAGAGGGTTCAGAGTTGGCTCCATGAGCCCGAGATCGAGAAGTAGACACAGACTTCTTCTTCCAAAGAACAACCGACCAGGGAGGCTCAGAAACAGGAAACGAGGAGAATGGTGAGAGGAGCGACCCCACCTTAGCCACCATAGGACCACCAAGCAGTGAGGGATTCGACAGCAAGGCAGCCGAGAATGGATCAACAAGTAGAGCAGAAGAGGCACCCAACAAAGGTAAAATAGGGTCAGACAAAGCAGCGATAGCAGGTGCAGGGATAGGCCCAATAGTGTCAACAGAAGGGTCTGGCACCACAGTGTTAGTAGAGCGGTCCAATGGAGGATCCAAAGAAGAGAGCTCCGAGCGAGCAACAACATGAGGGTCAACCAACACAGAAGAAACCTCCGAAGAAGAACCCATTGTGAGGTGATCAAGGAGATCATTAGTCCACCAAATCATAGTGCCCTTGCGATGGGAATGAGGGAAGCAGAGGCCAAGTGACCCACTGAAAAGCATCTCTTACACCGAAAAGCATCTCCCTCGTAGTCTAAGAGTTGCTTCCAAGGTCTATCCTCCACCAGAAAAAAAACATCCCCATGGAAAGGTTTAGATATATCCAGATCAACTAGAAACTGAGTAACCGTGGTGTGCCCAAACTCCCTAGTTGTACAATCCACCATCAAGAAATTGCCAATGGTATTGCCAATGGCTTCGAAGCATGATTCCTCGCAGAACTGGAGAGGAAGGTTTGACAAACGGACCCAAACAGGTCTGGTATTCAATGGCTCCATAAGGGGGTTGAAAGAACGAGCCCAGGGCCTGATGGAAAGAGAATAAATACCCCACATCCATCCTCTATCCAAAACACAGCTTCGCTCATGAGAGGAGCCAAAGTTGGCAATAAAGAAGCCCCTAGCGCTAGGGTAGAGCTCAATTTCCCCAACAACCAAAGGCTTCCAGGAAGTCTTCACCCAATCATGGAGGTCTGGGAGGGATGGCTTCCAGGACCTAATTTGAATGTTTCATCCACATTGCAACACTAATTAAAGGCAACACTAATCCAAAATCACAAGGAGGGCCCAAACAAGCCAAAAAAAGTAGAAGGGTTACTTTTTCAGTGACTCCACTTTTGGATAGAGAGATTACTTAATATGGGTGGCATTTCTTTAAGGATAATGTGGAGAAATAGATTGGTTGTCTTATGAAAATCCTATGGTCAAATAGAGGGGAAGAAATCACCTTTGATGAATTTCAAGGTTTTTGGAATTGATGAGGTGGAAAAAAGGGCTCTCAAAAAATTAAAAAGAATCAAGATGATGAGCCACTAGGTTTTTCCCACACAAAATCACTATGTAATTAAATGCAATTATGAGAGTCAAAAGATGCAAATAACAATTATAAATGATACCTAACTATTATAGAAATTATGAGGGAAGTTTTTAGAGTTGAAAGAGGTGTGTACCTTGCTGCAAAAAGCCTATTTTTAGGGCACAAAGGACTCATTCGCCTTTAGTGGCAAATGGGTCCCTGTTAGGGTTTTTGAAACTAAGATCTGGGTTATTTTCCTTGATTTTTGCATTCTCAAATTCCCAATTTTAAGCTCATGAAAACATACATACTTAATTTTGTAGCTTCAATTCTTCATTCTTACACTTTGAATGACAACTTTGACAATTTTTCTTTAAACTTGCTCTCCACTTGATCTTCAACCTATAAATCTACAAACACATTTTCAAGGAGAGAAAAACTTGTTGATTGTTAGTGAATAGGGGTTTTCCTAAGTAAATCCCCTTGTAGGTGTGTCACCAAAAAGTGTAGCCTTGACACTTTTTGCCCATTTGGACCCTTGCCTATGGATTTTTTACCCTTTTCAACCACTTTCTACCCCTTTCCAAGCCTTGTGCCAAGGTGTTGTAAGGTGTTGTAAAACATTTTGACTTTCCTATGCTTGTCATCACTTAATCAACTATTTCTCATAGCATAATGTGTTGGAGTGCAGTTAACACTGAGACGGGGTGGGGGGGAGGGGGTGAATCAGTGTTAACAACCAAATAAATTAATTTAAAACTTTAACAAAACATGATAATGATTTTATTTATGCTATGATACAGATGAACATATACTGAAGAAAACACAATTAAAATATTGACACATAATTTGTCTTGAGTGGAAACCCTCCTGGGGAATAAAACCACTTGAATGTGGCCTCACTAGCCTTATCTAAAAATTTCTTTGTACAAAGTCTCACTGGAAAATTTGGTCTCACTGAAAATGGTGTTATCTCACTGATAGTATTTTAGAATGTACATGTATGGAAGTAGTATAAATACATAGTTGATCTGTATTTCATTAAACACAAACTTTGTTCTTCAATGACCTCAAAATCAGAGCTACAAAGTTTCAAACCTCATGTCAATATATTGCTCCTTAAAATATAATTTGTGCCTTGAAAAAAATCCTCTTCATCAACCTCATTGAATGAGTAATCCACCTTATATAAAATTTCTCTATTTTGCAAAAGATCTGTTTGTAAACTGTATGAAACTGTTTGAAAACTATATGAGTAACTGCCATAAGAAAAAAACAAAACTGGAAAACTTCCTTTGCCAAATGATCCAACTATATGCCGTCGAACAACACTTATCAAGGATATATTAACTGTAAACAACATATAACAGACATATAGTCTAATAATAAAAAGCCCTTGATCAAACTCACAAACAAACAAAAATATTTCTTGACACAAAGAAACATTCGACATTTTAAGCAGACCCTTTACACTAAACTCTTCCTTAACAATAACCCTGAATCGATTATAGTTTATAACTGCAGATCCTCATTCTTAAAGACCGACCCAAAGAATAGTTTCTTAATAGATTTCATACAAGTCAAGCTTATAGAATAAACAACCACCAGTAATAAAAAAAAAAACTTGTATAAGAAAGCTTCTTCAGGCGAACTACAAAACAAAGTCTTACAGATTTGTTAGGAAACAACAAACCTTTTTTTTTTAAAAAGAAAAAAAATGAGACTGCCAGATACTCCGTGGAAAAATCTTAACACAAACAAGACTTTCTCAAACAAGGACGGGCCGACCAAGAACAGACTTAACAATAGATTAAGTCAATATAAACACAAGAATATGATATCCACAAGACACTCAACACAGCTAAAAAGAGAGCAAAGATGACAAGAACACGAATTGATGAAGACATAGAAAACACAGGAAAAGAGTACACCTATTGTTGCACTAGTAGAATGACTTCACCATTTCTTTTTACTATAAATGCTTGTCTCCTTGCAAAAAATCTTGTAAGATAGGCTTCGCCCACAAACAACCACCATGCTTAGGGTATAACAATGCATAACAAAATCCCCAAGTAATTTTGCATTTCAAAATAATTATTTTGAAGTCCGAGAATTATGATGGGAATAATTTCCCATTCAAGTCAAACAACTAATAATCACCGACAACCCAAAGATCCTTTTTATATTTCCTTTACAAAACTTCATTATTACCTTCTACCATCAAGAGTCTTTTAACAAAGCTAATTTCACCTTTATTTCTGACTATATTTCCTTGTTCATCCAACTTGTTCCTAAAAACCCATTTGCCCCAATGACATTTTTATTTTCAGGTTTAGGATCTAGTTCCCAAGTTTTATTTTTCTCAATTTGTGCAAGCTCTTCATGCATAGCCTAAACCCAACAACTATCACTACTAGCTTCAAAATATGTTTTAGCTCAATTTTTGAAATCAAAGATAAATAAACTTGTTCACCTTTATCTTTTGTACCTGAAAGTTGTCTTCTAGTTTGAACTCCCTTTAAAACATCAACGATAATCTAATCAGAAGGATGCTTCTTTTTCATTATTCTAGAAGACAACTGAGAAGAAGATTCAACAATATCATCACCCTCATTTTGTTCAGTTGATGGCATAGGTTCTATTGAACTTGACAGTTCATTTTGATCTTTCAGATCTGTATTAGGTGTCTGCACAATAAAATCACCATCATCATCAAGTTTCTTTCGTTGTTCACAATTTTGTAAAGTTTAATAAACCTTAACATTGTCACTTTCCACTACTTCTCTTAATCTTTTATTGTAACACTTATATTCTTTACTGTGTGTAGAATATCCCTAAAATATTCCCCCATCACACCTAGATTCAAAACTGCCAATGCTACCAAAATATTTCTTAATAAGGCACTTACTGCCAAATATTTTAAAATATCCTACATTAGCAGTTCTACCATACCATAATTCATATGGTGTATGTTGTGTTTTAATTCTTATCTAGACTCTATTCAAAATGTAAACAATTGTATGCATTGCTTCTTTCCAGTATGTATTTGACAGAGCTGTGTCATGCAACATAGCTCTCACCATTTCTTTCACTGTTTGATTTTTGCGTTCAGAAACACCATTTTGCTGCGGTGTTTGCGAAGCTGAATATTGCCTTTTTATTCCATGATCTTCACAATAATCAACAAACTCTTGTGAGATAAATTCACCTCCTCTATCTGACCTAAGACATTTAATTTTTAGATCCGATTCATTCTCAACCAATTTTATGAAAATCTTAAATTTATGAAAAGCTTCTCCTTTATGTACCTGAAATGTTACCCAAGTCATATGAGTATAGTCATCAATAAACAACATGAAATACCTCTCATTGTTTAAGGACTTAGTCCTTTTTGGTCCACATAGATCAATGTGAACAAGCTGCAGAGGTCTATTTGATGTATACTCTTTAGTTTTGAAACTTGCTCTAGCTTGTTTTCCTTCCTGAAATTCTTTGCAAACTTGATTATCTGGTTTAGATATGATAGGCATGTTTCTAAAATTTTGATTTTTACTTATCTTTACCAGATTATCATACTTAATATGTCCAAATATTCTATGCCATAATTTGGACTCATCAACTTCATTCATGAAAAAAACATTACTTTCCTGTTTATCATTTGAGCTTTCTTGTAGGTAATATACATTAACATTTGTTATGTAACCTGTTGCTACTGTTTTTCTAGATTTCTTTTGAATCTCACATCCTAAGTCAAAGAACTTTATTTCAAAGCCATTGTCACAAATTTGGCTTATGCTCAAAAGATTATGACTTATCCCTTCCACATAACATTGACAGGAATCTCATTTTCAAGAAAAATAGTACCTCTTCCTACTATAGGAATTCAGTGATCATTTCAAAATTTAACAAAACCACATAAATAATCTTCATAGTCTATAAATCTATTTTTCTCACCAGTCATATGATGAGAACAACCACTATCGAGCACCCAAAAATTTCTCTTAACAAAGTGCAAAGTTGTTTCAACTATCAAAGCCTTAGCATCTGTAGGCCTCCAAACAAGTTTAAACCCATTAGCTCTATTTGGCTGCACTTTTAAACTAGATTTATAGAATGCTGCAATATGACCTACTTCTTTGCATTTATAACATTGCAGGTTAACAAGAAATTTATAAAGATTTCCATTGACAATGTTATAACTTCTCTTAGACAAAACCTTGCAATTACTAGCCTTATAACCAAATTTCTTACAATTGAAACATTAACCATTGAAGCTAAAGTCATTATCAGAAATCTTACATTTTCCTTTACCATTGTGACTTGAACATTGACCTTCATCAGGACGAGCAAGCTGATTTCTCAAATTAAGAACTTCTGCCTCCAAGGAGTAGCATTTATCCTCCTTATGGTTCAGTTTTTCTTGAGTAATATCAAGGATTTTCCTAGCTTCTTCTCCTTTAAGAGTCAAATCAGAAATAGTTTGTATGTTTTCCTGATCTTTATCTTTTAAGATAACTGTTTCTTTTCTCAAATTTTTAATTTCTTTGAGAGCAGATTTCAATTCTCCCTCAAGGTCAATTTATGATTCAGAATCAGATTCATCTTCCTTTATAGAAACAACTTCATCCATGAATAAAATTTCTTCAGTTTCATTGCAAGATTCAACTGATTCACTATCAGTTACATCAGCATAAAGGCTTTTCTTCTTTTTGAAAGTATTTTTCTTTTAAAAATTAGATTGCTTCTTCTTGGAAAATCTTTTATTTCTTTCATCATCACTTTCAAGATCTTTATTAGGACAATTTGTAGCATAATGTCCTATCTTTCCACAATTAAAACATTTAAAGGGTAATTTCCATTTATATTTACCTGATCCTCTTTTTTTGTTTGCTTACAAAAGAGGATTTTGTTTCATCCAAAACATCGGTCTCAGCTTTAAAAGAAGATTCCTTACTACCAAAATTATGTTCATTTAATCTCATCTCATAAGCAATAAAGAAACCATGGAGATCATCTAGAGTTACCTTATTAATATCTCTTTCTTCCACTGCTGCAATCTTTGGATCAAACTTAGTGGGTAAAGATCTCAAAAAAATTTGAACAACAAGTTTCTCAAGAAGGTTTTCTCCAAACCCTCTGATTGCATTTTTACAATCCATTATTTTTGTCAAAACATCATTAGTGAGTCCACAACAAATATCATTTCCAGCCTTTACATTGCAATCATATGCTCGTTTCTCATCAGCATCAGCAGGAGATGATGTAGTAGTATATGATTTTTCTACTGCTGCCCACACATCATATCCCAAGGAGTTTATATATTTTGTCATCCTAAACTTCCAGAAAGCATAACTAGTACCATCAAAAAGTGGTGCCCTAGTTGTAGATAAGCCTTCTTGTGTTGCCATTAGCACTCTTCAATATAAATCCCTAGTTGACTTAACAACAAGGTTTGGCTCTGATAACAATTGTTGGAGTGCAATTAACACTGAGAGGGGGGGCGGTGAATCAGTGTTAACAACCAAATCAATTAATTTAAAACTTTAACAAAACATGATAATGATTGTATTTATGCTACGATACAGATGAATAGATACTGAAGAAAACAAAATTAAAATATTGAAACAAAATTTATCTTGAGTGGAAACCCTCCTGAGGAATAAAACCACTCGAATGTGGCCTCACTGGCCTTATCTAAAAATTTCTTTGTACAAAGGCTCATTGGAAAATTTTGTCTCACTGACAATGGTGCTATCTCACTAATAGTCTTTTAGATTGTACATGTATGGAAGTAGTATAAATACAGATTTGATCTCTATTTCATTAATCACAAACTCTATTTTGCAATGACTTCAAAATCAGAGCTACAAAGTTTCAAACCTCATGTCAATATATTGCTCTTTAAAATATAATCTATGCCTTGAAAAAAAACCTCTTCATCAACCTCATTGAATGAGTAATCCACTTTATATAAAAGTTCTTTGTTTCGGAAAAGATTTATTTGTTAACTGTATGAAACTGTTTGAAAACTGTATGAGTAACTGCCATAAGAAAAAAACAAAACTATAAAACTACCTCTGCCAAATGATCAAACTATATGCCATCGAACAACACTTATCAAGGATATATTAACTATAAACAACATATAACAGACATATAGTCTAATAATAACAAGCCCTTGATCAAACTCACAAACTAACAAAAAGATTTCTTGACACAAAGAAACATTCGACATTTTAAGCAGACCCTTTACACCAAACTCTTCCTTAACAATAACCTTGAATGGGTTATAGTTTATAACTGCAGATCCTCATTCTTAAAGATCGACCCAAAGAACAGTTTCTTAATAGATTTCATACAAGTCAAGCTTATGGAATAAACAACCACCAATAATTAAAAAAAAACTTGTATAAGAAAGCTTCTTTAGGTGAACTACAAAACAAAGTCTTACAGATTTGTTAGGAAACAACAAATTTTATTTTATTTTTTAAAGAAAAAAAATGAGACTGCCAGATACTCCGTGGAAAAATCTTAACACAAACAAGACTTTCTCAAACAATGACGGGCCGACCAAGAACAGACTTAACAATCGATTAATTCAAGATAAAAACCAAAATATGATATCCACAAGACACTCAACATAGCTAAACAGAGAGCAAAGATGACAAGAACACGAATTGATGAAGACATAGAAAAAATAGGAAAAGAGTACACCTGCTACCGCACTAGTAGAATGACTTCACCATTGCTTTTTACTGTAAATTCTTATCTCCTTGCAAAACATCTTCTAAGATAATCTTCGCCTACAAACAACTGCCATGCTTAGGGTGTAACAATGCATACCGCAATCCGCAAGTAAATATGCATTTCAACATAATGATTTTAAAGTTCGGGAATTATGATGGGAATAATTTCTCATTCAAGTCAAACAACTAATAATCACCGACAACCCAAAGATCCTTTTTCTCTTTCCTTTACAAAAATTCATTATTACCTTCTACCATCAAGAGTCTTTTAACAAAGTTAATTTCACAATGATGTAGCCTTGTGAAAGAAACATAGTATGTCAAAACTGCCTCTTAATCTTTGGAGAACAATATCTCATTATGTTTACAAAACCTGTAATATCATCCATAGTTTGTTGACATTAATGCCAAACAATACTGAGGGACAACATAATGACCCCTTAATATGTATACATGCCTTACTTTAGAGTGTTTTGTGAGACAATCCTGACAAACATTATTAATCACCTTTTAATCCTTGACAACCAATGAAAAATTCCTAGGTGGACTAGGTCACCACCTTGGGTGACCTAGTCCCATGTGGCATAATATTTAAATTTAATTTAATATTATTTCAGTATTTTGTCTCTAAGACCCTAAGGTGGCCCTGTATGGTGTTATTTCAAGGAAATTAAGGCACAACTTCTATAAATAAGGGTTTTTTCCCTCATTTTTCACTTCCTCTAAGTCTCATTTTTCTCCTCACTCATTCTTCTCAAGCACTCCTCTCTGCTTCTTCTCAAGCAAGCTAGGGTTTGAGTATTCCAAGTCAAGTAAGACATCTCCCAAGAAGCATCCAAAGGTTGAATCCTCCATTGCCACAACTCAAGATCTATCATCATGACAAGGTAAAATCTATCACTCCTTTGTTTCATGCTTCTTTACATATTTTCTCTATTTTGGTTTGATTACTCAAAAGGGGTTTGACTAAGGAAAACCCACATGCCCTAATATCCAACATTTCTTTCTCTCTTTGTGTGATTTTTAGGTCATATTTGCAGGTTTGTCAAAGAGTAGGTTTAGAAGTGTTGTCATCAAATTTTTAAAGCTCTTCAAGGTTAGAGAAACCCTAGTTGTAGCTTGGAAGACACTTGTAGGCCAAATTCTTCACTTTCGAGACTAGATACCTAGAGGAGCAGAAAGTGCAGGCTAAGGGCTCCAGAATCCACTTTCTAATCTTTAGAAATTCTAAAGAGGACTGTCACTAACAATGATGACCTAGTCCCTCTGAATCTATTTTTTAGATATTTTTGTGTTTCTGGATACCCATTTGGCTAAAACGGGCTCCAGAGTAGTTTTCCAGAATTTTCCCTAAACTGGACTAGGTCACCCATAATGGCGTAAGTGTCCCAACAGGCCAAATTTCCAAATTCAATAGCATCTCTAGCCTTGAATCTAGTCTACAACTCATTTAAAAGTGCACTCCCTCATTTCTATTCACTTCTATAGAATTTTGTTTACATTTCTTTGGTTATTTGTATATCATAATGTGTTTTCCAGCATAATTCATTATTTTGGTTTTTCATTATTAGTTAGCTTCTATTTTTAGTTTGTTGCAATTAGATCATTGCATTGAGACACACATTCAAAAACCCAAAACCCTCTTTGAATGAACCCTAAAATGAAAAGGTGTGGAAGAAAGTCTATTCCTCAACCAAGCTTCTAGGTGAAAAACCTAGAAGCCTATTGGGGAGCCTCTTTCCCCTTTCTTCATTTTTGGTGGTTCATTTTTGTGAACCTGATGTTAGGACTACACCCTCCTGTCTAATATAGAGTCCATAATTGTTCTAGAGTTAACTTGCATTGCATGTTGCATTAGTGAAGATGCATTCTAGGGTTTAAATTTTGCAATAGTGAAAGTGCATATAGGATTGCATTTTTGCATCTTAAAACATTCAACATCTCTGTAATTCTACATTTTCATCTTAGATATGCATCACTCAACACAAAAACCACCTGAATCATTCCAAAACATCTGAAAACTCTCAAAAAAATAACCAGGAGGACTAAGTCACTAGTCCCTTTAGGCTTTTGAAACTGCCTCTTACAGAGCTGGAAACCCTATTTTTAAGCTTCTATTTTGTGCTAGTATCTATATGTATGGATTGGTTGTGTTTCTATTACATGCATTTTACTAAATCTAGCTTAAATTAGCTCATTTCATGAATTTCTTAGTTTCAATTTTGCATATACTACATTTCTTTTTCAGATTGTTGCATAGTGTAATTAGAAAATTACCTTGTTTCCCATCTAAAAAATTGCATTTCAATATTTCACTTTAAATTATTGCATTTCATTCTCTTTCCCTTCTCTTCATACCATGTTTCCTTTCAAAATTTGTGGCTTGGATTTTGTTTCAAATAGATTACATAAATACAACATTCCTTCTTATGAGTTCAATGTAGATTACAATAATGAATTCATTAGAGAACATGTTAATTATAATCAAGCCATTAACACAATTCTTAACATTACACTACCCCTTGATGAAGATGTTAGTGTTAACAATCATAACAATAATACTTGTGCTTCTCCCTATACCTCTCCTATTAGTGACAAATGAGTTTTTATAGCCACATAAAAGAGAATTTCATGAATTTTTGACCAAGTTAAGTTGGTGAGACATATGAGTTTTTATATTTTTTAAAATTTGTAATAAAAAAATCCTAATTAATTATTTCCTTGGAAAAAAATTACAAAAAAGTATGCATCACATCGGGACATGAGTCCTCTACTTATATCTAAAATATTATAAAAAAATATTATCATTTTATTGTGTTTAAGGTCATCAAATAGACACCTACTTATTTTTTCCCTGAAATTTATGTACTACTACATTGAAATTCTAAAATTTCACCAAATAGATTTTTAAAACAAAAAAAAACCTAGTAGTTTAGAAACTACATTTAATTTTATATAGATTCTATTCTTAAATATTTTTGAAATAATATAGATAACTTATTCAAATTTTTACGTCAAGTTGCCTAACTCTTATTTTCTGAATTTTCATCGCCACTTAAGGGTCTATTTTTTCCATGATGATCCTGCACATACCCATCTAGAAACAAGAGAATATGTTTCAGTCTAATCAATACTTGGTTGTTTAGAAAATCCACTTGTTCTGCCAATCTTGCTTTATGTCTTTCAATGGATCCATTAGCTTTATATATATTTTTTAGATTCATTTCAACCTAATAACATCTTTCTCATGTGGAAGATCAACCGACTACCATGTTTCACTATTCTTTGTTGAACTAATTTCTTCATTCATGGATTTAATCCATAATTCTTATTTTGTTGCATCTTCAAATTTCCTTAGTTCAACTTGAATATGAGACAACAAAGAAAAATTTATAGTTGCATCAAGATTAGTAGAGCCTTCATAAATATTCTTGAAACATAGAAAAATAGGGTTTTACCAAAGTGAGTCGATCAAAAAAATAAACCACTAATTTTCACTATGAAATATTCAATTATGAGAGCCAAAAGATTCAAATAACAATCAGAAACTAACCCTAACTATTATAGAAAATATGAGGAAATTTTTTAGAGCTTAAAATGGTGTGTACCTTGCTCCAAGAAGCTTGCTTTTAGGGCACAAAGGACTCATTCGCCTTTAGTTGCGAATGGGTTCCTGTTAGGGTTTCTGAAACTGAGATCTAAGTAATTTTTCTTAATGTATGCACTCTCAGATTCCTCGTTACTAGGTCTTGAAAACTTGTAACAAAATTTTGTAGCTTCAATTATTTGTTCTTACACTATAAAGATCAATCTTGCAACTTGAAAACTTTGACAATTTTTCTCTAAACTTCTTCTCCACTTGATCTTCAACCTATAAATATGCAAAGACACACTCAAGAGGACACAAAAATGTTGATTGTTAGTGAATAAGGGTTTTCCTCACTCAAACCCCTTGTAGGTAATTAAACCAAATGATGAAATAATGAAATTGAAGCATGAACATGAAATATGAAGTGATGATACCTTGGAAGTTGTCTTGGAAGATAAATCTATAATATAACATGAAGTGGCCATGAAGAATGTAGATATTTCTCCTTGAATAATATGTGAAAAATGAATGCAAGTAGATCTTCAATTATACATACACTATCTTAGCTCAACAACATGCTTGAATGCACTAAACCCTTGACATGATGAAATGATCTTGAATTTCTGCAATAAAATCTTGATAATCTACCTTGAAATGCCTTTGAAAATGCTCTTGTGAACTCTTGTGAACTCAAATTTTCTATAATTAATGAATGCTTGGAAGTCTACGATGAAAATATGTGAATTAACCCCATATTTATACTAAATTAAGAGATTAACCCCAAAATTCAAACAATTCAATCTGACACCAAATCTAGAAGGGAATATTATTAAAATCCTACTAGAATTAAATCTAAAAAGGGGGCCCTCATTAAGGGAGGACCCATTCACCACCTAGGGTGAATGTGTCTTGGCACAATTGTCTAGGACCTTGCCTTCAGGGAATGAAAGTACATAAAAAACCCATGTAGAATTTGCAAAGAAAAGGGGTCCTATAGAGGGAGGACCCATTCACCACCTAGGGCGAATGAGTCCTAGCACCAATTTCTAGGACCTTGATTTTTACTAGTTAAATGTTATGCAATTTGAATTATGGGTTTTGGGATAGATCCTTAGAAGGTGTCACAAATAAGGCTTAAATTTGAATTAAAGGGGGTAACTAACTCTAATTAACAACAATTAATTAAGAGGACCCTACATAAGTGTGAAAGTGTGTTGCAACACTCTACAACACCTAAAATAGGGTACATATTAAGTACATTTTATTAAAAAGGGTCCCAAGATCAATGTGAATGTGTTACAACATATTACAACATTAAACCTAGGCAAAATTAGGTTAATTCAATGAAAATTATTCCCAAATAAAGGAAAATGGATACTTTTTCTATTACTACAATTCTTATGACTTTTTACCTTCCTTGGAGGAGCACTTGATTTCAAAGAAGGACTAGATGGAGAAGGTGGTGAGCTCAGTGAAGTCAATGCAATAGGATTTGAGTTGTTGCTCAAGCCATGAGAAGAAGATGGAACATCTAGCTCCAAATCAATAATTATTTTCTTTTCATTGTTCAAATTTCTATTCCATTTCCAAGATTCATTTTTAGTAAAAATAAAATATCTACTAACAATTAACCTTTCACTCACTAGATTATACAATCGATAACCCTTTGTATCATCACTCTAGTCAATGAAAACACATTTCTCACTTTTATCATCATTTTTTTGACATTTTTTTTCAACTATGTGAGCATAAGCAATAAATCCAAATACCTTAAGGTGTGCTATGTTGGATGATATGGTTGTGTTGCTGATATGTTATTTTCATTGATGTCAACACTATTAGCATCGGTGATTTTGAAGGCTGTATATGTCGAGGATATTGAGGAAATTAGAATAAACATGTTGCAAGAAGTCTGTGAAGTTGAGAATGTTAGAGTGGTGGAACGTTTAGTAAGTTGGTAATCAGAAGGCATGCATTAATGGGTTTTTTGTTGAGCCTATCTAGTATGCTCTCCAGAAGGTTCAGTGGTCCACATCAAGATTCATGGAAGTTATGAGTTTTTGAGTTTCTACAATCATTTTGTTACTATAGCAGATGTTTCTGGAAGAAGAGATTGAAATTCTGATGAATTGAGTTGTTGCATATGTTTCTGAGATGTTCGTAGATGTTTCTAGATCATTCTCTATCATTATGCTACATCCACATTGATCAGTGTGATCGTGATCAAAAAATTTCTCTTTGTGTGTTCAAGTTTCAATGTTCTTGGCCGACATAATGGTGGTAGCATGTTGTAGATCTTTATGGATTTATTTTTGAATGCTTGGCATCTTCAAGGATGTTGATTTAGGTCTTAATTATGTTGTGACTGACTTAGGTTGGTGCAAATTGAGATTTTTTCACGTATTGAGGCCGACAGTTTGTAATTCTTTTTATTCCTTATTTGTGGCCGATAAAGTTGTTGACGTAAATCCATGTATCATATATATAAGAGTGATTGTTTCCTCATTTTGATGTATGCTTGGTGAATGTATGTGAGATTTGTGTGAATAAAGATCAGATCATTCAATTATAGAACAGAGTGTGAAGAAGTATTTCTATGCCTAACTGAAACTGTCATTAGGCTTTTGAAGAAGCTAATTTTTCAGTTCAACCTCATCAGATGGATTTAATCTGATTGTTTTGTAAGGTAGTGTGTCTTCCCTTCTGAGCAGTGAGCTCTAGGCAGTGTGTCTGAATGCATGTGCATTCCTTATTCATTTTTCATTATACTTTTAACAAGGCATAATTATGGATTAACCTCCACCGTGCTTTTTTCCCTTAATAGGGTTTTCATGCAAAAATATTGGTGTTGTGTGCTTCTATTGTGTTCACGCTTTCATTTTTAATTATCAGATCTAAGATTAAAGGTTGATTAAATTTGAATAAGTTTAAATTCTGTAACAACTAGTTCACCCCCCCTCTTAGTTGTCTATCCTTGTTTTTCCAATAATTGGTATCAGAGCAGGTGCCTCTAAAGAAGTCTAATAGCTTGAGCTAATCCAAGATGGCATCATACAAGAAGGATAGTCCCAAATTTGATGGTAAAAATTACTCTCTATGGAAGGTGAGAATGGAGTGTCATTTGAGATGTATTGGTGAACCCTACTGGAGGATTACAAAGCATGCATATACTATTCCTCATAATGGTCCATCTATTGAGGATGAGATAAAAAATGTTGAAGCTAATATTAGGGCTATTGAAGCAATATTGAGTGCTTTGACAGATTCAGAGATGACAAATGTGATAGGTTTGAAGACATCACATAAAATCTAGAGGAAGTTGGAAACATTGTATGAAGGATATGCTCAAGTGAAGGTTGCTAAGCTGCAAATTCTGAAAGGCAAGTGGGAAAATATGAGAATGAGTGAAGATGAAAACATTACTGCTTTCATACAAAAAGTAAATGAACTTGTAACGGGTATTAGATGTGTCGGTGGAACTTTGGAAGAAGATGAGATTGTGGCTAAAGTGCTCAGATCTATTCCTTCTTCTTACAAAACAAAAGCTCATGCTATTGAAGAACTCAAGATAGTAAAAAATGTGACAAGAGACATGTTGATTGGAAAATGTGTTACCTTTGAGTTGAGTGAATTCGGTGAGTCTTCTCCTAAGACAAAATCTGCATTCAAAGCTATTGTATCTAGAAGAAGCCAAGAGAGATATGATCCAAGAGAAATTTCCAAAAAGACATTCAAGTATGAAGATGAGATGAAACAAATTGAAGATGAAGAATGAGAGCTAGAAGAACTGGAAGCATTGATTGTGAAAAGAGAAGCCAGACGACATGGTAAGTACAAAGGAAAGTTTCCTATTAAATATTTCTCTTGTAGTAAGATAGGTCATTTTGCATCAAGGTGTCCTGAAAGAGTTTCTAAGTAGAAGCCTAACAAGAGTAGATTTCGAAAGAAATGTTATTATGTTGAAGAAGGTCTTACTGATGATGAATCTGATAAAGAAAATGGAAATGGATATGAATGGGTATTCATAGCTATTAAGGAGAATGGTTCAGTGTGCACTGAATCTACTGGAAACTAGAATTTAGAGAAATCTATTGCAGCTAGAATTGATGAAAAGGGTGAGTGGGTGATTGATAGTGGATTCTCACATCATATGACTTGTGACAAAATAAATTTCATAAGCTTTGAGAAGTATGATGGTGGTGTTGTAAGATTTGGAGATAACAATGTTGGTGTGATTTGTGGAAGAGGCACTATTTATCTTGGTGGTAAAAATAATATTGATGATGTCTTATATGTTGAAGGATTTAAGAATAATTTATTGAGTGTTGGATAGATGGTTGACAAGGATACAATCTTAAGTTTAAAGATGGAAAATGTGGGATTTTGGGATGCTCTAGAAATGTAATTACTTCAGGTACAAAGACAAGAGATAATATCTTTCACCTGAATGTTTCTAGTGAAATTTGTATAATTTCTCAAGTTGATGTAAGCTGGTTATGGCATAGGAGGCTATGTCATGTGAATTTTGATAAAATTTTCAAAGTAAGCTCCACACAAGCAGTCAGAGATCTGATAGGCCAAAACTGGTGGTAAAGAATAAAGAAGGATTTCAGCTTGGTCTAAGAGTGTCAACCCGGGGATCGTAGCTTGTGAGAATTGTTGTGGTAGTATACCTAAGGGAGGAAAGCAGTGAATTAAGGGAGAATGAACGTAGCTAGAACACAAATAAATTTCCTAATGAAAATCTGTTCCAAATTTCTTATTTTGTCTTCCTGTAAAAAATGCAACAGGAACTGTTAACTGTAACAGAAATTGTTAACTGTGATAGGAACAATTTGCACAATAACTGATAGGAACTATAATAGCATGCACAGTAATTGTGACAGGAATAATCTACATAGTAACAACAATAATTTGTGATAATAATAGCAGCAATTTACAATAGAAAATAAAAAACACTTTGCTAAACTAAACATACTGAAATCAAACTTTAATAAAATCAATGTTTAATGAAATATCACATTACAAACTTAAATCATAAAAACTTTTATCAAACCAAGTTTTAATTAAAATGCTGAAATTCAAATTACACAACAAATAAAGCTTTAAATCAAATGGAAAATAAATAGCACACAAAAATATTAAAAGTAAAAATAAATAAATGTCAACATGCTTCACCAAGGAGTGGGCCCTTGCTCTGTGGTTTGTAGGTGAGATGGGATGAGATCCTTTTTACGCCGTTGTCTTTATCATGCGAAATATTATTTTATTCATCAACAATTTGATACAAAGTCTTTGCTGCAAAATTCTATATATCTCTCTCTAACATGCTAATTCACCTCCTTTATAGCTTATTGCATTGCCTTATAAGGTGTGAAACAATTACAGGTTGTTTCACTCTTCCTCTTATTTCTACATGTAAATTTGTTGCATTATTTTTCTAAAATTATGCATATGCTTTTCTACACCACCAATCATATTTTTGTGTCAACCTATTTTGTTGCATTTCCTCCTATTCTTTTGTCCTCCTTTATGGCACTGTTTTCTCCTATTCTCTTGTCCTCTTTTATGGCACTATTTATGGCTTGTGGGTTGGAATAAAACCAACCATAAAAATAGGAATTTGTTGTGCCACCAAAATAGCCATTTGTTTTTCCTTCGTCCATCATAATTTTATTAGTTACAACAAAAAATAATATATGCTATTTCATGCTATAAGAGTAGCACAATAAATAGTTATTAAAATAAAATTAATTGCTGAAATTATTTGTTGTTGTGCAGGTTCCTGTCAAGAACGTGACAGGAAGTCTGTATGCTGATGGTAGGAAATCTGCATACTGCAAGATATATTTTCCAAGGCTTAAAATCACAATTCTTATTAGTAAAGACAATCCATAATTAATTTCCATATTTTATCCAAAAACTATATTAAATACCACTTATATATATTTAATCATATGCAACATAAAATAGCGAAATAGTATGATATATAATTAAATTGGAATGTGGAAGTGGATATGAAGGTATATGAAATAGGCTGAAATGTGGCATAAAATGGGACACAATTGGCTCTCATCAAGATCTACCTAAGTTAGAAAAGCCTACTAACACCATATGCAAGGAATGTCGGTGGGAAAATAAACAAGAATTTATTTTCAGAGAAAACATCATTCTAATGGAGTGTTGGATTTAGTACATACTGATCTATGTGGTCCATCTAGAATCAGAAGTCTACAAGGAGAAAGGTACTTTATGTTGCTTATTGATGATTATTCTAGGATGATATGGGTTGCTTTCTTCAGAGAAAAACATGAAGCACTAGAAAATTTCAAAGGTTTCAAATTTATGGCAGAGAATGAGATAGGTCTGAAGATCAAATTCTTAAGATCAGACAGAGGTGGTGAATTCACTTCCTAGGAGTTCAATTCATTTTGTGAAGAGCATGGAATCAAAAGACAATTATCTACTCCTCGGACTCCTCAATAGAATAGAGTTGTTGAAAGAAAGATAAGAACAATTTTAGATGCTGCCAGAAATATGATGTTAGAAGGAACTGTTCCTCATATCTATTGGAGAGAAGCTATAAGTACTGCTATATATACTATCAACTGAGTAAATTTCAATGGTAATTCTAGTAAGACTCCTTTTGAATTGTGATTTGGTCATAATCCTACTATTAAATATTTCAAGATCTTTGGAAGTAGATGTTATATCAAAAGAGATGAAGACATTGGCAAGTTTGATGCTAAAAGTGATGAAGGAATCTTTCTGGGTTACTCTACTAAGAGAAAAGCTTACCGGTGCTACAATAGAAGATTGAAGAAAATGGTTGAAAGTGAAAATATCAAAGTTGATGAGGACATTGATAGGTCATCCAAATATTGTGGATATGACTCAGATGATCAACAAGATAGTACAAATAAAGGAAAGGCTACTCAAACACAAAGTCAATTTCAAATTGTTCCAATGAATCAAGAGAATCATGAAGGAGAAGCTAGTGGAAGTGCAAAATAGAGAACAAAATAAACACAAGTTAGAGAGAATCCCAAAGTGCCATTGTATGTAAGGAAAAATCATTCTAATAGTCAGCTTAAAGGAGGCAAGAACAAAGGTGTGCAGACTAGAAGAATAATTTTAGAAGATTATTGCTTGATTTCCAAGATTTAACCTAGAAATGTCCATGAAGCATGCAAAGATGAATATTGGATGTAAGCAATGGAAGAAGAACTAAGGCAGATAGAGAAATATGATAGATGGACTCTTGTTCCTAGACCTCAAAATAAAAATGTGATTGGAACCAAATCGGTCTTTCGGAATAAGTTGAATGAACAAGGTGAAGTGGTCAAAAATAAAGAAAGATTGGTATGTAATGGATACTCACAGATGGACGGTATTGATTTTGAAGAAAGCTTTGCCCATGTTGCTAGAATTGAAGTTGTAAGGTTGTTTCTTTCTTATGTTGCTTTCAAGAATTACAAAGTCTATCAAATGGATGTGAAGTCAACATTTCTAAATGGAGAATTAGAAGAAGAAGTTTATGTTGAACAACTAGATCGATTTTAATTGACTAATGAAAAAGACAAGGTTTTTTGGTTAAAGAAAGCACTGTATGGACTAAAGCAAGCTCCCAGAGCCTAGTATGCTAGATTGGATAAATACTTGTTGAAGCTTGGATTCAATAAAGGTACAAATGACAACAATCTGTACTTCAAGATGGATCGGGATAAAGAGTTGATTATTGAAGTCTTTGTTGATGACATTATTTTTGAAGGTGATGATGGCTTATGCATGAAGTTTGTTGATGATATGAAAAGTGAGTTTGAGATGTCGATGATAGGAGAACTAAAATTATTTTTAGGATTGCAAATTACTCTGCTAAATGATGGAATCTTTATATCTCAATCCAAATATGTGAGAGTTACTGATTTTTTTTGGAATGGAAGACTCAAAGCCTATAGGTACACCTATGGTGATTGAATGCAAATTAACACAAAATGATGACTCTCCTAAGGCTAATAAAACAAGGTATAGGTCAATGATTGGTGGATTGCTATATTTGACTCAGAGTAGACCAGACATCATGAATGTTGTATGCATGGTTGCTAGATATCAAGCTCATCCGAAGGAATCGCGTGTGAATGCAATAAAGATAATTTTTAGATATTTGAAAGGTACAGTTGATTTTGGTCTATGGTATCTAAAGGATGATGATCTTACTCTAAATGCCTTTAAGATGTAGATTGGGCAAGAGATGTGAATGATAGGGAAAGTACAAGTGGTGGTGTATTCTTCTTAGGGAAGAATTTGGTGTCTTGGCTAAGCAAAAAGTAGAATTCCATTTCCTTATCTACTACTGAGGCAGAATATATTGTTGTTGCAAACAATTATACTTAGGTAATATGGATGAAAGAAATGTTGAGAGATATCAGAATTGAGTATGGAGAGCCTATTGATATATTCTATGATAATTCAAGTGCCATAAACATTTCTAAGAATCCAGTGCTACATTAAAAAACAAATCATATATCTATCAAGTATCACTATCTGAGAGACAAAGTGAATGACAAAGAAGTCAGACTGGATTCTGTGCCTACCAAGGAATAAATTGTAGATATCTTTACTAATCCATTGCCTAAGGATACTTTTGATTATCTTAGAGGCAAGTTAGGGGTGATTTCCCCTCCTAATATGAACTAAGATGCAAGTCTTTGCATCAATCCATGCACCCATAGTTAGATCTTGTTTTGGATTGATGTTATGGTGGCTGCTACTCAGGGGGAGTAGTCAGATGGTTCAAATATGTGGTTCAAAGCTTGTGTACCATTTCCATTGATGTCAAAGGGGGAGAAGAGTAATATGAAAAACCCTTGAAGAAGAAAAAGGGAGAAGAGTAATAAGAACAGTATGAGAAAGAGGAGATTGTTGAAGAAAAGCTAGTTGTGTTGATGGTATTTTTCACATCATGTGTTGCCATCAATTCCAAAGGGTGAGATTTTTGGATGATGTGGTTGTGTTGCTAATATGTGGTTGTCATTGATGTCAACACTATTAGCATTGGTAATTTTGAAGGCTATATATGTCGAGGATATTGATAAAATTAGAATAAATATGTTGCAAGCAGTTTGTGAACTTGAGAAGGTCAGAGTGGTGGAAATTTTAGTAAGTTGGTAATCAGAAGGTTTTCATTAATGGTTTTTTTTCTGAGCCTATCTAGTATGTTCTTCAAAAGTTTCAGATGTGTGCATCAAGATTCATGGAAGTTATGAGTTTTTGAGTTTCTATAGTCATTTTGTTACTGTAGCAGATGTTTCTAGAAGATGAGATTGCAATTATAATGAATTGAGTTGTTGCATACATTTCTAAGATGTTCATAGATGTTTCTAGATCATTATCTATCATTTTGGTACATCCACATTGATCGGTGTGATCATGATCAAAGATTTTCTCTTTGTGTGTTTGATTTTTCATGTTCTTGGCTGACATAATGGTGGTAGCGTGTTGCGGATACTTATGGATTAATTTTTGAATGCTTGGTGTGTTTGAGGATGTTGATTTAGGTCTTAATTATGTTGTGACTAACTTAGGTTGGTGCGTATTGAATTTTTTTCATGTATTGAGGCCAACAGTTTGTAATTCATTTTATTCCTTATTTGTGGCCGACGGAGTTGTTGATGTAAATCCATGTAGCAGATATATAAGAGTGAATGTTTCCTCATTTTGATGTATGCTCGGTGAATGAATGTGAAGTGTATGTGAGATTTGTGTGAATAAAGATTAGATCATTCGATTGCAAAGCAGAGTGTGAAGAAGTTTGAGTGAAGTGTGAAGAAGTATTTATGTGCCTAATCGAAACTGCCATCAAGCTTATGAAGAAGCTAAGTTTTTAGTTCAACCTCATCGAAATCATTTAATCTTATTGTTTTGTAAGGCAGCGAGCCTTCCCTTTTGAGTAGCGAGCTCTAGGAAGTGTGCCTGAATGCATGTGCATTCCTTATTCATTTTTCATTATACTTTTAATAGGGTATAATTGTGGATTAACCTCCATCGTCGTTTTTTCCCTTAACATGGTTTCCACACAAAAATATTGGTGTTGTGTGCTTCTATTGTGTTCATGATTTCATTTTTAATTATCATATCTGAGATTAAAGTTTGATTAAAGTTGAATAAGTTTAAATTATGTAACAACTAATTCACCCCCCCTCTCAATTGTCTATCCTTGTTTTGCCAACATGCTATTCTAATTTTCTACCACACCATGCCTCATAAGGTATCATTTTTTCACACTTTTTGTTAGACATCTATTCAACAAATAGAAAAAAATAGCAACAATTTCAACCCAAAAAGTATTTGGTAGACCCTTGGCTTTAAGCCTGCTTCTATACATTTCAACAATGATGTAATTTTTGAATTTGGAAACTCCATTTTTTTTAAGAGTATAACTTGCAATAAATTACCTTTGAATTCCTATAGTTTCAAAAAAAGTAATCCTTTTTCACACTTAGTTTAGATAATTGACATATAATTGAATTAATTATGTCTTGGAGTGGTGTTGTACAAATTCACATCATTCTAGGATCTTTATTTGACTAAAATGTACCTTAATATGTCCCTTTCCAAAGGTGTTGTGAAGTGTTATAACACACTTTCACACTTTTTCTAGGGTTTATTTAAAGAATTAAGTCTAATGGGCCCCTTTTAATGAATGAACTTAATGTGTACCTTATTTAATTGTTGTAAAGTGTTGTAACACACTTTCACACTTTTTCTAGGGTTTATTTAAAGAATTAAGCCTAATGGGCCCCTTTTAATGAATGAACTTAATGTGTACCTTATTTAATTGTTTTAAAGTGTTGTAACACACTTTCACATTTATCTAGGATCCTCTTGATTAATTTTGGTTAATTGGAGTTAATTAGCCCCTAAAATTCAAATTCAAACCTTATTTATGACACTTCCTGAAGATCTATTTCAACACCCTCAATTCAAATTACATAACAATTAATTGGGAAAAATTAGGGTCCTAGAAATTGGTGCTAGGGTCCATTCACCCTAGGTAGTGAATGGGTCCTCCCCTTATAGGACCCACCTTTATCATATGATTCTAAATGGGTTTTTAGTGTTCTTTCCATACCTCAAGGTTAGGTCTTGGAAAACTAAGCCAGGACCCATCAACCCTAGGTGGTGAATGGGTCCTCCCTTAATGAGGACCCCCATTTTGAATTCCATTTTTGCAGAAATTTAATGATGTTTATCTCTAGATCTGTTTTCGGCTTGAATTTTTGAATTTCAAGATTAATCACTTAATTTAGTATAAATAAGGGGTTAATTCACATTTTTTATCCTAGCAAGTTTATGAAGCATTCTAGCAATTTAAAGAGAGCATTATAAAGCACTTCAAGAGCATTTTCAAAGGAATTTCAAGGTAGATAATTAAGGTTTATTGCAGCAATTCAAGATCATTCCATCATTTCAATGGTTTAATGCATTCATGCATGTTGTTGAGCTAAGATTGTTAGTGCAGCATTAAAGATCTACTTGAAAGCATTGTTTACATCATATTCAAGGATAAAAATCTACATTCTTCATGGCCACTACATTTTAGATTGCAGATTTGTATTACAAGAAAACATCCAAGGTATCTACATCACATCATTTCATGTTTCATACTTTAATTTCCTTATTTCATTAATTGGTTTAATTACCTAAAAGTGGTTTGACTTAGGCAAACCCCTATTCACTAACAATCAACAAGTTTTTCTCTCCTTGAATGTGTGTTTGTAGATTTATAGGTTGAAGATCAAGTGGAGAGCAAGTTTAGAGAAAAATTGTCAAAGTTATCAAGTTACAAAGTTGTCATTCAAAGTGAAGGAATGAAGAATTGAAGCTACAGTTTTTCATGAGTTGACAACCGGGAATTTGAGAGTGAACACATCAAGGAAAATAACTCAGAACTTAGTTTCAAAAATCCTAACATGGAACCATTCGCCACTAAAGGCAAATGAGTCCTTTGTGCCCTAAAAATAGGCTTTTTGCAACAAGGTACAAACCTCTTTAAGCTTTAAAAACTTCCATCTTAGTTTCCATAATAGTTAGGTATCATTTTCAATTTTTATTTTCATCTTTTGACTCTCATAATTGCATTTAATTTCATAGTGATTAACATAAAAAATTAGTGGTTCATCATCTTGATTCATTTCATTTTGGCAAGCCCTATTTTCCACCTCATCATTAATGGTTTATCCAACATATTGAACATTGCAATTTTTTGATTTTTGAAGTCTTTACATCTTATATTAGATCTTGCAATCACTTGCATTTCATTTGCATTGAATTAAGATTTTGTTTAGGGTTTCTTGCATTACATTTACAATTCCATCTCATTTAGGGTTTAGACTTGCATTGTTTTGTATCTTTTTAAATCTAAAAAATAAAAAATAAAAAATTAGTGATTGTGCATCTCATTTAGACCTCATTTACTTGTATTTTAAAATCAAAGAAAATTGCATTTTAAATTAGGCCTTTGCATTCCTCTTTTCATTGCATTTTTACATTACAATTTTGGAAAATATAAAACTAAAACTCCCTGCCTTAGACTTGGAGCTAAAAGATGTTACTAAAAGCTTGCAAATCATTAAAACATAGTTTAAAAACACCTAACCAAGACCCATTTTCCCTTACTGGTGAATAAGTCCTTGATTAGGTCAAAGCTGCATCTCTTGACATCTAAAAGAGCATTAAAAATCACTTTGAAATCCATTGAAACATCTCAAAAAAACTTAACCAACACCCATTCACCCTTGTTGGTGAATGATTCCTTGTTAGCTATAGATCTTCATTTTCTACACATTAAAATCTTAGTATTTAGCTTATGTTTGGTGTTGTTGGTTTCTTGTTTTAGTTTCTTTATTTGTTTTTTCATCAATTTTATTACATTTAACCTAAATTGCTTCATTTCAGTGCATTGATAAAAATAAAAATTGTATTCAAAATATTTTATTTCCAGTCTATTGCATTGGTTAGAATCTTAAAATTGAATTTCATTCTCAATCGTTACATTGCCTCTTTTCTATTTCAGGGTTTGCATACTAGGTTTGTAAAAATTGTAAGAGATTTACAACTTGGTGTCCTATTCACAATACTATTATAAGATGTAGTTCGAGGCTCATGTCATTCTGTAATATCTCACTCATTGTGGATCTTTGGTTTTTTGACTCTCTTTTTTATAGTGTTGAGAATCAACCCTCCATGGCTCATAGTTTGGATACTTCATTACCCATTACTTCACCCCCTACTACCAATATGCTTAATTTTACCAATACCATTCCTACCATCCCTAATTCCACTCAAGCTTCAGGGTCTACCCTAAGCTAAGGTATAATTCCAATTCCATCCTCCACAATACCAATGTCCATCCCTACATATACTAGTATACAACCCACAACAACATTCCAACCTACAAAAAAATTCCAAACTACAACAACCATTCAACAAACCACAAAATTTAAACCCACTAGAATTATGTACACTTCCATAGGTATTCCCAAAAGAATTCCTTCCACCTTCGTGCCTTCGAATACAATAATTCCTCAACAATCAAACTCCACCAGCCTGAAATTCACTATTCCTCTTCATACATACACTACACCACCTTATTCCCCTCAATCTTACAACCAAAATGACCCTCTCATTAACTCACATTTACAAACTATGACATCCCTTTAGCAACAAGTGGAAAAATTACAACAAAACAACAATAGTCAACTTATGTAATACATCAAGTCTACCCTATTTTCCTTTGACATATTAAGAGTGCAAATATCACAAGGTATAGAAGTACCTCACTTTGAGAAAGATGATGGGAAAGGAGATCCTGTAAGCCATGTTTATGCTTTTATGACCTTGAGTAGTATTTCATCTTTGACGATAAACTTTTGGCTAAGATATTTCATAGATCCTTAAAGGATACTACTTTAGAGTGGTTCTCCTCTTTTCCAAAAAATCCAATTGTTTCATTCAATGAAATCATTGATTCCTTTTACAACCACTTCCATATTCACATGGGTCCCAATATGACCCTTGTAGATTTAATGACATGCAAACAAAAAGAGGATGAGAAAGTAATTGATTTCATAGGAGGATATCAAACAATATATTCACAAGTGAACATTAAGATCCCTGATGCCGACCTTCAACGAATTTTCATTTCCAAATTACAAGATAAACTCCAAAGAAAACTTAAAATTTTAAGATTTCCATGCTTCACACAGTTATGTACAATCCTTCATGATTATCAAAATTTGATTGGTGGTTGTGATGTGAAAAATACCCCTAGCTGCACTAAAAACTATGAATCTACAACTCAAAACAATTATCAACCTTTCGAGAAATAAAGTAAGGGAATTTTACAAGTAAATTACCCTCAAACATGTCAACAAACTAATAATCAAGTTTTTTCTATCAAGACAACAACTCCTTTTGAGGAAAGAGAGAGAGAGTTTACTCCTTTCCTCGATACCCTTCATAATATCATGTTGTAGCTCATTGACAAGAAAATGCTTACCCTACCTCCTGTTAGAGAATGAGACCCTAATATACCATTACCTAAAGGCTTCCAAAATAATTCTTTTGGCCCGAGCTTATGGAACTTATCAAGCCTCATGAGGATTTATTTTTCAAATCATATCAAAAGTTGAAGGCAAAGAAAATAGCATAATTATTGCTTTGAAACATTCCTCAACCTATAAATGAAAAACCTATCCTTGGCAAAGCAATGAAAAAAACCAAAAGAACTTCCAAACATACAAGAACAAACTATAGACAAACCTCTTGCAATTTCCTATGAGAGATCATGAGATAACATAAAAAATCTCGTTGTCCCTCCTAGAGTCAAACAAGTTTATAAAGCTAAAGAGAAAGCAGTTGAACAACCTACAGTTGTTTCTTCAATTCCACTCAAGGAAGATGAGTAACCTATAATTGACAAACCTGCTCTTACACAAAGACAAATTGATAATAGATTGAGAAGGAATCAAAGTGCTAAAGAGTGTAGGCATAAGCGACGTGCTATTGCTCATAAATTACAAACTCAAGAAGAGAAGAACAACATAGAAAATCAGAATCCAAACTTACCTAAAGCAAAGCATGATGATCTTCCACCTTTTCTACAACATAAACAAGAACATTGCATGGAAATTATTATTCAACCTCTTGTTTTGATAAATCTAGATGATGGCATTGGCATATGAAAAATTGATTAAAAAGTGCATGATGAGTTGAATACATTGTTTTCTTCTTCTTTGAGCTTAAATGACACATTTCCTAAAAAGAGTTTTGAACTTGGTGCTTCCCCTAGTTTGGCACTTGCTCTTGTCCCTTTGGCTAGTTTTATGCCTTCCATTTATACTGACCAAGATTGGGATGCAAATGACCTGCTTTAGGTTGAATTGCATGTGCCTTACTAGTCTTTTGTATTTTCATGTTTTCTTTGTGTGATTGCATGTACGTAATGTGATCCCCCATGTTGTTTTATTTTATGTACCTCTCTCTTTTTGTGCATTCCTCTATATGTACCTTTCATTATTCTATATGTCGTAATCATTTAATTTGTCTTGTGTTTTCCTTATAAGGATGATGCAAGGCATTGATACATTCATGTCTCTCCCATGTTGACGCAAAAGATTTTTCTTTATCTTCTTCATTTATCTTTTTTTTTTCTTTTGGGGATGATGCAAGGCATCGAGACATTTAGGTATCTTCCATGTTGACTTGGAAGGCTTTTTCTTTGTTTTTGCTCTTTTTGTGTCATTCTTCTAGTTCTATGTGTATTTGGGGAATGATGACAATTCCATGCTCTATGACAACATTGTAGCAAAAACATATTGTATAGGAGCGAATTTGTACCCATTAAGAAAAGTCCCCTTTTACACATCCTCACCTTAGAAAACCAAATCTGAAGGCAAAATTCCACATAAGCCTACTGCCTTCATTCCACTTGGCATCTATTTTTGTGTGTTGGCAGAGGAATAACTGTCAGGGATTCCCACACAACACACAAATGCCCATGCAACGCGCTTACATCCCTAGAAGATTCTCACATCTGGAGCCTACAGAGGCATTACACTTCTCACTAAAAGTTGACTTGTAACACCCCCTTTGACTAACCGACCCAAATATGGAAATTTTCTTCATTCCTTCTTCAAATTCACTCCTTTCATTTCATCCTCTAAGTATTGAACTTGATCACTCTCCAAGCATTCTAGCATTTACTTTAAGAATTCAAGCAGCACTTTGCACTCCATAGCAGCAGCACCAACACTTCATCAACTCCATATAGCAATTTTGGGACAAACACCATTATAGTAGAGGCTTGAGTCCTCTCATTTTCTCCCCCATTAGCCTTGAGTGCTCTTGGTGGAGGTGGTAATATTTCTACTCCTTTCCTCTACGATTTGGTGGGTAGCACCCTACTATTTTTGTAGTGCTTTTGTGTTCTTTATTGCATTTATTTCTTTATCATATATTTCTCTATTAATGTTTTATTTTATGTCCATGGAGGTGGAAACACCTAAACATGGGTCTGAATGAGGTAGGCCCCTATCCATCCCCCCAACAATTTTCCTCTTTATTGTGTGTAGGTGGATGTTCTCTTTGGAGCTAGTTGGTGAACAAGATTTTCTATAAGATCATTCTTGTCACCGTAGCATTAATCTACTTTTCTTTATCATATTCATCTATAGATTTCCTATTTCATAGTGTTATGTTGTTCCCCTAAAAACCATTAGCTAGGTTGTTAGTCTTTTTTCTAGTGTTCAACCTTGTCTTTTTGGTCCTTTGGTCGTGCAGACACTAGCACACTTGAGAGATGCTAGCGCACTGTGTTGTTGTCCCAAAACCATTCTTTCATCCTTGGTAAGAGAGAATCCTAAGGCACAACATTGAACCCAAAGACCGACTCGCCTAGCCCCAGTTCAAATCTTAGGTCTACAGGGTAATTGAAGGACCTTATAGTCCTCATCATTCTCGTCCCTCCTTTCTTAATTCTCCCTTAAGCTGAGGTAAGTTAGGGAAACCTTTCTCTCTTGGCCCTCTTTGACCTAGGGCCTTGATGTGGTAGGTACCCCTCTCTTACATTTTTGGTGAGCCCAATGTGAACCAATGTCTTCTCATTTGTTAATGTTTAATATTTTCCCCTTGTACCCTCTGATTGTTGTACCCCTGAGTGTTGTGAAGGTTTATGAGAATCAAAACCTAGTCCACGACCTCTAGGTATATTGTTAGGAGAAGCGTATGACACCTTTTGATGTAGAAGATGAAGGTCAAATCTAGTTTCTCTACAAGCATTTTCTCTGGTTCTACAGTTGGCCTTGCTACTTAAGAGCAGGTGTCACGAGGCGAGAAAATATTGTTCAATGAAGCTGACCACGTCCCTACTCCTCCTGTGTCTCCTACATCATCATCCATAGATGAGCATGAAGTTGTCCACATCCCTTTTGATTATGTCGCTAGTCTCAGCAAAGGGTTGGGTGCTTTGGAAAATCACCTGGAGAAAACCCTGAAGCTGGCTAGAGCTACTAAGGTTATCAATGAAATAAAATACATGGTAGGAAAATATCGAATAGGCGTAGAACTCCTAGCTAGTCTCACTAGATTAAATGAAGCATGTGCCCCTTCAAACCATAGTAAGATGATAGAAGGTGGCCCCTTCGAAGAACATGAGAGACAGTTACGAGTGTTGATGCCTCCCACATCCATGTACATGGCCAACACGGTCCCTTCAATCAGTATTCCCACTACTTCCAAAAGCTTTGAAACTGTCAAAGTAAACAAAATGTGTCTAGGTTTACACTTCACCCCTCCTGTCACCTCCAATAGTGGAGGACTTGGCGGGATGACTGGTGGAGGATTTAGCGGTGGCAGTAGCTTCGATGGTGGAGGTGGCACTAGTGGAATTGGTTTTGGTGGAGGTCATAGTGGTGGATTTGGAAGTGGAGGTGGCTCTAGCAGGTCATGCTGGTGGCAGTGGCATTGGCAGTGGCTCCAATGTTGGTCATAGCAGTGGTTCTGGAAGTGGCTCTGGTGGTGCTTCCCCTAGTCCTATATCTTCTAATGATCCAATTCTAAACACTCTTCTTCATAATATGGGTAAGATGCAGAGCCAGTTGGTGAGTCTATCCCAAGCTTCAGCCTAACCTATCCTCCAACCCTTCTTCTAACATAGCCCATTATCGGTAGAAATCTTAAACAATCCTTTCCTGCAAGGGATGGAGATTCCTAAATTTGAGAAATATGGTGACAAAGAGGACCCACAAACACATGTGTCTTCCTTTAGTGCCTTATGTATAGCTTTCTTCCATCATGATGCATTGATGGCCAAACTATTCCCAAGATCTCTCAAGGATACAACACTCGAGTGGTATTGTTCCTTGCCTGATAATTCCATTTTTACATTTGATCAGCTTCTGAACCAGTTTTATGATAGTTCCAAGCCAACATTGGACCTAAGATGACCTTCTCTGACCTTTTTCGGTGTAATCAAGGAGATAATGAGAACATTACCAATTTTATAGCACGATATCAAGCACTCTTTTCACAAATCTCATACCCATTACCTAATTTAGATGTGTAGAAGGTATTCATAGGGAACATATAGAGACCTTGGAAAGAGAATTTTTCCCTTATAAAATACCCTTCTTTTGTGCATTTGTGTGTAGCCTTGCGGGAGTATCAACAAACAATGGTTCAATTCAGGGGATCCTCCTTATGCTCTCATCTTGAAGGGAAGCCCATCATGTCAATTTTTGGAAAAGGAAAAGTTGTTGCGAATATAGTATCCATTGTAGATGACAACGGCCTCAGATGCAAATGAAATTTCACAAAGTTATTAGAATCTTATTCCTCCATCTTGCAAAAGTGGTTGAAGGATAAGATTGTAACCTTGCCAAGCCCTAAACCCATTAAGGAACCTTACCCTAGCTAGTATGATGCTAATACCTATTGTTAATATCATCAAGTTAATGGACATGATACCAAGTGTTGTATGCACTTGCATCATGAGATATAGGATCACATGAAGGATGGTACTATTCATCTTGATGGAAGTGAAAAAAATATGAACAAATTGATGGTGAAAGCTAATAGTAAATTACAAATATATACAGACCCGTTTCTATCACATTTTGCTAACATGATTCTCGCTCCCTCTGGTTTTGTTACTCAGCTTGAAGAATATGTTAACATGGTTACTGTTGCCCCTTCTCCTTGACCTGTGACCAGTTCACCGAATATAATATTCACTTCACAAGATTTACCAACAAAAAATGTTCTCTGCTTTACATTCCCACTCGCCTCAATGGCAACATTGTGACAGGAGTCTTAGTCAACCCCGTGAGTAGAGTGAATGTCATCATGAAAGAGACTTTAGTGTTGAACTCCCTACAAATGGGGGAATACAAAAAAACAAATTCCATCATCTATACACATGATGGGCTTTCTCTCAAACCATTTGTATTGATAACTTTATCCATCTTGGTTGGTCCTAGGAACATATACATAGTTTTTTATGTTATTTCTGAGTTGGATGTATTCAAGGTGAAGCTAGGTATACCTTGTTTAGATTCCATGAATGGGATCACCTCTGTTATCCACAAGTGTTTAAAATTATCCCACAATGGTGTTGTGCATGTAGTACATGATACCAGCTATCAACCTTTGGTATCTCATGGGGGATATTCATTGGATCACTTTTGGCCCACCCTAATTGGTCTGCTTCCTTTGAGAACAGACCTTCTTAACATTCCACCATTGCAGGCTCATTCTCCTTCCCCCTACGATAATCTAGCATGGGAAGCAGAGGACCTCTTGGTAAATCAATGTTAAGGGGAGGCCTCTTTCTTTATCTTTAGATTAGATGTGTGTGTCTGTTGTGATGTGTTTCCTCGTAATTGTGCTATGTGTGCTTGGATGACCCTCGTCACCCCTATTGGTGGTTGGATATAGGCTTGGTGTTTGTGTTGTAAACCTTCTTCTATTTGTATCATCATTATTCCATGTTTGTGATTAAATTTTGGCAAATTGGGGATGATGCAAAGCGTTGGGGGCATTTAGGCTTCCCTTCCATGTTGACCCAATTTTTTATTTTAACTTTTTCTTCTCATGCATTCTTCACATGGCCTAATATAGTAGGGAGTTGATGACAGTTCATTTATATACTATTATTATACTTATATATATTTATGAGTAGTTCTGACCCCAAAATATCAGGATACCCTTGTGCCCTTTTTTCGTGTTCTCTTTCCTCTTTTTATTTTCCTTTATCTTTCTCTCTTCTTTGCTTGAATTGTCCCTCTCATGTTTGACAATGCAACCTTTACATCACTTTGATCTTTAGAAAATGCATTCCTTTCCAATGAATCTTTTCTTAAGAATCTTCACACACTTCTTCATAAGAATTGCATTCTCAGCTTGAAACCCTAATGAAACATGTTTCCTTCATAATGAGTTTGTAGAGAAAGGACTTGAGAACCTTCCACATAAGTGGGAATATCTTTGATCTTCCCCTCACATGGGGTACATATTCCTCCTTTCAAATTCCTTGATGAAGTGAGCATCTTTCAGAAGGATTCCATGATGATGAATCGATTCGAGAAGGAAGACACCAGCTTTTGAACAGTGCATCCCTTGAGTGGACCCCTTTCTTCTTTTGGAGGGTTCCCGAGGAACCCCTCTTTGAAAGCCTTTTTCTCAAATAAAGTATATGGCATCTAGCTTGGGGGCAGCCTAACTAGACCTATCTCATATCTTTGCGTCTAGCTTAAGGGAAACCTAACTAGACCTCACTTTTGAACAGTGTGTCCCTTGAGTTAACCTCTCCTCCTTTTGAAGGGTTCACAGGGGACCCCTTTGAAAGTTTCCTAACTTGTTGATGGTTTGTGTGACTATTTGCTTACTTGCCTATGTGGCTTCTTCTTGACATGTTCTATCTTCAGTTAAACATGTCACTTTATGGGTGCACTCATGAAGTCACTCTTTGACTTTGTGGAATCTACTTTCCTAGGCCTCCTTCATGTGAGAGGTCTTGGGACCCCTTCCTTGCAGGTCTATGAGTCTATGAGGTGCTTACCTCCTAGGTATCCTTCATGTGAGAGATCTTGGGACACCCTCCTTTCAAGTCCATGGGCCTGCAAGGCACTTTATTTCTTCAGTTTCATAGTTCTATGGAGTTATGAAGTCCTTTTATTTTCCTGTGCTATCAGGTTTGCCAGATCGTAGTTTTCTTCCTCAACAATTCAAGTATACATTTATAAATCTACTACTTCTCTGATCTAATTTACTAAAGCACTCATCAGTATTCATGCTTGCTAAAGTGGGGGGAAAATGCATAGGAGAAAATTTTCACCCCTTAAGAAAATTCCCCTTTTACACATTCTCACCTTAGAAAACCAAATCTAAAGGAAAAATTCCACATAAGCTCATTGCCTTCATTCCACTTGGCATCTATTTTGTGTGTCAATAGAGGAATAACTATTGGGGATGCTTGCACAATGCATAGACATCCGCGTAGCACACTTACATCCCTGGCATATTCCCATGTCTAGAGCCTGCAAAGGCATTACACTTCTCATTGGAAGTCGACTTGTAACACCCCCTTCAACTAACCGACCTGAATATGGCCATTTTCTTCATCCCTCATTCAAATTCACTCCTTCTTCTTTTATTTCATCCTCTAAACACTGAACCTGATCACTCTCCAAGTATTTTAGCATTCACTTTAAGCATCCAAGTAGCGCTTTGCACTCCATAGCAACAACACCAACACTTTGCCAACTCTGTAGAGAAAGTATAGGACAAACACCATTGTATCAGAGGCTTGAGTCCTCTCATTTTCTCCCACATTAGCCTTGAGTTCTCTTGGTGGAGGTAGTAAGCTTTCTACTCCTCGTTATGATTTGGTAGGTAGCACCCTACTATTTTGGTAGTGCTTTTGTGTTCTCTATTACATTTCTTTCTTTATCATATATTTCTCCATTATTGCTATCTTGGCTATCCATAGAGGTGGAAACACCTAAACGGGGGTATGACTGAGGTAGGCCCCTATATAGTCCCCCCAAAATTTTCCTCTTTATTGTGTGTAGGTGGACGTGCTTCTTGGAGCTAGCTAGCTAACAAGATTTTTTGTGAGATCATTCTTCTCACCCTAGCATTAATCTACTTGTTTTATCATATTCGTCTGTACATTTCCTATTTTATAGTGTTATTTTCTTCCCCTAAAAACCATTAGCTAGGCTGTTAGTCTATTTTCTAGTGTTCAACCTTGTCTTTTTGGTCCTCTGGTCATATGGATTCCAGTGCACCTAAGAGACGCCAGTGTGCCACGCTATCATCCTAGAACCACGCTTTCATCCTTAGTGTTGGGATTTTTTGCCTCAACATTTTGGCTTGTTTCCCCTTCGGACTTGGCATTCTCTTCATGTTTCTTGCCTTTACCATGACGACTTGTTTCTTGTTTTGGCGGTTACCGCCATACCGTAGGCGGTGGATCGACTCACCACGGTAGCACAGTGAGATTGCCAGTGGTGGCCTTGGCGGTTATCGCCATACCATAGGCGGTGGGTTGAATCACCATGGTAGCACGGTGAGACCGCTAGCAATGGCCTTGGTGGTGGGTCCTCTCACCGCGGTAGTGCAGTGAGACCGTCTGCGGTCGGGTCGGGCAGTTACCACTGTACCGCGGCCAGTGCCTTGGCTGACCGCAGAGGCCATGGTAAGTCCACCAATGGTGGCCTTGGTGGTTATCGCCATACCACAGGTCATGGGTCCTCTCACTACGGTAGCACGGTGAGACCGCCTGCAGTCGGGTTAGGCAGTTTCCACTATACCGCGGCCAGTGCCTTGCCTAACCGTGGTGGCCGCGATAAGTCCGCCAACAGCCTGGTTGGCGATTACCATTGTACCACGGCCAACATTCTGGCTGATCGTGGTGGCCGCGGTAAGACTGTCAGCGACCTGGCTGGCGGTTACCGCCATACTGTGGCCAGTGTTCTGGTTGACCACGGTGGTAGCGGTATGACCGCCAGCGGCCTAGCTGGCGGTTACCAACATACTGCGGGTGATGCTTTGTGTGACTGTAGTGGTCACGGTAAGACAACCTACAGTTTGCTAAGGCGTTTACCACCATACCGCGAGGCATGTTGGACAGGGCTGCAGTAGCACAGTAGGAGCTCGAATGAGCTCGGGGCTGAGTTTGACCGAGTTGGACTTGGTGTTAGTGCAGTTGGCGAATGGAAGAGTGACATGTGGCAGTTTGGTAGCATCTGGTTAGCCGATGTCAAAGGTGAAGACAAAGCAGGGTGAAGTCTTGGGTGAGCTCGAAGGAGCTCGGTTGGCTTACCGCCATACCACAGTTGGGCCGACTAGACTCGGCGGTAATGCGGTATGAGCTCGGACAGGCTCGGGGCTTGGTTGACCGAGCTGGACTTGACTGTCAGTATGACCATTGAATGGATGGTGGACACATGGCTCAACTCAGTAGGTTGTTTGGCTAAAAGCCAAAAGAAGTTATTACTGTTGTCACAGGGTGTCGAACTAGAACCCTATTATGGCAAGGAGTTATTGCCTAGGTGGCTCTATGCAAGGAAGTTGACATGGGGAGATCTATCAGTGATTTCCTAAGGATGGTTTTGACTGTTTGGATGGACAGTTCTTATTGGCACATGAAAAGAGATTAAGTATTCTCATGAGAGTGAGAGACGAGGAAGAGAGCCGTTGATTGAGTGAGAGAGACACAGAGTGTGTTTGAGCAGTATGCTAAGGCATTGTAACTACGAACACTCGGTCTCTCAGATCTAATCGATGTGAACTTGATGTGTAGCCTTGGGGCTATGCTGGCCAAGAGGTTGGTTGTGACAATTTGTTATAAGGAGCTGAAGGAAATCTATGTAGTATGACAGATGTATGTCATTGTAACTACATGAAGGTTCTGGTTTTGTTTCCTGCCTATATTATCCTGATGGACAAGATGTAACCCTCCTGGAAGAGCATAGCTCTGTATGTTTGTATTGTAATCCTTTTACTGAATAATACAATATGAGCAAAATGTTTTGGAGGTGGGGTTTTTTACCCGAAAGGGTTTTCCCCACATATATCTGTGTGTTCATTCTTTTGTCTTTCATGGTTATCTGTTTGTGTTGAATATGCTATTTGTTTGCATTCACTTCTCTTAGAGGATCAATGGGGGATCAACTATGCTTGTTTATGCTTTATGGTATAGTTGGTTGTGTCTTTGTTCTGATTTTGGATTGAAATCACTAAGGCACTACTGTCTTAGATGCTAATCTTGATGACAGACTGAATCTGTATCCCCAACAAGTGGTATCAAAGCTAGTAGCTTGTTGCTCGTGATACCAACAAGTGGTATCAGAGCATGTTTTGCTGAAGTTCTGGGTTTTCTCCTGTGAATATTTCTTAGCTTGGCAAGCTTCAGGAAGTCTGGAGAAATTGGTTGGTGATTGATCCTTCGGTGAGTGGAAGTGTGTGCTTCATTGATTCAACACACAGTTTGAAAGATGTTGGAGATGACTGGAGTTGGTCATGTTGTGGCAACATGGTCTGGAGCTCCTGGCTCGCAGAAAAGTTCTTGATGCAAAGGGCATGAGATGTGTTCATGGCTGAGAGACAGTGAAGCATGGTGTTCATACTGGGTGTCTATGTGAGAGGCTCCCTAGCACTATGGGCTTGCTTGTGTTGTTTTTTCAACCATGGAATTAGTGTGCTTGTGCTGGGTGTTCTGACTTAGCACTAAAGGCATTTTCTCTAGTGTCTTGATTGCATGGTGGCTATGAAGTGACCTTGGTGGTCTGTAACTTCTGGATAGCTTGGTTCTCTTTTGCTTGTGCATGACAGAGGTGTTGGAACTGGTCTGAAATGGACCTGTGGTTCCTGTGTGCCTGTTTCTTGCACTTGCATGGTTCAGATTCATGTCTTTGGCTCTGAAGGTTTCGTGTAGATTTTCCTAAAAAGTCTATGATGCATATTCATGTTTTCTTTTCATTGTTATGGTTAACTGTGATGGTTGTGTGTAGACTCCTGAGTCATCCAGATGAACAGTGAATATGTAGTTGCGTGGGTGTTTTGGAAACATTGTGGTTTTGCAGGTTTTGCACGGTCAAGTAAAACTTGTGGTTTGTGGAGCTGTTGTCTGCTATTTTCTAGATCCTGGTTTGGGGTGTGACTGGATGAGATAGCTGCAGTTCGACTGGACTTGAGGAGGGTTTCTTCTCTACATGAGAATTTTGGTATGTGTTTTTCCATTCGGCATTTCTTGTGGTGGTGCTTGTGGGCTTCCTAGACTATGGTGCATGTGTTGTGGATGTATTTTGGCAAGTCAGATCTATTTTTTGATCTGGTGTTTGAGTCATGGTTGTCTAGATGGCTATTCTCTTTGAGATCTTAGTTTTTCTATTTGCCAGTGTGATAATAGATTTGCAGGGTTGTCATTTGAAGTGGATCTCTGAGTTGTGTGGTTGATAGATTAGCTACCTATTGACTGTTGTGAGACAACTCGAGAGTGGATTGTCTATAGCCACATGATTGCTTCTGTGTTGTTACAGATCTATTAGCTAACCTTGTCTATGGTCACTTGTGCATTGGCATGGTTGTCTAAGATGAGAAGGTGAATGGAATTTTGAGTACCTGAATAGTCAGTTATGGGGATCTATAGCATGAGGATCATGATGTCATGGAGAGCTGGATACACTAGATAGTGTAAGATTTTGACAATGATGGTGTAGTCAGTCATGGTGCTTGGAAAGCTCGGTTTCATAGTTCAGTGGGAGCTTTAGTAATGACTGGTGTCCTTTGGTGTTGCAGTTGTTGTGTTCTTTCACATCTGCATGGTCACTATTTTAAGGTGTGCAGCTTCTTGAAGCCATGGAAGACATTGTAAGTTTTGGTTGAGTTGCTGGTGGTGCTTGACAGGTGATGTTGGTTTTGGTTTAGAGTTGTTTGCTTTATGTCATGGTTACTCTTTCTAAGATTTTTGGCATTTTGCTTTTCTCTTGAGACCATAGCTTGTCCACTTGAAGCATGGTATCTCCGAATGGGGATGTGTAGATCATGGTGTCATGATAAGTTCCTATTCTAGGTTTGGAGCTTTGATAGTGGTCTGGGGTTTCTCTTTGTTTTGAGTGCATTGGTCATATGCTAGAGGAATTCATGGTTACTGTAGTATTGGAGATTGAAGTCAACATGAGATGGCAGGTTGCTGATACTCATGGATGCATGGAGAATAAGGTGAGGCTGGAATTATTTTGAGAATGTTGTTGTTATAGCTAAAAGTTTGAGAAGCCTGCACCTTGGTTGAATTTGAGTTCAACAAAGACCATGAAGGAGATTGCTCTTGGGTAAGTCACTTTGGCTTGTATGCCTTGGATGAGCATGTTTCTCTTTTCTTCTTGGTCTGCTCGACAGTGGTGTCACTTTGAAAGGTATTTTCCCATTATATCTTTCAATTGTGTGTTATGCTTTATCTTTCATGATATGAATCTTGAGTTGTTTGAGATTTTGGAGGATTCATAATGGAAGATGGATAGCATTTTTTATCTCCTTGTGCTTTTGAGGATTGATAGGAGATAGTTATATGGGTAAGTTTGATCTTCTTTGAGGTGCTTACATCCATGTCTTTATTGGATGTTGTTAAGGATTTTCCCTTTTCGGATGTGAAGAAGATCATTCTTGTCACAGCCTACATTTAGAAATATCTGTAGAAGGTGGCTTCATGGTTTGATTTGTTGTTTCTCTCTAATCTGGTCTTCTTCTTCTTGTATGTTCCTTTGACTTTAGATGTGAGTTGCCTTTGTGGTGCCGGGTTGGTCATAGTTTGTGGTCATGTATTGTCACTTGGGTGATGACACGAAGGTGCCTCTACTTCTTTCTTCAGTCAAGATTGGAGGTGTTTGGAAGAACTGTGGAAGACAATTGAGAGAAACATTTCTTGCAACAGGTGGTTGCAGGGTGTGCAGATCAGAGTGGGTGTTCCTTGTAACTACATGGTTACTTTCTTCTATATGTAGGGGCTGGTTGACTTGGTATGCCTGGATCATGTGTGATGGTGCTTTGGTTGCATTCATCTGGACAATACCCTTGTAGTGGGAGTACTTGGTCATGTTTGGTCTTTTCACTGGTTGACACAGGGTGCTTGTTTGCTACTAAGATGGGTGTTTTTTGATGGCATGAGTCTGCCGCTGGTTTTTCATACCTTTGAGGTATGAGTGGTTGGATGTATAACATGAGTTGTGGGTGCTTTGTTCAACCATGTGGGTTTGATCAGTTGGATGGAGGGAAGTCAGTTTGTGGTTGCCATTCCAGCTGATGGTTTCTTGTTTTGGAGAATGGTTCTCTATGTTCGCATGGTGCCTTGTTGTTTGTTCTTGTTTTGCCTTTGCCGCCTGAAGGATCAATTGCCCTCATTCCTAAGACTAGTGCACATACACCTTGGCTTGTTTCTTTTCCTATGATTGGATGTTTGAAGCAGTTGCCTGAGACGGTGAACATTTTTTGAATGTCATTTGTAGAGGTCTTGGTTGGAGCGTGGGGGCATGTTTTGGTTCTTGTTCAAGTGTTTGAAGGAAGCCTGAAAGTCTTTGGCAAGTGGGAGATTGTTGGGAATTTTTGCCTCAATGTTCTGGCTTGTTTCCCCTTCAGACTTGGCATTCTCTTCATGTTTCTTGCCTTTACTGCTGTGGCTTGTTTCTAGTTCTGGCGGTTACCGCCATACCATAGGCGGTGGGTCGACTCACCATGGCAGTGGGGTGAGACCGCTAGCAATAGCCTTGGCAGTTACCGCCATACCGTAGGCTGTGGGTCGACTCACCATGGTAGCGCGGTGAGACCACTAGCGGTGGCCTTGGCGGTTACCGCCATACCGCAAGCGGTGGGTCCTCTCACCGTGGTAGCGCAGTGAGACCACTTGCGGTCTGATCGGGCGGTTAGTGCTATACCGCGGCCAGTGCCTTGGCTAACCATGGTGGCCATGGTAAGTCCGCCAGTGGTGGCCTTGGCGGTTACCACCATACCACAGGTGGTGGGTCCTCTCACCACAGTAGCGCGGTGAGACCGCCTGAGGTCGGGTCGGGCGATTTTTAGTGTACCGCGGCCAGTGCCTTGGCTGACCGCGGTGGCCATTGTAAGTCCGCCAGCGGGCTGGCTGGCGGTTACCATGGCCACTGTTCTGGTTGACCACGTTGGCCGCGGTAAGATGACTAGCAGTCTGGCTGGCGGTTACCGCCATACCACGGCCAGTGTTTTGGCTGACCGCGGTGGTCGCGGTATGACCGCCAGCAGCCTGGGTGTCGCTTACCGCCATACCGCGGGTGATGCTTTGTGTGACCACGGTGGTCGTGGTAAGATGGCCTACAGTTTGCTAAGGCGTTTACCGCCATACTGTGAGGCATGTTGGACAGGGCTGCGGTAGCGTGGTAGGAGCTCGAATGAGCTCGGGGCAGAGTTTGACTGAGTTGGACTCAGTGTCAGTGCAGTTCGTGAATGACATAGCAACATGTGGCAGTTTGGTAGCATCTGGTTGGCCAATGTCAAAGGTGAAGATGAAGCAGGCTAAAGTCTTGGGTGAGCTCGAAGGAGCTCATTTGGCTTACTGCCATACCACAGCTGGGTCGATTAGACTCGGTGGTAACATGGTATGAGCTCAGACAGGCTCGGGGCTTGGTTGACTGAGCTGGACTTGACTGATAGTATGACCATCGAATGGATGGTGGACACATGGCTTGACTCAGCAGGTTGTTTGGCTAAAAGCCAAAAGCAGTTATTGTTGTTGTCACAGGATGGCGAACTGGAACCCGATTATGGCAAGGAGTTATTGCCTGGGTGGCTCGATGCAAGGAAGTCGACATGGGGAGATTTGTCAGTGGCTTCCTGAGGACGGTTTTGACTGTTTGGATGGACAGGTCTTGTTGGTGCATGAAAAGAGATTAAGTATTCTCATGAGAGTGAGAGTGAGAGACGAGGAAGAGATCCATTGACTGAGTGAGAGAGACAGAGAGTATGTTCGAGCAGTATGCTAAGGAATTGTAACTATGAACACTCAGTCTCTCGTATCTAATCGATGTGAATGGGATGTGAGGCCTTGGGGCTGTGCTGGCTGTGATAGTCTGTTATGAGGAGTTGAAGGGAATCTATGTAGTATGACAGATGTATGTCATTGTAGCTACATGAAGGTTCTGGTTTTGTTGCCTGCCTATATTCTCCTGATGGACAAGATGTAACACTCCTGGAAGAGCATAGTTCTATATGTTTGTATTGTAATCCTTTTACTGAATAATACAATCTGAGCAAAATGTTTTGGAGGTGGGGTTTTTTACCCGAAAGGGTTTTCCCCACGTATATCTGTGTGTTCATTCTTTTGTCTTTCATGGTTATCTGTTTGTGTTGAATCTGCTATTTTTTTGCATTCACTTCTCTCAGAGGATCAATGGGGGATCAACTGTGCCTATTTCTGCTTTATGGTATATTTGGTTGTGTCTTTGTTATGATTTTGGATTGAAATCACTAAGGTACTGTTGTCTTAGATGCTAATCTTGATGACAGACCGAATCTGTATCCCCAACACTTAGGCAAAGAACTTCCTAAGGCACAATGTTGAACCCAAAGACTGACTTGCCTACCCCCATTTAAAATCTCAGGTCTACAAGGTGATCAAAGGACCTTGTATTCCTCATCATTCTCGTCCCTTGTTTCTTAATGCTCTCTTAAGCTAAGCTAAGTTAGGGCAGCCTTCTTCTCTCAGCCCTCTATGACCTAGGTCCTTGACGTGGTAGGTCCCCCTCTCTTACACATACTAACCCCTAATCCATAGATCCCTTGTGTATTTGTGGGGGAAACCCTTCTTTCCTATTTTATGATGCAACTTATCTTGGAAACATATGACTTGGCATAGGGTTTTCCAAGGAAAGCTCTCATGTCTTAGGAAAAAAAAATGGCTACTTTAAAGAAATTTCTCATAGTACTGTTGTGGCAACCACTTTAAAGTGGGGGCATACATCGATGACATCTTTTGACAAAATTTCATAGCGTGATTTTCTTTTTTCTTGTGATGTGTCCTCTTCTTGGTGGTTTCATTAGGTTTGATGCCATCCAAGACTGTACGATCTATAGTCATGGCATGATGTGAATGAGGCATCCCATGAGTGATTATTTGACACCTTGACTTATCTTCTCTTGGAGACATTAGGCACAATCCTCCCTAAAAGGAAGACCTTTACATGAACAAAGAAAAATCCCCTTTAACAAAATTTTACATTACAAAAGGATTTACAAAAAGAATTACATTGTGGAATATGACTCCATCCATCCTCCTAAGTGGAAGAATGTGGCACCCTCATCCTCTAGTTTCATTTCTTACAGTAGGATTACGTCTAACTCCAAATTTTCTATTTGATGCTTCATTAAGTGCCTTTTGTTATGGGCATTGAGTCCCCTAACATTCCAACTTACTATCTTCATGGCACCTTAGAGAGGGAGCGCTCTTCTCCCTTGTCATCTTTCAAAATTTTGATGATGCTCCTGGTGCCTTTCTCCTAGGCCAATTCTTCCCTTTTCTGCATGTTTGATTTCCTTCCTCTTTTCTTTTTGATCTTTTTTGTGGCTTTTAGCATCCGGGCTACTGATTGTAATATATTCATTAGTTTTATGATATCTAATTCATCAAGAAAATCCTCATTTTTTCTTTTAGATAGAAGGTCTTCTGCTACCTCCTGATTTTGTAAGGTGATGCTTAAGTCTTCCTACTAGATCATGCTAATGTCTTTGTTTGGACTCTTGCCTATTTTCTTCTCTTTTTTTGCCTCTATGTTTATTTTACATATCTCTCATTCTAGAGACAACTTCTTTAGTCCTTCCTCCTATGCTCCCTTCTTGACCTTTGCCTTGTCATCTGTTTCCATTTCCTCCATACCTTTTTCTTTGTTGGGGCCCCACAATTCATTATTGGGTGGTTTCTCTTACCACACTTCAAGAAAAAGGATTTATGTTCCTCAATTTCAACTTCATGTTTCCAGATTTGTGATTTGGTCCTTAGCATGATTTCCTCTGGTATTTTCTTTATTGCAACAATCTGTATTCTTGTTTGTAGGTAGGATTTGCCTATAGTTCTACCTATTTTTTCAAGACATTCTTCCATCTAGAATCCTATAGGCATATTGTGAAGATTGATCTATTTGGATTCCTTATATGGATTCTACTTTTTGGGGTTAAAGCCTAGCTCCTCATTCTGCATGTATAATGGGTACTTATCTATCTTTCAGAGGGGTGATCCCACAATTGTGGTTTACACTTTTTGGGCCATCCTATTTTTTGTTGAAATCACATATTTTTAGAAAATATAATGATTTAAGCCTTGAAAATTGTAATTTAAAGTAATCCAATTCAAGATGGTTTAATCAAACCACCTTAGATCAAACCCCATTGGATAGAACCCCACTATTTTTAAATGATACCTATAATAGAGACTCCTTTACACCTATCAAAATGCTGATAAAAACCCACTTTTGATTTACCTTTTGGGGGATTAACTGAATTCATTTAATTTTTTTTTTTTTTAAGTATGTAGTCCTTATTATAAGCTTCCCAAAAAGTATAATTTTAAATATGTTTAATTTGATTATTATATTTATTTTTTATTTCTTGTGAATGTAGGGTTTTCATCGAAAATCAAACTCTTTGTTCTACACATGTGGAAAAATAGTAGATTACCAAAACAAATCTTAAAAATATGTTTATGCTAGGTATTGATGTCCTTGATCTAGCAAAAAAATAAATTAAATTTCGATACATACAGAAAACGTTATGTTGTATACGGTTTGCCTATGTCTAAATTATAATTGGTTTGACTTAAAAACTTAATTAAGAAGAAAATATTAAATAAAAAACTATGAAAACAAATGGAAGTGCTAGATATCATAGTTACAAATCTAAATTCAAAAAGATTATAATTTTATCCTTCATAGGAAAAAAGTTATGTTGTATATGGTGAACACCACTCTTTAAAAATAGTGTTTACTATTAAAAATTAGTTTTTGATGGAGATAGAACAACAAACACAATCTAATTCCAAAAAAAAATTAAAAAATATATTTAGAATCTATAGACAAAATGTCACAAATCACTAGTTTGCATCATCTTCAAATTCCTCATGGTTTAGTAGCTATAGGTGCCCGAAGGTGAAGATTTTGTTAAAAAAGTTTAGTTCAATGTCCAATTTGGCCAAACATTGTAAACCAGTATTGTGGGATCACCCAAAGGCCATTGTTTAGTGTTTTATCTTTGTCTTCTTCTGAAAGAAAAACCACCATGAAGAATCCATTAGGAAAAAACTTGATTGCATGGTCAACTTTCCAAGTTTTCCTTTCCCATTCTTTGATGCAATTTTTGCTTCTCATTTTTCTGATTATTCTACAAATTATTGCTATTTCAAGGAGAAGATCCATATCCTCCTTTGTTTCTTCCTAAACACCAATCTCGAGGTCTGGTTTAGATTCATTTTTGGTATCCTTGATTGTTTGTCTTGGACTTGTTGATGTAGGTTTTTTGGATCTGCTCTTCTGATTTGCTAAATTGGTGTTTCTAGATTTGTTATATGATTTAAATTTATTAAGTCCTCTTTCATGGACATCTTTTGTAGGTTTAGGGTTCCATGTTCAATTTGTTTTTGTGATTTGTCTTCTCTTTTTCTACTTGATAATGGAAAATTATTCAACCATTTTATAAAATTTGGCTTTGAGGATTCATAAGGCCATTTAAAATATGCCACAGGCTAAAATTTTGATTTCATTTCATAATGAAAGATTCACTTCCTTTATGTTGAATATTCCTTTGTGGTTCACAAGACTTGAATTCTAAAATTCATGGTATAGATCACGATTTCGCTAATTTTTGCCAAGCAAAGAAGAGCATAAATGATAATTTATTTAATTATAAGGTTGATTATATTTTCAAGAAAAAAAATACTAAAATTTATTAATTTAAAAAAATGATGCTCTAGAGAGGAGATTACATGCCAAGATGATATGATTTTTTCTATTCTAGACAAATATTTAAGACAAAATGTAATGTCGAGTTGAAATAGTTATGTTTTCAATACACATAAATTTTAAGATTTATTTAAAATACGTGTTTATCAAAATGGGTAAAGAGTTAATCCATGCACTAAATTTTCAAGTGATAAAACACAAAAAAATTGAATGATTTTTTTTTACTTGATCAAAAGCAATTTCCCACTTAACTTCATTCAAAATGGGTAAAGAGTTAATCCATGCACTAAAGTTTCAGGTTATAAATACACAAAAAAATTGAAAGATTTTTTTTTACTTGATAAAAAGCAATGTCCCACTTAACTTCATTTATTTTATTTTATTAGAAATAAAATTATAATGTCGATTTCATAAAAAAAATATTTACATAATTTTTAATTTTAAAAAATACACTAAAAATCTACATTTTAGTAGTGTTGAGATTTTGATGGATGAGCTAGGATTCAAACCTAGGACCTTCCATTTGGTAATAGAGTACTCTACCAAGCTACTAGCCCCTATTGAACCATCCCATCTATGTTTTGGATGTGGATTATTTCCAACATGCCCTATTAAGCAACTCTATAGAATACTTGCGTCTTCTAGTCTAAAATGGCTTTAATACTACACAAAATTTCCAAGATCTCTAGATAGAATTCTAACACTAATCGATCTTTGAATGCCAAGAAATCACATGCTCCTACCCATGATATTAAAGAAAAATATAGAATATGCAAAGAAATAATTGAAGTGATGATGAATTAACTTGCAATATGGAGTACATATAGAGTAATAATTGTCTAAAATAGTGGTTCCTAAAAATAGGCATGTAACCACTTAATTTAGATCTAGATAAAAGAATCAAGTGGTTGGCTAATAATAGAATGTGGATAAAAATGGACACATAACTCCTTAGCACTCCTAAGTAGGCTCAATTACTACACTAGTACCCCCTCTTAAGCATAGCTTAGGTGGGCTCAAAGAAAATTGAGTCCTAACAATGAGGCTTGATGAGATACCAAAGTACAATGCAATCTCTCTTAAAGTGGAGAAAGGGGGAAAAACCAATGAGAAAAAACTCTACCCAAAAGAGATAAAAGAAGATGAAGAGTAGTATAAGACCCGCCCAAAGATGAAGTTGTTTCTAAAGTAGTTTGCACCTTAAGAAGACCTTGTAGATGAATGAAAATTCTCTTAGTAAAAGGCTTGATGAAAATTTCAACAATCTACTTTGAAGACTAGAAATGGACTAAGTTGACAATTTGACCATGAATAAGCTCCTGAATATGATTTTCATGTTAACTTCTATGTGTTTGGTCCACTAGTGATATACTATATTCTTGCATATTTGGATAGTGCTTTTCTTGTCACAATGGATTATTGTGGGCTACCTAAATGGAATGCAAAATTAGTGATGATTCCCTAAAGAAAAATATCCTTAATATCTACATTAACAAATCTCGTGTACTCTACCTCTATGGATGATAAAGAAATAAAATTTTGCTTTATGTTGGAAAAATTGATAGGACGAAAACCTAATGATAAAATATAACCTAAAGTAGACTTGTGATTCTAAGTATCACCAATTTAATATAAAATTGTGTATCCAAACAAGTTGGCCTCTATTCCAACTCTATAATGAATCCCAAATCTAAGAGTAGCTTGAAGGTAGTAAATGATCCTCTTATTTTCTTTCTAAACTTTAGATTTTTGTAGAAGGATGCTCTCTTGCACTTCTAGGGTTTTGCACCTAAAAGGAGAAAGGTATCCCATAAACGACCTATGGGTTCACTCAAAACTAATGCAAATATGATTGAAATATGTCTAAACAAAAGGTCCTAAATACTAAGAATTTATGAAAGAGATCAAATGCCAATGCAAAACCTGGAAAATATACTTTGTTTGAAAACAAATTGTGATATGCAAAAAGATAGATTGAATGCAATATGAAGCAAGATAGAGAAGCCAGATAAAAACAATGCACCTAGAAATAGATGGAGGTTGAGATGAGGACTGTAGATGTCTTTGAAATTCTATTTTTTTTGTTTTTCTAGCCAATTGGGACACTTACGCCAAGCTGGGCAACTTAGTCCCAGATCTAGAAAACTACTTTAGAGCCCATTTTAGTCAAATGGGTGTCCAGATCTACAAAAAAATTATCACACATGTACAATGGGACTAAGTCACCACTATTGGTGACTTAGTCCACTCTAGCTTTTTTAAAAACCCGAAAGTGGAAATGGAAGCCTACAACTTGCACTTTTTTTTCTGACTAAAACCCAGATCCAAACCTATGAAATCACCTACAAAACAAAATATAATTTGGTTTCTAACGGGGGTTTTCCTTGCTCAAACCCCTAGTTGGTATTTAAACCTTGAAAGAGATAATGAAATCTGCATAAAACCCTAGCCCTAAGTGTATCTAAGACTAGGAAATCTGAAGTAAGATTCAACCCTATTCTAACATGCAAGAATAAGATGCATAAATGAAGCTAGAATGATGCAAGAATCATTCCAAGAGACCCTAAATCACATTAGAAATGAATCTTAATAACATGCAAACCTTCCTTAGGCTGAAAATAGGGAGAAAATGGAAGATGGAATCACTTTGAAAACAAGTCCTTAGGAAAGCCCTTTTGCACACATACTCAATGTACCCAAATGACCTAGTGTGTCTGGTGGAAGTTCCCTAGGAGATGATATTTTTTCAAAATGGCAACTTGGTGAGCTTTAATTGGTTTTAAATAAGAATATTTGTTGAAAAGTCTGAGTAGCCCATTTTGATGTTGAATATTTTTCACCTCGTGACTTATTTTTCGAAGCTGATTTTTCACTCAATTCTTGGGTCAAATTTCTACATGCTTGCTTAGTTTCAAGGTCTCAAAATAAGCTTTGATGAATTATGAAATTGTCTTCTAATCCGTTAGGACCAAAAATGGTGTTCTAGAAAGTGCCAAATTTTGCAAATCTAAGGACAACCCATTTCTTGTTTTTGTTTGAAACATCTCCATCTCCATTTTCATCAAATACAAAGATTGTATGATGCATTATTTTAATTCATTTTAGCTATGGCAAAGGTGTTCTTAGGGCTAGTTTACAAAGGAGGTACCTGAATTTTAAGACCTAGGAAAAATTTGAGGAATGAATTTTCTCTAAACAATTGATTATATCCCAATGCAAAAAATAATGGCTCCAAGTGGTCTCGTTTGCGAGCAACAATTTTTCATCATTTTTCCAGCAAGAAAATTGGTTTTTCCTCTTTGTAATTTCCAAATTTTGCAAAATTTAAAGCATTCTCAATGTTTTAAATGTTGGGGGAGGACTTGGAATTCATTTATAAAGGTTGTAAGGTGAAATTGAAGTTCAATTTTTTCACCAATTGCCTTTTGTTAAATATGTCTAATCTCACCTAATTCGCCAATTATCCTCTAGCTATTCTCCATCTTTTCAGCAGTTAAGGCAATTTAATAGGAATGACTTCTTGGAGAAGAATTCAAGAGATTGATTTGATCCTCCTTAATTGCCTTAGTAAATTCGCACACTTTGTGGGTATTGTAAATAGTAATATTTTATTGTGCCTTTTGTTGTCCACCATATGTTTTGGTTTTATTCCTTTTTTGTTGTCATTTTTGGTTAATGAACATAGGAAGAAGAAGAGAGCAACGCAACTCTGCAAGTTTGTAGATGAATGAAACCTTGAGCATCGAAACTATGTATATTTTTTTGCAGCACTTTATATATATAAATAGAAATCAGTTTGTGTCCATCTTGCTGTGTTAATTTGTGTGTTTTAATTGCAGCTTTTATTTCCAGTTGAATGTGTTTATTTTGCTGCTGTAAACAATCTCTATTTGCTATTGTTTTTATTGCTGCACCTCTGCCCGTATTCCCACATCTGGTATTAGAGCCACTGGTTCAAATCCCTTTGTTTATCTTTTCTGGGTCTGCACTTATTTTCTTGTTTGACAGCCATTGATGGCTTCCTCATCTTCCACAACCTCAACGTCTGGTGCTCCCTTGTCGAGCTTGAAAACCCCTCTTTTCACTGGCAAAAATTATGAATACTAGTCATTGACCATGAAAGCTTTGTTTAGGTCCTAGGATATTTGGGAAATTGTTGAAAATGGCTATGCAGAGCCAGTAGACCAGGCAACTTACAATGCACTCACCCAAGCAGAGAAAGACCTCCTGAAAGAGCAGAGAAAGAAGGATGGAAAAGCCCTTTTCTACATACATCAAGCAATGCATGAAAGCATATTGCCAAGAGTTGCAGCAACAACACAAGCAAAGGAGGCATGGGACACATTGCAAATAGCTTATCAAGGTATGGACAAAGCTAAATCTGCAAAACTCTAGATACTTAGAAGAGAATTTGAGAATATATTTATGAAAGATTCAAAATTTGTTGAGTTATTTTTTACTCGTGTTGTTGGGCTAGTAAATCAGATAAGATCTCATGGGGAAACATTAGAAGAGACCAGAATAGTTGAGAAAATGCTAAGGGTTTTGCCTACTAAGTTTGATCCTTTAGTTGTTGCCATAGAGGAAACTAAGGATTTAACCCAGTTGACAATGGATGAATTGCATGCATCCCTGATAAATCATGAATATAGGCTCAATAGATCACACACTTCCATTGAGAATGCTTTCTCATCTCAGGCTTCAATAAGTCGTGGAAGATTTAGAGGTAGATTCACTCCTAGGGGTAGAGGAAGAAACTCATTTAGGATGTAGCAGCAGTCTTGCAAGTCAAAGTGGAAGAGGAAATAACAATGAATCCTCTCATAGTCATCCAACTGGTCAAAGACAAGACAAGTCAAATGTTCAATATCATTACTGCAAGAAATATGGTCATTATGCTTCCGAGTGTAGGAAGAAACAACATGATCAAGGAAGACAAAATCAAAATCCCCTAGAAAATTCTACAAAAAATACTATGTTTATTGCAAGTGCAAAGATTATTGAAGCAATTTCTACAAAATCACCAGTTGAATGCAATTTGATTCAAGAGAGTCCAAATGATATTTGGTATTTAGATTCTGGTTGTAGCAATCACATGTCTGGAAATTTAGAGTTGTTTTTTAGTTTGGACAAATCAGTCACTTTAAATGTCACTCTTGGGAACAATAATCAAGTTAATGTTATGGGAAAAGGCACTGTTGACATTCTGACCAAAAAGGGGGAGCAAAAAGTAATTCCAGATGTTTTTTATGTTGCTAGTCTGAAACATAATCTTATAAGTATTGGTCAATTAGTGCAAAAAGGATACAGAGTTTATATGAGAAACAATGCATGTGTCATTCTTGATAAATATCCTAGTACACAGTTGATTGTAGAGGTACAAATGACAAAAAATAGAATGTTCCCATTAAGGTTGAAACCTTACATCAAAAGAAACGCAGCTGGAGTAGCATTTAAGACTGAAATTTCTCAAGACACCTCTCAAGTTGCTCCAGAAGTTTGCTCCAGAAAAGAGCAAAGCTACAAAGTTGCTCCGGAAGGTTGCTGTGAAAAAGAACAAAACTGCTCCAGAACAGAACAAGGTAGCTCAAGAAAGGCTGAAACTGAAACTAAAGAAGAACAAAATGGTAAGGTAATTGTTCAAACAACTTTTCAGTCAGTTGTGAAGAATGAATCATGATTATGGAATTTGAGATTTGGCCATCTAAACTTTGGTGGTCTTTATTTGTTGCATAGGAAGAATATGGTTAAGGGGTTTCCATTGATTAAGAAACCAGAAAGAGTATGTGAAGCGTGCATATTGGGTAAACAACATAGAGAAACCTTCCCTACTGGAAAATCAGAAAGAGCATGTAAACCACTTGAGATTGTTCACTTTGATATATGTGGACCAATGCAAACTCCTTCCATTGGAGGATGCACATATTTTCTTTTTATTGATGATTATACAAGAAAGACATGGGTCTATTTTTTGAGGCATAAATCTGATGCGTTTGGTGTTTTTCAGCAGTTTAAGGCTCTTGTAGAAAAAAAAAGTGGGTGCTACATCAAGATATTGAGAACTGATAGAGGTGGTGAATATAGTTCTAATGATTTTCTGAATTATTGCATCCAACATGGTATTCACAAGCAATTTACAGCCCGTTACACACCTCAACAAAACGGTATGGCTAAAAGAAGAAATTGAACTATCATGGATATGGCAAGAAGTATGCTGAAACCAGAGCATTTACCAAATGAATATTGGGCTGAAGCAGTAGCAACTATTGTTTACATTTTGAATAGATGTCCAACTACAAGTGTAAGGAATGTGATTCCTAAAGAGGCTTGGAGTGGTAGAAAGCTCAATGTTGCTCACTTCAAATTTTTTGGTTGCATTGCATATGCTCATGTGCCTGAAGAGCTGAGAAGAAAAATTGGATAATAGAGGTGAAAAATGTATTTTTGTTGGGTATTCAGAAGATACAAAAGCTTACAAATTGTTTAATCCAATTACAAGAAAAGTTGTAATCAACAAAGACGTACAATTTGTGGAGAATGAACCATGGGATGGAAGTGTAGAAAGAATAATAAGTGTAGCAGCAGCTGATCCACATGATGAAATGGTTGATGAAGTGATAGAACAACAAGGTATTCCTCAAGCAATACCTCCTTCCACTCCTGGACAAGCAACACAAGTTGTAGCACAAGCTATACCTTCTACACCAAGACTTTCAAGAAATCAGATTTCTTCACCAACACAACAAACTCCACAAAGAACACCAGCTATAACATCATCAAAAAGACCTTCAAATTCAGCTGATAGAAGTAGCTCATCTGATCCTACATTGGCCAGCTTATTGCAGTTAAAAACAAAGAGTTTAAGAGACATATATGAAGCTGATTTTAGTGTTGAAACATCAAATTCATTTTATGTTTTTGCTTTATTTTCAGAAGTTGTTGATCCAATGTTCTTTGATGAAGCAATTAACGATGAAGCATGGGCTAAAGCTATGAATGAAGAGATTGAAGCTATTGAGAAGAACAATACTTGGGAGTTGGTGGATCGCCCTCAAGAAAAGGATGTCATAAGTGTTAAGTGGATTTATAAAACTAAGTATGCATGGATGGAAATGTGTTGAAGCATAAGGCGAGGTTGGTTGCTAGAGGCTTCACTCAGCAGCCTGGTATTGACTACAATGAAACATTTTCTCCAGTAGCTCGATTGGATACGGTAAGAAGTGTTTTAGTCATTGCAGCCCAAAAGAAGTGGCAAGTTTTTCAAATGGATGTAAAATCTGCATTCTTAAATGGTTTGATTGAAGAAGAAGTCTATGTTGAACAACCAAAAGGATATGATATTGCAGGTCAAGAAGGAAAGGTATACAAGCTGAAAAAGGCACTCTATGGACTCAAGCAAGCTCCTAGAGCATGGTACAGTCGAATTGATTCTTACCTAATTAAGAATGGTTTTAGCAGGTGTAGCAGTGAGCCTACTTTATATATCAAGATGGATGAAGAAGGTAAAATGTTGATAGTTTGTCTTTATGTAGATGATTTGATCTTTATGGGAGATCTTTCCATTAGTATTTTTAAGACAACCATGATGAAAGAGTTTGAGATGACTGATCTTGGACTTATGAAATATTTTTTGGGAATGGAATTTAAGCAATCAGCAGATAGTATTTTTATTTCTCAGTCAAAGTATGCAGGTGATGTATTGAAAAGATTTAATATGCTGAATTGCAAAGCAGTGCCTACTCCAGTTGTGACATGATTAAAGTTAAGCAAGGATGATGATGGTTCATTAGTTGATCCTAAATTGTTCAAAAGGCTAGTTGGTAGTCTCATGTATTTGACTGCCACATGACTTGACATCATGTACGGTGTGAGCCTTATTTCAAGTTTCATGGTGTCTCCAAAAGACTCTGATTGGCAAGCTAGAAAAAGGCTTTTGAGGTATGTATGTGGAACTATAAACTATGGAATCTTATATTCAGCTGTAGATGATTTCAAGTTCATTGGATACACGGAAAATGATTGTGCTGGTAATATAGATAATAGAAAAAGTACTTCTGGTTATGCATTTCATTTTGGATCTGGTGTTGTATCTTGGGCTTCAAAGAAGCAGCCCATTGTGACACTTTCTTCAACAGAAGCGGAGTATGTTGTAGCCACTGCAGCAACATGTCAAATGGTATGGATGAGGAGAATGTTGGTTGAGTTGATGCATAAACAAAATGAAGCAACAAAGATTTACTGTGATAATAACTCAACCATTACACTATCTAAAAATCACATTTTTCATAAAAGAAGCAAGCACATAGATACTAGATATCATTTTATAAGGGAGTTAGTGAATAACAAAGAAATATGTTTAGAATTATGCAGATCAGAAGATCAATTTTCTGATATTTTTACTAAACCATCGGCAAAAGATGCATTTGAATACTTGAGAAGTTGTTTAGGTCTATGTGCTGAAAATGATTACTCCAGAAATCTTTGAAAAGTATGCAGGGACAAAAGACAGATGCTCCAGAACCTTTCAGATAAAAGGCAGATGCTCTAGAACCTATCAAATAGAAAGCAGAAGACAAAAGACAGATGCTCTGGAACCTTTCAGACAAAAGATAGATGCTCCGAAACCTTTCAGACAGAAAACAGAAGACAAAAGATAGATGCTTTGGAACCCTTCAGACAGAAGGCAGATGCTCCGAAACCTTTCAGACAGAAAGCAGAAGGCAAAAGGCAGATACTACGGAACCCTTCAGACTGAAGATGGATGCTCTGGAAGTTGTTTTTGAGCAGAATGTTAGCTAGTTGAGATTAAGGGGGGGTGTTAAATATGTCTAATCTCACCTAATTCGCCAGTTATCCTTCAGCTGTTCTCCATCTTTTCAGTAGTTAAGGAAATTTAATAGGAATGACTTCTTAGAGAAGAATTTGAAGATTGATTTGATCCTCCTTAATTTCCTTAGTAAATTCACACACTTTGTGGGTATTGAAACTAGTAATATTTTATTGTATCTTTTGTTTTCCACCGTATGTTTTGGTTTTATTCCTTTTTGCTGTCATTTTTGGTTAATGAACACAGGAAGAAGAAGAGAGCAACGTAGCTCTGCAAGGTTGTAGATGAATGAAACCTTGAGCATCGAAGCTTTGTATATTTTGTTGCATTTTTCTATTGTAAACAATCTCTATTTGCTGTTGTTTTTATTGCTGCACCTCTGCCCCTATTCCCACACCTTTGCTTGCTAGCCAGCTGAAATTTTGGAGAGGTCTTGAGAGAGGCGCGGGCTGGTAGGGAGGCCATTTTATGGCATTTTTAAGGCTGCTAGAAGATTGTTTGAGGGCTGAATATGTCTTCCATCCTTAGTTGAACACTTGGAGAAAGTTTTGGAGCATTATAATTTATGAAATTGTTGATTTGAGCCTCCAAAAATGAAATTGAAGATTGCAATCACGTTTTTGGTTTTGGGGCAGTTTTTTGAAGCTGTATATGTGCTGCAAATGGTGTTTTTTGCCATCCAAATGATGCCTGGACTTATCCACATGTCTTGGTAACATTTTCATTACTATTTTGACCATTTTCGGGTGCCTGCAACCATTAAAATGCCTCTGCATTACGAAAATGACCTACAAGTATTTATAATCTTACTACAGTAATCAAAAGAGTTGAAAATGCAAAGCAAAGAAGCTTGATCAACAGGGCAGAGATAAGCCAAATAAATGGCAAGCAGACAAAGAAGGCTACATGGAAACATCTTCACCTTTGCCCACTAGCCCACGAGAGACAATGCTGACGCACACAAAGGCATGGGAGAGCAGGGATTGGCATCTCCAAGGAAATGTTTAATATGTTTTTAGAAAAATATTTTATCTCGTATTTGAGAGTTTCCTGTGAGCCAAAGTGTAATTTTTTTGTCATCATCAAATGGAGTGGGAGAACGGGAATTGGTGGTAGTTACAATGTGGGTCTATGCACAATTTATAAAGGCAATGTTTAAAGTTAAAATACTGAGGATTTTAATAGTCCAGGTAAAATATTTTGAAATCTTCACTATTACTATTAAAAGCAATAATTTCAAATGTGAAGTAAATATAAGGTGCATAGATAAGAAGTAATTTATATGCCTAATTTGAAGTGATTTGGAGTGTCCTCGATAAGAAAATAAAATTATTTGTTGGGCAAGCCATGGATGAAATATTTTATTAGTGGGTAAATGATTTTAAAGCCTTCACATTCTTTAAAACATATAGTGAAAGTGAAGAGGGCATGGGGAGATAATTTTGTAAAGTGAATATTTTATTCACTGTGTTAAATGTTTTTGCTGGAAATGAGTCTTTTCACAGAGAGAGCCTGTTTTTCACGTAGCAGGGTGAAAACTAAAAGAAGATGTGAAATCTTTTCACAAGACAAAGATATTTTTCAACTACAAGCAGAATAAAGAGAATGATGATTATTTTCAAGCTGGGGAATATTTTTCTGTTCAAGAGCAGTAGGTGCATGAAGCATGAATTAGATTGTAGATTAGGGCTCCTCTTCAAGTGGTCCTAAATGTGTCAAGTGTCTTCTTCAGATGTGCATTTAGGGTTTTCTTTCTCCTTAAGTGCAATTTTTTGATACATTGTAGAGTTAGTTGTTTTGTAATTAGACACAAAGAATATTTTAATAGGAATACATAACATTTTAGAGTTGAGTCTTAGGTTTTGAGTTTGTCAATATGTATGTAATACTAAATGGTGAAGATTCTAAACCATTTCTCTCCTATGTACTAGTTTTATAAACTATGAATAACATAATCAAGAGTTATTTTATTTGTCTCCATTGAAATCCAGTGGATGTTTAGTTTTATTCTTGCTTATTTATTCAAGGAATTGATGAAAATACTTGAGTAAGGCTACTGGTTTATATTAAGCTGAGTGCTAGGATTCTGATAAGAAGTTGTGGTTGCGATGTTATGTTGAAATAATGTAATATAGTATCTTCAAAGCTTAGATGATGTTGTGTATTAAATTGTTATCAGGTTGCACAGGTATTGAAATTGACTCCATTCCAATGGATCAAGCACTGATCTAAGTGTGTTATTTTTATTTCATTCCAGTGGTTGATTCAACAGCTAATTACAAATTTAAATCAAATCAAATATCAATCTCAATTTTTTTGTGTGTGGAATTTAATACTCTACATCTCTCATGTTTGAGTTAGACACTACCATGAAGGTCAGCCAAACCTTTAGGGTACTATATCTCTTAAACAATTAAAGGAGAATCATCTCTTTACAATGCATTTGGTACTTTAAGACACAAGTAACTATAAATATACTATTGGGATTACCTTCCCTGGTTTAAAAGAGCTAGAAGTACAAAATATTTCAATCTCTTTGATTGAATCTTGTTTGTTGGCCAAAGGGTATGTGCAGGATCACGATGGGCCAAAAAGTGGCAATATGATGGGTATGTGGCTGACAACCTTTCTTTCACCCAAAATTGATGAAACAAAAAGGGTTTTTAAAGGAGATTCTCAGCTTTTCACCAATATAAATTATGCTTTATTTTGAATTTAATAAATTATTATTATTCATTTACTATTGAATTACGACTAAAGTCATGATTTTTAGGCTAATTGAAAAACATCTATAGCTTTCAAATGGTATCATATTTTTTGAATCCAAAACATGTGTCACATTCTATGCTTCATATAATATAAGATAAAAAAATAAAAAAATGAATTTCAAGAAGTTTTGACCAAGTTAAGGTGGTCAGACATACGAGTCTTTATACTTTTTTAAAGTTGTCATAAAAAAAATTAAATTAATTATTTACTTGGAAACAAATTACAAAAAAATATGTATCACATCAGGACATGAGTCCTCTACTTATATCTAAAATCTTATAAAAAAATATTATCATTTTAATGTGGTTATGGTGGTCAGACAAACACCTACTTCTTATTTTTTCCTTAAAATTTAAGTACTAGTATATTGAAATTTCAAATTTTCACCAAATAGATATTTTTTTTTTGTAAATAAACCTAGTAATTTAGAAACTAAATTCAATTTGCTACAAATTCTATTCTTACATATTTTTAAAATAATATAGATAACTTATTCAAATTTTTATATCAAGTTGCCTAACTCTGATTTTTCTGAATTTTTTGCCACTTAAGGGCCTATTTTTTCCATGATGATCCTGCACATACCCCAAATCAAATCTCTCAGTCTAAATATGAGAGAGTGGCTACTCTTTAGGACTCATTGCATCTTCTAATTTGGGAACCAATAGTTCCTTTGGTAATGACCCTAACAAACTTGAACTTACTCATGGTTACTCAACTCCTAATGCATGTCCTCGTGATGTTGAAATCATTAGAGAAGATGATGATAGCATCCATATGTTCCTAAACAATTGTCTTAACAAACTTGAAGCTAATGCATCCTTTTATCCATCCATGACATAACCAAACCCCCTACAATACCACCTCTTGAGATGTTTGGTTACTTACATCCTGAAACCAAAATAAAAGTTGAACCTAAGTTCCCTACAATAGGTGAACCTAGCTCCTCTAACCAAGCAAACACTCAACCATTTTATAATAATAAAGTAACAAAAACTCCAATCAAACTAGAAGAAACATATGGAAAAGGATTCACAATCTTGAGTAGAAAAGGATGTGATACAAAAAGTGAACATGAAATTCATCAACTCTTAGAGAGAGTACCAACTAATGCAAACAAAATGGAAGGGGTTAGGATATCAAGATCCCCTTCACAACATAAATTCTCTGAAAGAATACCTAAGGCTCCATAGTGATGGTACAATGATCTTAGATTCTCCTCCCGATATGAATGTCCTTACTAAAGAACAACCAATGATTCACAACAATGAAAAGGATGATAGGATTACCTTAGGTCTTCCTCCTCAACCTCCAACTCGAGAAATTGGTGAATCTAGAAAACAAAAAAGACCTTACGAAATATAAAAGCTACAACCCCCTCGTCTTCCACTAGAAAGTGAAACGAAACTACAATTTCTTTTGAAATTAGAACTAATAAAATTACCACCAATGAAAGGTAGGATCATACTATATCCAAAAGATGTGAATGTTCCACATTTTTGATACCCCAAAATTCTTAGACATACTACCAATGAGTGTCATGTATTCAAATTAGTATTGAAAAACTTTCATGTGTGTAATGTGATCCCCTGTATTGTTTGATGTTTCCTTTCTTTGTGCATTCCTCTATTTGCACCTAAATTCTTCTATGTGTCGTATGTTTTTTCCTTTTCATTGATCTTTATCTTTCATTTGAATTTTTTTCTTATGTTTTCCTTTTGGGGATGATGCAAGGCATTGAGATGCTCTATGTATCTTCCATGTTGACCTAAAATATTTTTCATTATCTTGTCTTTTTCATTTCATTTTGTCTTTTGTTTTCCTTTTGGGGATGACACAAGGCATTGAAACACCCTATGTTTCTTCCATGTTGACCCAAAAGTTTTTTTTTCATTTTCGCTCTCTTTATGGCATTCTTCTAGTTCTATGTGTATTTGGGGAATGATAACAATTCTGAGCTCTCTAATATCATTGCAACAAAGAAAAATATTGACCCCAAATCCATAGATCCCTTATGTGTTTCTAGGGGGCAACCTCTTTCCATTTTTCATGTTTGGCTACATTAAAGTAATTGTTCATACAATGGTGTTTAGCAATATCTTTAAAGTGGGGGGCATATATTGGCATTATCTTGGCATTATTTTGGCATTACTTTGGCATGATTTTATTCACATTTTTTTTCATGTTCCTTGATGTGATTTTCTTATTTCATGTGATGTGGTTTCCTCTTTGTGGTGAGATTGGGAGTAATATCCTTCAAGAGCTTGGTATATCTTAGCATATTACATTCCTCTTAGTGGTGATGCAACACAGTGTATTCCCTAAGTTGCAAAACTTTTATTCTTTGATTGGTCCTCTCTTGGAGACATTAGGAACAATGTCGCCTAAGATTAAGACCTCACATGAACTAAGAAAAATCCCTTAGAACATCCCTCTTTCCTATTGCATTTCTTGTTTTTACCTTATTAAATGCATAGAGGTATGGCTTTTAGATGGTTCCTCGGGGCTCACCTAGTGAACAACTAGCTTCACTAGCCCTTGTGAGTGTGCACCTTTGTACCTTATTAAAGTCATGGAGGTATGGCTTTGATATGGTCCCCCAAGGCTCACTTAGTGATCAACTACCTTCACTATCCCTTGTGAGTGTGCATTTTCATACCTTATTAAATTCATGGAGGTGTGGCTTTGATATGGTTCCCTAGAGCTCACCTAGTGAACAACTAGCTTCACTACCCCTTGTGAGCATGAATTTTTCTTTTTGGCCTTATCATAGTCATGGGGGTGTGACTTTGATATGGATCTCTGATACAGAGCAACAATGGACAACTTAAAAATAACCACAAAAAACCAATATATCAATCTCTTAAGCACTCAATGGTGGGTTTCCCTTCATTTGCTCTTGTTCTCCTCGTAACCTTTCAAAATTGGTTTTTCCTTCATGAATTTTAGAGGAAGCATGAAATTCAAGATGTAAAGGCACTTTCATATACCCTTTTATCCATTTAAAAACATATCTCAAAACTAGGGCATAGTTCTTTATACAGAAAACATAAAAATTTGATAACTTTCTCTTAAAACCTAAAACATGGGAGCAACAGTTTATGTTTTTTGGTCATAAATTTCAATGAAGAAATGATATCACAAATGTAAACATAGTTTCAGACACCCATTTGGACCTTATATAAAATATCTCAGAATAAAGGTAGGTTACTTTAGATGGAAACATTAAAAAATTGATTGTCCTTGTTCAATTAGGGATAATTGCTTGAATGGGTTAGGTAGAAACAAGGTTTTTGAACTCCAAGTATTAAATCTTCACTCCAATGCCTCCAAAATATCATATAGGGTATTTAACATCAATTCCCATCAATTAAAACCATCTCCCAAAATCTTTTCATCAAAACCCTAAACTTATAGAGTTCCTTATCCTAATACATGAAGATATTAGGCTAGGGCATCAACTTCGACATGCCAAATGCCTTCCCCTACATCTAAAAACTTGTGAAAACCAAAAAAATTCCTACTTATTCCATTCCACCAAGTTTCAAGGGATTTTACCAGGTGTAATGGAACTTATTCCAGTTTTCAATCACTAGCAACCCTAACTAGGGTTTCAACCAGTATGGGGTAAAATTCCTCTAACTTGCACAAATCTTAATGAAATTGAACAAAAGAAAATGCAATGGAAAGAGTATTCGATACTCTATCATTCCCAATCATATTCAATCCATGAAGAGGACATACATAATTTTACAACAAATTCTAGCAGCAAAAATATGTTAGAAAGTGCAAAAAACATAGTTTTTTTCTATTGATTCAATCTCCAAAATGATATCCAACCTCAACGTCAACCACACAAGGAATTATTAAAGATTTCACAACCATTTACCAACTATTCCAACTAATTTTCAAATGAAAAACTCAAGTAATCATCATTAGACCCCTATTATGAAAAAAATTGCAAAAGTTGCATTGACAACAATTATGCAACATGACAACATTTTGCACTTAACCTCTAAATCAACCCTATTGATTTAAGACCGACTCAAAAAAACATGAAATGGTCATGAAAGACCTTATTACATGTTGACTCAATCAAAACAAAATTTCAATATTTGACCTCCTTTTTGGACATGAAGACCCTAGGTGCCCCTGCACCATACTCCCCGAGAAAAGAAAACTCAAGTTCCACTTGAGTACATATATGTAATAATGTATCCCTATATGATGACATGATCCTCCATCATCCAAGTATTCTTTGCATAAGGAAGACCCTGATATTCAGTCAAATACAAAAAAATACGCTTTGTTCCTTAGTGGGCTGAGGGCCTTAGTGTTGAAGATGCACTCCAACCTTGGTGAGAAGTCTTGGACCCACTCATCATCTGCAAATACCTAAGAACCTACATCATGAACTGAAAAAAAAATCACTTGTAAAGAGTGCAAATAAAAAACTAAATCTATAGCCTTGAAATCAAGTGCTCCTTTCTTCACATCTGCCCCTTGCTTGCATTTATCATCTCCAACCTGTAGTTTATTCACTTCTTCTTGATAGATGGCATATAGTTCCATATCACCTTGCTCCACTTGCATAGCCTACTTCATTTTGACCTTAGGATGCTTACCCATAAAGTTTTCAATTTTAACAAGAGCCCTATGTCTTCTTTATTTATCTCTAACCAGTAGGACACCAAACATGGTTCCTTGATCAGTTTCACTACCCTCTACTACAAGAAATAAATCATATATAATCTCCAATATCCCCTTGTGAAATATTTGCAATGAAAGTGCATATCCTTCACCTCCAAGAGAAAAGAGAAAAGATTGAGTTCTACTTTCCTTTTCAATGCCATCAGTTCTCAGATTTGGAAGGGGCCTGTACTGAAAATCAACAACACAACTCTTAGCATCCAAACCTACAATATCCAATATTTCTCTCTCCTTGAGGTTTGCACAATCAATATACCTTTACTTCTCTTTGTTCATTTTATTTTTCAAAATAGAAAATGGATCCTCTTGCTTGAAATTGAACCTCTCAACTTCATCTTGTATAGGGTTACCTTTTCCAAATTGCCTAAGCAATGAAAATATACATGGAGCTGCATCCTCATAACTCATCTACCAATGTTGAATTTCTACAATCCCATTGAAGGGTTTGTCTTCCCATCCTAGAAACCTTGCATGAGGACTAGTACCTTTATTGGGAGTGTCATCTATTACCAAATTAACATGCCCTTGCAACAAGTCTTGAACCTCTAATGGCAATTGATCAATCCTAGTTGTTGTCATAACAATACTAGGAATATTTATACTTTCAAAGCCCTTTTCTCCCTTTTCTATGGCTTGTACATACTCTTTTTCACTCACCAACATAGCACGAGAACCCATTTGTGATTCATGGCCTTCCTCTTTTAATGGTGTAAGGGTGTAGGAAACTCCATCTTTCTCTATAACATATATATTTTTCCTACCATCATGTTTAGCATTCCTATCATATTGCCAAGGTCTCCCTAAAAGAAAATGACACACATCCATTGGTATTATATCACACAAAACCCTATCCTTGTATCCTCCTATATGAAAATCAACCCAACTTTGTTCATTTACAACTACTTGTTGACCCTTGGTCAACCAAGACACCTTGTAGGGAGTAGCATGAGGAATCATTTGCAATTTCAACTTTTCAACCATTTCAAGAGAAACCAAATTATTTGTACTACCAAAATCAATTACAACCTTGCAACACTTACCTTGGATTTTACATGTAGTTCTAAAAAGAGAATTTCTCTTTGGTGGTTCCTTCTACATTGGCCCTTTGAGTAGAGTCCTCATCAAAAAAAATCTCCAATCTTTGGTTCTTCAACATGTGTTGAAGAGTGGAAACTCTCAGCATCATCTCCACCTTGTGCAATCTGGTTTCTTCTTTCTCCTCCAAATGAAGTAGATGACCAATTTTTAATGCATTTCCATGCTTGATGGCCTACAAATTTATTTTACTTATAACACTTCATTGTAAAACCACTTGAACCTCCTCTTTAACCTCCAAATTTGACCCTTGAATCTGATCTTCTTCCCCTAAAACCACCTCTTGAATCTACAACTTGTTCTTGGGTATTTCTTATCTCTCCTTGACCCTCATAGGACTGTCCTGAATCAGCATATGACCCTCTTCCTCTAAAATTTCTTCCTCTACCCTTGCTTTGCTTTTATTGCCTTCTTTCCAATTTATCCTTAGCCTTAATGGCCAATTGGTAACACTCCTCTACCATTCTTGGAGTGGTGAGGCTCAACTCATCTTGAACATTGTATCTTAGACCATTAACATATCTTGCAACTTTCTCTTCATCATCTTCTACATGGCCTACCCTTATGCTCAACTTATAGAATTCCTCAGTATAGGCACTCACATCCATCTCTTTTTGCTTGAGATTCTGAAGCCTCCTGAAAAATTTAATAGTCTAGTCACCGGGAAGGAATTTTCCCTCGAGTTTAGCCACCATCCTATCCCAAGAGGTGATTTTAGACTACCCTTTCTTTCTCCTTTCACTTTGTACATAATCCCACCAAAGCAAGACATGACCCTTCAAATTTGTCTTGGCCAATTTCACCCTCTGATCTTTTGGCACATCTTCATAGTCAAAGTAGTTGTCCAACGCTCCTATCAAATCTAGGATCTCTTCACTATCCATATTTCCTCCATACATGGGTAGATCCATCTTGATCTTATGACTATCTCCCTTGACTGCTTTCAATATTTTTTCCATCCTCAAGTCATCAGGATCCATCTCCTCCTCGGACCCTTGGGAAATTTCCTCTTCCCCTTCTTCTTGGCCACTCAAGTCTCCTGTGACCATACTTCTCTTCTAACTTGTTTCCAAGGAAAATTTCCTCTCCTTCAACTCATTCACTTCTCTGGCAATGGTATTCCCTTTCAGAGGCATTTTGTTCTTTCTTCAACTCAACTTTTTCTCTTCAAATCAGACCTCTGATTTGATACCAATTTGATGTAGAGAAGGGGTGGTAAACTTGAAAATAATCACAAACAACCAATCTTTCAATGTCTTAAGCATTCAATGGTGGGTTTCCCTTCATTTTCTCTCGTTCTCCTTATAGCCTTTCAAAACTAGTTTTTTCCTTCATAACTTTCAAAGGAAGCATGATATTCAAGATGTAAAGGCACTTTTAGATACCATTTTCCAAATTTATAAACATATCTCAAAACTAGGGCATAGTTCTTTGTACGAAAACCATAAAAAAAGGACAACTTGCTCTTAAAACCTAAAACATGGGAGCAAAAATTTAGGTTTTTTGGTCATACATTTTAGTGCGGACATGATATAAAAATTTCAACATATTTTTAGACACTCATTTGGACCTTATACAACATATCTCATAATCAAGGCAGGTTACTTTGGCTGGAAACCTTCAAAAATTGACTATCCTTTTTCCAATTAGATCTAATTGCTTGAATGGGTTAGGTAACAACAAGGTTTTTGAACTCCAAGCATTAAATCTTCATTCCAACACCTCCAATATGTCATATAGGGTTTGTAACATCAATTACCATCAATTAAAACCATCTCCCAAAAGCTTTTCATCAAAACCCTAAACCTATAGAGTTCCTAGGCCAACACATGAAGATATTAGGCTAGGGCATAAACTTGCATGTTCCAAATGACTTCCCTTGCATTTGAAAATTTGCGAAAACCAAAAAAATGCCTACTTCTTCCATTGCACCAAGTTTCAAGGTATTTCACAAGGTGGAATGGAACTTATTCCATTTTTTTAATCACTGGCAACCCTAACCAGGGTTTCAACCAACCCGAAGTAAAATGCCTCTAACTTGCACAAATCTTAATGAAACTAAACAAAACCAAATGCAATGGAAAGAGGATTCACTAACCTATCATTAAAAATTGGATTAAAGCCATGAAGAGGCCATACAAAATATTACAACCAACTGCAGCAGCAAAAATGTGTTAGAAAGTGCAAAAATAAGAGGTTTTTTTCTATTGATTCAATCTCCAAAATGACATCCAACCTCAATGCCAACCACACAAGGAATTCTTAAAGCATTCACAACCATTTAACAACTATTTCAACTAATTTTCAAATGAAAAAATCAACTTGATTCTGGACCATAAAGTGGTGTAAGGGCAATCCTACATCACCCAAAAATATATTTACTTTCATTTAGCTTTTTGTAGATGTTTTTGTATTTTTGGATACCCTTTTCGTCAAATAAGAATTCCCAACTTTCAGAACTGCTTTTCTACTTTTTCTGCTCAACTGTGATTTTTAGCAGGTGTGAATTTGAAGGCATGAGGAGGCATAAATTTTAGGGAAGCTTTAGGATAGAAAAATAAGCACTTTGGCGAAAGAATCAGGTCAAGATCATTCCTGGTTTGAAAGTTATTCAAGTTTCAGCTTCTGTTGTTTGCCCTGAAAAATCTTCTGAGCCCTGTTTGAGGCACTAAACTGTCCTAGATGGGCCCAAAAATTGTTCAAACTAGTAAAGCTAGTTCTTAACATGTTCTTCACTTCGATACCTTTCCAACGATTCAAACAGTTCGAAAAATAGAGTCCCGGATCAAAAGTTATGGCTTCCGGAAGTAGGTCAATTTTTGGAAAATTGTCAATTTTCGAATTAGGACTCAATTTTTGAATTGCACATTGTAATTTTCAATGCCAAACCACCAAAACTCATAATTTGTATATTGTTTTTGGCTCCAAACTGAAAAGGGGCTATTTATGGGCTAGTTTCTGATTTTTGGGTAACGTTTTGGGAAAAGAGCGCATAGTGAGAAAAAGGGAATTTTTGTAGTTTATGTAATTTGCATGTATTGCAAAACTTGAGGATTTGAGATCCTCTGCATGTAAGATTTTCATATTCAGAAAAATAATAATATTCTATAGTTGTGTTTGTGATTTTTTGTGTCTCGGGTTAGCACCCTCATAAAGTGGTATCAGAGTAGGTTGTTCACAAGCATGTGGATAGATCATCGATCGTGAGGTAGTTCACACTAGGACCGTGGTTGTGGGTTTGAGATATTCAAGATGCCACTGAGAGTGATGTGTGGTAGGCGAGGTGGTGCCAAAGGTGACAAAAATGCTGGTGGAAGGGATCCATTAGCGGCTTAGGGTTTTAGAGCCCTCCAGAGATAAATTGATGCGTTGCAGGAAGAGTTGAGAAGAGGAGTAAAGCTGAGAAGAAGAGAAGAAAGTGAGGATGAAGAAGAGGTGGAAGATTTAGATGTAGAAGAGGAAGAAGTGATTGATCAAGATCAAATGCGGCTGATAAGGGCAATTTCAAAGATTGAAAAAAGACCCAAAGTAAAAGTTCCCAGTTTTTCCGGAAGTCTAAACCCGAAAGAGTTGATTGACTGGATCAACGAGTTGGAAGAGTATTTCGAGTATGAAGAAGTAGAGGACCTAGATGGGGTTAAGTTTGCAAAAATGAAGCTAAAGGGTCACACCAATATTTGGTGGAAAGAGGTCCAACTAGAAAGAAATAAGAGAGGAAAAGGAAAGATCACTAGATGGGATCGTATGGTGGAGAAATTGAAGAAGTAGTTCATACTAGTGGACTATGAGATAGATCTACTAAAGAAATTGCAAGGGTTGAAGCAAGGAAATAGATCTGTGAAAGAATACACAGAATATTTTCACAAGATGATCATCAAAATGGGACATGCAGAGGCCAACAAAGACAAGGTAGCCCATTATATTAATGGGTTACAACCGAGCATTCAAGAGGAGCTAAGCCTAGTCAGAATGACCACCATTGAGGATGCATACCAGTTTTCTTTAAGAGTTGAGGAGAAGCTAAACGAAAGATTTGATAGCAAGCAAAAAGGATGAGGAGGTCAAAGCTGAAGGGGTAGTGGAAGATCTTCTGGAAGCCAAAATTTGGATGAGAATAAAAATGAAGATTTGGGTACCAGCCGAAGCTAGAAGAATGATAACTTCTACCACCCTCATGCTCAAAACAGTGGTGATCAAAGAGGTAGAAGACGAGGAAGATCTAGGTAAGGACCCAAAAGAGGTAGTCTCAAAGGAACTTGTTTCCATTGTGGTGAAGAAGGGCATCGAGCCTACGAATGTCCACAATACCAAGGGAGGACATACAGAAGACCAAAAGGTCATGCAAGGGTTGTGCATGTAGATAAGGAGGCTCAATCCGAGCATTCAGATGATGTTGAAAGGGGAGAAGCCCTAGTGGTTAGAAGAGCCCTGGTGACTGAAGAGAAGGAGACAAAATAGAGGAAGAATTATTCCACACAAGGTGCAAGTGTGAAGACAAATGTTGTGATGTCATTATTGATAGTGGGAGCACCGATAATCTGGTGTCAGAAGAGATGGTTACAAAGTTGAAGCTAAAGAGGGAAAGGAATCCACATCCATATCAGATTGTTTGCTTGTAGAAAGATCACAAAGCTATGGTCAATAAGAAGTGCCTTTTGAAGTTCAAGATCGAAAGCTATCATGATGAGGTACTTTGTGATATCATCCCCATGGATGCATATCACATGTTGTTGGGGAGGCCATGGTAGTTCAAAGGCTAGCTATACATGATGGCCATGCAAACACTTATTCCCTGATGAAGGATGGAGTCTACCATAAGTTGAAACCCCTAAAGAAGGCCGAAGAAAAGGTATGCAGTAGTGCTAGAATTTGTTATGTTGATGGAAGGAAATTTTTACAAGGCATGAAGCATGAGCGTGTGTGTTATGCATTGATTCCTAGAATGGATAAGGAGGATAGTGAGAAGGTGCCAATAGAAGTTTATAGGTTATTGAATGAGTTTCAGGATATTGTTTTTGATAATGTAATTGAGGGTTTACCTCTAGTGAGGAAGATTAGTCATCAGATTTACTTGATCCCTAGAGCTAGTTTTCCAAATAAGGCAGCTCACAGAATGACTCCGACAGAAAATGAGTTCAACAGACAAGTTCAGGAGTTGTTGAGAAAGGGTTTGATTCAAGAGAGTATGAGTCCATGTGAAATACCTGTAGTACTAGCACCAAAAAAGGATGGGGAGTGGAGGATGTGTACATACTCCCAGGCCATAAACAAGATAGCAGTCAAGTATAGATTTCCCCTGCCAAGGATGAATGACCTGATAGACTATTTGAGTGGAGCTCAATACTTCATGAATATTGATCTGAAGAGTGGATATCACTAGATCTGAATTCAAGAGGGAGATGAATGGAAGACCACCATCAAGACCAAAGAGGGCCTATACGAGTGGTTAGTCATGCCTTTTGGGCTAACCAATGTACTGAGCACATTCATGTGGCTCATGAATGAGGTACTAAAAGAGTTTCTTGGAAGTTTTGTTATTGTTTATTTCGATGATATTTTGATATTCAGTAAGTCACTAGATGAGCATATAATGCATATTGGTAGAGTCTTTGAGAAGTTACGAGAAGATAAATTTTTGATTAATCTGAAGAAGTGTAGTTTTTTGAAGGAGTTAGTGTACTTAGGGTTTTTTGTCTTGACAAAAGGTCTCAAGATGGACCCAGAGAAGGTGAAGGCTATTCTAGAATGGCCTACCCCAAGAACTACTACTGAGGTGAGATCTTCCCATGGTTTGGCCAGTTTCTACATAAAGTTTATTAGAAACTTTAGTAGTATTTGAACACCCCTAACTGAAACAATGAGATGGGATAGAAAAGAGTTCAAGTAGAGCACTGGAGAAGCAAAGATTTTTGATTTTTTGAAGCAGAAGCTGAAAGAACAACCTGTTTTAGCCCTCCTATATTTCAATAAGGTGTTTCAGGGGGATTGTGATGCTAGTGGTTGTGCCATTGGAGCAGTATTAAGCCAAGAAGGTAAGCCCATTGCCTATTTCAGTGAAAAGTTAAATGACGCAAAGAGAAAGTACTCTATATATGATCAAGAATTTTATGCAATAGTTCAAGCATTAAAGAAATGGAGGCATTATTTGTTGCCAAAGGAATTTTTTCTATATACTGATCATAAAGCATTACAGTACCTGAGTATTCAGGGAAAATTAAATCAGAGGCATATGAAATGGGTAGAATTTTTGTAGAGTTATACCTTTGTTTTAAAGCATAGGAGTGGGAGGTAAAATAGGGTTGCATATGCCTTAAGTAGGAGGCAAACATTTTTGATAGAAATGCAGATTGAGGTGGTTGGGTTTAGTGAACTCAAGACATTGTATCTAAAAGATCCTGATTTTGTAGAGGCTTGGAAAGCTTGCAAGGAGCCTGTTACAGTTAACAGGACAAAGTGGCTGGATTTCAAAATTCAAGATGGCATATTGTTTAAGGGAAGTCAATTTTGTATTCCGAGGAGTTCCATGAGGGAGAACCTAATAAAGGAGAAGCATAGTGGGGGAATGGAAGGACACTTTGGTCGGGATAAGACCATTGCCATTATTAGTGAGCATTATTATTGGCCTCAGTTATCATAGGATGTGAAGAAGTTTGCGCAAAGTTCTAGGGTATGTCAAATGGCTAAAGGAGTGAGCCAAAATATAGGGTTGTATCAGCCCTTACTTGTAACAAAGAGGTCATGGGAGGATATAAGTATGGACTTTGTTCTTGGTTTTCCAAGGACACAAAGAGGGAATGATTCAGTATTTGTGGTAGTTGATAGGTTTTCAAAGATGGCTCATTACATCCCATGCCAGAAGACCCATGATGTATTCCACATTGCTGACTTGTTCTTCAGAGAGGTGGCGAGGCTACATGGTCTACCAAAGAGTATAGTCTCAGATCATGAAACCAAATTTGTTGGATACTTTTGGAGGACCTTATGGAAGAAGTTCAAAATGGAGTTGCAGTCCAGTTTTGCACACCATTCGTAGACTGATGGGCAGACTGAGGTTGTGAAGAGAAGTCTGGGTAACCTACTGAGATGCTTGGTAGGAGATAAACCCAAGGGATGGGACTTGATCATACCCCAGGAAAAATGCTTACAACAATTTTGTGAATAGAAGCACTGGTAGATCACCATTCCATATTGTGTATGGAGGTAGTCCCAGGATCACTCTAGAACTGCGAAAGATGGACCAAGAGAAGAAGACAAGTGCTGAAGTTGAAGAATTTGTAGAGCACATCAAGAATATACATAAGAAGGTAAGATAACATATTAACAAGATGAATATGTAGTATAAGGCTAATGCAGATCAAAAGAAGAGGTCTAAGGAGTTTTAGATTGGTGATGAAGTGATGGTCCACTTTAGAAAAGAAAGGTTTCTAGTGGGAACCTATAAAAAATTGAAGATGAAGAAGTTTGGTCCCTGTAAAATTTTGAAGAGGCATGATTCAGGGAATGCATATGAGGGAGAGTTTCCAGATGGAGTCAACATTTCCCCTATGTTCAACATTTTAAATTTGACAAATTATCATGAAGGTGGCCCAAAGGAAGTACCAACAATGGAATAGTGTGGCATTCCAACACCTACTTCAGACAAAGAGGAGATTGAAGAAATCTTGGATAGCCGTGTGCGAAGGAGTACTAGAAACATGCGGTATGAAGAATATCTAGTGAAGTGGAGAGGAAGGCCTGTGGAAGATTCATCTTGGTTATCTAAGGTGAAGGTTGACCGTTTGGGTTTTCCTCAACCATCTGAGACGTGACGGGGTCACTTCTCAAATTACCCTAGGTGTCTGATGTAGGAGCACCAATGGTGTAAGGGAAATCCTATATCACCCAAAAAATTCTTTACTTTCACTTTATCTATTTGTAGATGGTTTTTCATTTTTGGATACCCTTTTCGTTGAATAAGAATTCCCAACTTTCAGAACTGCTTTTCTATTTTTTTTGCTCAACTACTATTTTTAGCAGGTATGAATTTGAAGGCATGAGAAGGAAAAAATTTCAGGGAAGCTTCAAGACAAAAAAATAAGCACTTTGGCAAAATAATTAGGTCAATATCCTTCCTGGTTTGAAAGTTGTTCAAGTTTTAGTTTTTTCTTTTTGCCCTAAAAAATATTTCGAACCCTATTTGAGGAACTAAATGGTCTTGTACAGGCCCAAAAATCATTGTAACCATAAAATATGGTTCTTAATGCGTTCTTCACTCCGAGACCTTTCCAACGGTTCAAACAGTTCAAGAAACGGAGTCCCGGATCAAAAGTTATGGCTTCCAGAAGTTGGTCAATTTTTGGAAAATTGTCAATTTTCGAATTGAGACTCAATTTTTGAATTTCAAATTGTAATTTTTGATGCCAAACCACCAAAACTCATAATTTGAATGTTTTTTTTTGCTACAAATCAAAAAGGGGCTATTTATGGGTGAGTTTCTGATTTTTGGGTAGCTTTTTGGGAAAAGAGTGCATAGTGAGAAAAGGGGAATTTCTATAGTTTATGTAATTTGCATGTATTGTAGAACTCTAGGATTTGAGATCCTTTGCATGTAAGATTTTCATATTCAGAATAATAATAATATTCTCTAGTTGTGTGTGTAATTTTATATGTCTTGGGTTAGCACCCTCATCACAACTAATCATCATTAGACCCCTATTATGACAAAAATTACAAAAGTTGTATTGACAACAATTATGCAACATGACAACATTTTGTACGTAACCTCTAAATCACCCCTACTGAGTCAAGACCAACTCAAACACACTTGAAATGGTCATGAAAGACCTTATTACATGTTATTGACTCAATCAAAACAAAATTTTAACATTTGACCCCCTTTTGGGACATGAAGTCCTTGGGTGCCCCTACACCAATCTCTTGGGGCTCACCTAGTGGACAACTAGCTTCACTAGCCCTTGTGAGCATGCATTTTGTTTGCATAGTGGACAATGCATTCCACTTGTAAAACTTTCTTGGACAAATAGCCTAGACCCAGTCCACAATGTGTTGGATGGCCAGTCGAAGCTTGATCCATTGACTTTTTTCTTTTCTTTTTCCTTTTTCCTTTTTCTATCTTTGATGGTGTATGTTTGTGATCTAGTTATGGCTTCATATATCATCTGCATGTGTGCTCATTTTTTTATATGTTGGATTGTCATAGGATCTTGATCTTTGGGGCTTGGCCACCCTCTTGGTTATTGTCATCCTATCTTAGTAGCATTCATACATTTGAACCCCTTTTGATAGTGTGGTTGGCTACTTTAGTGTGAGTTTGAAGCAAGTTCGTCCTCTCACTAAAGTGGGGGCTAAATGTAGTGTAGGAAAATGAATACCCTTGCATTTTCACACTTTTTTGGTCTCACCTTGCTTTATTTATTTGTATTTATGTCTTAATTGGTCCTATTTTGTATCCACAAGCCTAATAAATTATATATTTTTATGGTTAATCCCGACAAACATCAAAGGATAAATGATAATTTAATGATTTTGGTTATGTGTCCCTGATTTTTGAACTAGGACTAAGACACCACCTAGGGTGTCTTTCTCCCCCAAAGGTCTTGGGACCTTGATTTCAAAGGCATCTTAAAGAGGCCCCTTTTCGGAGTTTGTGCCCCGAGTTTCAAGCCTTGGGAATAAGAAGCCACCTAGGGTGTCTTAGTCCCCCTCAAGTTATTTTTGGGATTTAATTTCAAATCTTGGTAGGATTTAGCCTCCTTTAATTGATGAATTCATATGTTGGATTGTTGTGGTGTAATTTTGGGATATTAAACACAAATAAGTATAAATACAAGGTTCCTCCACTCATTTTTCATCCAAGCATTCAAGTATTCATGCATTATAAAAATTTTGTGATCAAGAGAGCATTCAATAGCAATTCATCAAGCATTTGGAGCCATCAGAAAAATTCAAGCATCATATCAAATATTTTCTTGCATCATGTGTGTTTTTGAGCTAACATTTATGATGTAGGGTTTTGATTCAAGAAAGCAATTCAAGTCAAGATCTATCAAGCATTCCTTTGATTCAAGATCTACATTCAAGCTAGCTACTTCACAAGTTTACAAATTTCCTAACAAGGGTTTGGTGAGTTGCAACATAGCACTTTTTTCATTCATAATTTCCCCTCATTGTTTCATTCCAGGATTTAATTACCAACAAGAGGTTTGACCAAGGAAAAACCCTATTTACTAACAATCAATAAGTTTTTCCTCTCTTGTGCATTTATGTTTGTAGATCTAGGTTGAAGATCATTTGAAGTTAAAAGTTGCAAAGTTGCATTGTAAAGTTGTCATCTTCATGGAAACTCACCTATAGGCCAAATCCGGAAGTTTCAAGACTCGAAGTACGAGAAGAAGGAAGTGCATACACTGAACCTTAGGATCACATTCAAAGAATTTAGAAATTCAAGATAGCACCTAGTCGGTAGTAAGGGCATCTTAGTCCTCCCTAGGGTATTTTGCAGTTATTCTTTCAGATTATGTTCCAACATCTGAAGATTTTGCATCTACCCCCAAAAAAAATAGGATTAAGACAATAGTAAGGGAGTCTTAGTCCTCCTCAACATATTTTGACAATATTTTTGTATATCTTGAATTCTCATCACATTTCTAGACTTCCCAGGTACACACATCCTAACTTGTTGTTGCATAATTTCATCATTTGTACTCATTAGTTTGCTTGCATTACTAGATTTTGTGAGTTGAATGTTAAGTTGTCTTTCCCAAGATTTTGCTTGGTGGTGAACCCATCAAAGCCTAAGAACCCCCTTCTTATGTCTCCTTTTTTGAGAATTGACTCACCTTGGTGTTGATAGTCAATCCAATTTGGGATCCTAGGACAATTTTGAATGATAACAGGAGAATAGTGGTGTTCTATGAACAAGGCCATAAAGCAACCATTTTCCTCATTGTTCAATCTAAAATTGAGAAAGTAGATCAGGAGTGTGCTTGGGTTGTGCAAGGGTGATTCTTGAATTAGACTATGAAATCCCAATGTCAAGGAAATAGTGTAATAAACCGAAGTCTATCACATGTCAAATGTATCTTGTGGAACTAACTTTACTATTGGAATAGTAAATGAAGAGATAGTAAAGATTGAAAGATCAACAACATAAATTAATAGTATCAATAGTGAACCATCCTACCATAAGAAATATATATTAAGAAATGAATGACATCAAGAGAAACATAAATATAGGAGGAAATAATTCATCTTGCCATACCAAGATCAAGGGGTCTATTTGGTTCTATAGAGGGATTTCCTAAGTCTAAAAGCTAAGAATGAATCTAGAAAAAACCTTGGTGGTTATTCCATGTAGATATCCTCATCAAGGTATCTTTGAATAAAATCACCCTTCACATCCATTTGGTGCACATCCAAACCATGTGTTGGAATATAAAAAAAGTGTGAGTGAGATCGAAGTCATATTAGCCATGGGTGCTAAGGTCTCTATGTGGTCAATGCAAACAAATTGTGAAAAATGATTGACAACCAAGCGTGCCTTGTATTTATCAACCAATCCACTTATAATAAAATTATTTCAATATCCACCTACATCAAACTACCTTCCTTCCCTTATAACTTTAGATAGTTTAAATCTTGTGTAGTTTTTCATTAAGGAATCATATTCTTCATTCAGAGCACTATCCCACTAAGGTATGTTTGATTCCTCTCAAAATGTCTATGCATCAAAGGTTGAGAAAAAGTAAGAGTGTTGTCCACTTTGATAGTATGAACATTTGTGTCTACCATCTATTGGATTCCCTGCCCAAGTAGTTGCACTCTAAAATTTATCTCTAGCCCAAAGAGGGTAAAAAGTGGGTGAGTCAGTTGCTAAAATATCATCCACTCAAACATGTGTACAAGAAAATGGAGATGACTCCCTATCAATATCTTCACTATTAGAACTAGAAGAACAAGAATAATCTACCTTAGTAATATTTTTTGGATGGTTTGAGTCATTAGAAGAATCATAAAATCCAAGTGAATCCAAAATCGAAGGAGAAATGTAAATTACATAGTTGATAAGACTCTCCTAGAACATAAAATTTCTCTTAATGAACAACTCATGCATGGTCAAGTGGAATAGGTGATAACCTTTTACACCATTTGAATGACCTACATAGATGCAAGCTTTGTCTTGGAGTTATATTTCCTTACCATGTTGCTTTGATATGCATACCATGTATGGAAATATGAAGATCCTAAAATGTGCAATTGATGATTTCCTACATGTTCAAGCTTCAATGGGAGTAGTTTCATTCAAGGCTTTGTGAGGAACTCAATTTTAAATCTAAAAATCATAGTGTATTGCTTCTTCCTAGTGTTGTGGTGTAAGGCCCTTGGAGTGTATCATGCAAGTAGTCACCTCTTAAATAAGGATATATTCGTATGTTACAAAACACCATTCTATTGAGGAATATAACGAGCTCCACGTTGCAAGTCTATCCCTTATGTCATAAGAAATTGCTCAAAACTTTGGTTGAAATACTCACCCACATTCTCTATTTAAAGAACCTTCATGAATTTCCTTGATTTTTTTCTAGCATGAGTCTTGAAGTCTTGAAAGTTGTTAAAAACTTTGGATTTTTGTTGAAAGAGGTAAAATGGAAAAAAAACAACAAATTTTTTTATTAGAATTTATAATTAAATAAAAAGACAAAAAAAACTAATCAAGTAGCTTCTATATCTAACACATTACGTGTAGTATTTTTATTATGATGTTGGTCCCACAAACTACCCAATCTACAATGTGTCATTTGAGGGTGATCCCACAATGCTAGTTTACAATGTCTAGGAGATTCTATTTTTTGCTGAAATCACATATTTTTAGAAAATATAATGATTTAAGCCTTAAAAAGTTCCATTTGAAGGATTCCAATTAAAGAGGGTTTGATCGAACCACCTTAGATCAAAACCCCTTGGATAGAACCCCGCTAGTTTTAAACCATACCTATAACATAGTCTCCTTTACACCTATCAAAATGCTGATAAGAAACCACTTTTGATTTACCTTTTGAGGGATCAAATGAATTCATTTAAAATTTATTTTTTGCAAGTATGTATTCCTTATTATAAACTTTCCAAAAAGTATAATTTTAAATAAATTTAATTTAATTATTATATTTATTTTGTATTTCTTGCGAAAGTAGGTTTTTCACAGAAAATCAAGCTCTTTGTTTTTCACATGTGGAAAAATAGCAGATTATCAAAAATAAAATTTGAAAAATATTAAATATGCACTAGATATTGAAATCCTTGATCCAACAAATATAAAAAAAAAATGAATTTCGTTATATACAAAAAAAGTTATGGTGTATATAGTCTGCCTATGTCTGAATTGTAATTGGTTTGACTTCGAAACTTGATTAAGGAAAAAATATTCAATAAAACACTATGAAACCAAATGAAAGTGCTAGATATCATAGTTACAAATCTAAATTCAAAAAAATTAGAATTTTATCCTTCATGGAAAAAAAGTTATGTTATATAGGTGAGCATCACTCCTTAAAAATGGTGTTTACTGAAAAAACTAGTTTTTGAAGGAGATGGAAAATGAAGTGCAATTTGATTCAAATTTTTTTGAAACAAATATATTTAAAATCTGTAGAAAAATTGTCACAAATCACTAGTTTGCATCATCTTCAAATTCCTCATAGTTTAGCCACTATAGGTGCCCAAAAGTAAAGATTTAGTTAGAAAAAATTCGTTTAATGTCTAGTTTGGCCAAAAATTGTAAACCAATATTGTGGGATCACCCAAGAAATATTGAATAATGTAATTAACCCTTCCAAAATCACTTTTTCATAACTCATTTATCCACATTTCCTCAAATTATTTGTTTAGTTGAAAATTTAAAAACAAAAATTATAATTTAAAATAGATATTATATTATTTCAAATACATTTCTATTAATTTTTTCAATTATAAAACAAATATGTACTATTACACTACTTCAAAATAAATACTCATGACTAATACTTGTATAAAATTTTCATTCAAAGATTACTCTCTCTTGTCATGTAGATTGGTAGGACACAACAAATTCATGTGACAAAGGGGGTGACAAAATTGATTTATATTTAGTCTCAATTCACACAAACCTTTTGTTTCAACTTGTAGAAGTTCTTGATTTTTTTTATCCACAAAGATATTATCATGTCACTATGTATTTTTGTTCCTTCTTGATTTCTTTCTTGTGATTTGAAGGTTAATAATCAGCCTAATTATCCATTGTTGTTTGGATTATCCGAGTGTTGGATTGGCTTATACTATTTTAAAATGGAATATTACTTTTTTTTGGAAGAATGATAAGGATCGTCTTTACTGTTCCTTAAAACTTGCCTAAAATTATTGAGATATATTATAGATTTTGAATTAAATATTGGTGGCTTAGTTAAGGATTAACTTCATCATCTTAGATGTGAGACAAATATGTGGACAATGCTTAAAGTGGAGTGGAAAATGAGAACATGTATATTTTGTAACAAGGGGGTGGTGGAGACATTATGAAATGTGTAGCCTATAGTGGCATCTATGTCAAGTATGAAGAAAATTTATATGTGGACAATCTAACCATCTTCTTTAAATAGGTATAACTAGACAAAACAATAATTTTTTTATTAGAATTAACAATTAAATAAAAGGACAGCAAAACTAATCGAGTAACTCATATATCTTATACATTACATGAAACATTTTTATCATGATTTTGGTCCCATAAACTACCTAATCTACAATGTGTCCTTTGAAATATTGAATAGATGTAATTAACCCTTTCAAAATCACTTTGTCATAGCTCATTTATCCACATTCCCTCAAATTATTTATGAAATTGAAAATTTAAAAACAAAATTTAAAATTTAAAATAACTATTATATTATTTCAAATACATTTCTATTAATTTTTCCAATTACAAAATAAATAGATACTATTACAATACTTCAAAATAAATACTCATAACTAATGCTTGTTCATTCAAAGATTACTTCCTCTTGTCATGTCCATTTGAAGGTTATTGTTGTTTGGATTATTGTTCCTTCTTGATTTCTTTCTTGTGATTTGAAGGTTAATATTCAACATAATTATCCATTGTTGTTTGGATTATCTGAGTGCTGGATTGGCTTATATTCTTTTAAAAGTTAATATTACTTATTTTTGGAAGAATAATAAGGACCGTCTTTACTGTTCATATGAAACTTTCCAGAAATTTTTGGATGCAGTCTGGAGTTTGAATAATAACTTTGCATTCTTTAGATGTAAGTAGTACATTCTTTAAATTTGAGTGGACAAATATTTACTATTGATTGTGGAATCAAAAAATGTTTAAGAGTAATAAGTCTTAATGATCTTTAGAATTTCCATAAAACTTGCCTAAAATTATTCAAAAGTACTGCAGAGTCTCAATTAAAGAATACATTCTTTAAATTTCCTTAAAACTTGCCTAAAAGTATTGAGACAGACTATTGATCTGTATGATATTTAAGAATAGTCATAATTACTGGATCTCAAAATATATTAAATTAAAAACAAAAGTAATAGACGCTGCGAACTATAAATAAAGCATGGCTGTGAAAAGTGGTGAGAGCAGGATGTCCACATCGTTTTCATTATGTTTAATGCTTTTATTGATGCTGCCAATGCTTTTAAAGGATTTGGTAATGCTTTTATTTTATGTATTTATAGTATACTTTTTTTTTAAACCACGTTGCTAAAAATAATATATGCATTGTATAATTAGAGCCATTAATGGCAGAATCGGCAGCTTAACGTTGATCCTAATTTGGTTTTTGCTTACCATCATTACTAAAAATAAAACTTGGTATTACTATATAGTTGGGCTAGTGGTAAATATTACATAACTTTAATGCTTATTGGTTTAAAAAAATTAAAAAAAAAGATAATTTGTATTATTTTTTATATTAGTGAGAGATATTAGAAAAAATCATATTCTTTCTTGAGAGTTAATAGTTCTAAATTCAAATTTCATTTTAACATTATAAAATTTATACATTATTTGATCATTGAACTGAATTATATTTACTTCAAAAGTATACAAGATTCATAATGCTTATCATTTGTCTCATTAAGTTATCATTGAATGTTTGGTGCATTTTGTCATTCATACTATTTATTATATTTTAATTTTATTATTATAGCATGTGCCTCTTCAATATAATTGATAAATATCTCAACTATGTATGTTTATAAGAAAATATAGTGTTAATAACATCAATAGTTTGTTTGTTGACATGAACTATGTGTGTGCATGGCTTGACAGAACATGGGTATAGATAATATGATACATATGAATTAAAAAACACAATTTAATCGAGCAACATGCCATACAATTGACAGAATCAACTCATTACAATATTCAAAGAATTATTGATGTGGACAAGAGTGCATGTCACATTATTTTGAGACATAAAGATCATAATAATTGTACGAATACAAACTCATGCTATAAACAATACCATAATGAATTTTCATATCCTATTAGCTGCAACAAAAATATAGATTCAATATGGCCCTCATAGTGCATACAACAAACAATGCTCTTACTTTTTTTCTTTTTACTACATAGTTTGCATTCTCTTATCTTTGAGTAGTGCTAAAATGGGTTTAGCAAACAATATTTTCAACAACTCATGGGGTTCAATTGATGAGATAATGCTAAATGTCAAACTTGTTCTCTCCATGTCAACCACATCTAATATTGCTTCTAAGTCTATAGTCAATTCTCGTGACTTGTGTATGATTAGGCCCAATATTATTTTGAATAAAATATGTATGATTGTCTCTTGTAATTAGTGTAATAAGAATCCATACTAGGTTATGTATGTCAAATTCCATGCTTGCATACTCATTAAACTCAATAATTGCACATAATGATAATCCACGCACGTTGAATTGCAAAATGGCATGAAGTCAAATTTAGGGTGGAAAGCCAACTCCTTTTGAAAGGAGATTCTACAATCTCTTGAAGTCCTTAGGGGTAATTGGGCCAGTTTGTAAGGTAACTAGGCGGTGACATGTAATGTTGTTTAATCAAGAGGCTTATTCTAGATTCTTTCAATTTAATGATTCCCTTTGAGGTCAAGTATAAAGAGCTCAATTTATGGGTTATATCTAAGCACTTTAATTTGATCATATTCTATTCTATTTAATGATAATAAAAAAAATATTCACGAGAAAAAACAAGGAAAAGAAATAAAACTAGGAAAAAGAGAAGAGGAGAGAAAGTGAGATTGCAACCTGTACAACATTAATTAAATTGATAACTTCCATGTAAATAAAAAAAATAACCTAAACCATTTTCAATATGACTTCAATTATGAAAGAATCAAAGGAATACATTGAATTCTAATATTATATTTGTAAATGGAGACAAAAGAAGAAACCATCATTGCATTACATACACAAATGATATTTCATGAAACCATAAATATATATATATATATATATATATATATATATATATATATATATATATTAGAAGAGATGCACTTACATGAAAGATTGAAATAAGCTACAATTTATGTACTTATAGAATTAAAAGACTCAAATATGAGATTACAATATTTTTCTCATCATACTACATTTGAAGGAGAAAGATTACTTTTCTCTCACAAAGTCGCCAATAATTTAGTTTCAAAACATCATAATTATTCATTCCTATTTTTAATTGGTCCTATATGTTTCTTTTAATCTTCTATTTAAGGAATTAAAAGAAAAATTTAGGACCTTTGTCTCCCTTTTTCATCTAATTTATGAATATATTAATGCTCAATCAATCACCACATAATTTTAAATGACACATAGTATCCTCCACCTTTTTTTTGTTTTGATTGACAATTGTTATATGAGTTGTTTTTGTATATACTTTATTGGTTAACATTTTTATAACTATTTTGCAAATAGTAAATATATATTTTAAACAACTCCTACATGTAACTACATGAACTTGTATTGACAACTTTTTTTCTTGTTACATTAAAACAATCTCATTTTTGGGAGTGCATGTTGTGTTTTATTTTTTCTTGATGCAAGTTGTTTGTGGGTGAGGCTCTTGTATGTTGTTGTATCATTTTGGAAGTTGCCAACACTTTTTTCCCCTTTATAATAGTTGTTTTGTTCAGAATTCTTAGTGGTGTTTCTCCCATATAGTATGACTGGAATATATTTCAATATAATGTAGGTCTAATGCATTATTTTTCAATTTAATCATTTAAATGTACTTAGATTGGTATATTTATGTTTAAGAAACAAATGATATTCTAAGAAAATTTGTTATAAAACATTATAAGAAAATTGTAATCCTTGTATTGATGGTTTTAAATGAATCAATAGTTTTTCATTGTTGTAGCAATATGATGTTATGTTCTAAATGATGTTAAATGTTGCATAGGATAAAACCCTCAATTTTTTTAATGAAATGTTTACATTAGAAAACCTAATATTTTGAATTTGATTTTTCCTTCGAAACCAACAATTTCTATCAAACCATCCAAGTATTTAATTTTTTTTGTTTATTCCCTTAACTACAATTAGATAGAAAGTGGTTTGAATAGTTAGTTCTCAGTAGAGAAGAGGGTACAAGTACAAATCTATGTCACACTTTATAAAGGAACTGACTAACCCCAAAAATAATTCTCAACTTCAACCACATAAAAGTGGTGTTTATGTTTTGAATTTCAAAATAATGTAAACTAATGAAATGTAGAACTCTTGATGAAGTTTATTCATATAATTTTTCATATATTTTTAAAAATTATTTTGATTATTCTTTTATCAATTTAAGAGTAGATTTTGAAATGCTGAAAATTTTAATAAAAAGTGACATTCAGTTGATGTCAAGAAACAAATAGAAAAAAAAATCATTTTCCCTTCAATTTTTTTCTCCAGATAGGTAACTTCAATATTTAGTGCATGTAAAAAAAAAGAAATTTGGATGTATATGTTTCTTGTAATAACATATTAAAGTCAAACTTAGAAGAATTTGATATTTTTCATTTGACATCAACTATTGTCTACTTTTTTATCATTTTCAAAATGCAAATTATACCCTTTTGAAGAGGACTTTCTCCTCTAGTGCACCATATATATTTTTTATTTTTTTTAATATGTCTTACTAATTTTTAAATTTTCTAATTAGCCTTTTTTCAACTTTAACAACCTACTTCCATTATTTAAAAAATATAGATATATATTTTTTTTTGATAAAACGCACGAGGCCTATATATTATATAATATTTATAAAATGTACATATATATCAAAAGAGGCCTGATTGCCAAATCAGTTCCAAATTTCATCCTATCATATGAAGATACATATAAATCAAAAGGCCAGATTGCCAGATCATCTCTATAGATTTATCTTATCCTTCTACCATCATCCAGATGCCATACTAACAAATTGAGGTACAATACATCATACTCCATCATAATAAACTCTATACATACCATCCTATCAATTTCTTATGTCTACTATATCAGAAATAGGTAAAATTAAGCATTGTAAACAAAATTGAGAGCTTGCATAGGTCGAATATCTATTCCTCCATACAATCTTCTCCATGGATTGAGTTCTCGTCCTGAACCTCCAAAATTTCTTACAGATGCCTTTCCTGAACCAAAGGATCAGGAGCAGCCTGGGGTTCTTTTCCAATAGATACCTAGCTAAAGAGCCAACCATATTCCCTTCTGAAAATTGAATTTGGGTTGTGGAACCAACAACATGTTCATTTGGGATAACATTTCCAGCTAGCAGTAGTTCAAGATCCTCGTTTCCTAGTACAAACATTGGAACCCCATCTTCTAAATTATCAAAGCCTAGAGCTCAAGGTGGATGAGGGTAATGCTCACGGAGAAAACATATGGCATAATATTTCTCCTTGACATCAAAGCTCATTGTGACACACATTCTCTTAGAATTCCTCCTCAAAGCTTTCACAAGAATGTTGTCATTCCTAAACTGCAAAGCTAGCCTAATGGCTTCAAATAATTCCTCATATCTCAGCCTAGATTTAAAAAATTCTCTAGGAAATAAACCACCTAGATACACATCACCAGAAAAAATATTATAACCCTGAACAACTTGTAATAACCCATCAACATCAAGTATCTAAGGCTTGAAAAACCTATTAACAATAAATTCCAACTCACCTAGTGACTGAAGAAGATCCAAAATATTGGATAGGAACACAAACAAAACTTGAGAAGGAAAAATTAGGCAATGGGCTCTGGGGCTGGTGAGCTCAAAACCAGGAATGAAACACACCGACTCCTCAACCCTCAGACATTCAACTTGAGATATCATCACTAGGTTATCATGTGTGAGGTTCTCCTCAAACGAGTGTTCCCATGGATTCATTGGGAAACTCACTCTTAAATTCCATGGCCTAGACATCATTTTGATAGAATTCAAAATACAAAGCTTGCAAACCATTCCTCTCCAAACACCTTAAGACTTTAGGAATGATAAAATGCATTGCTCACTGCCTTTTAAAGCCATAATGAATATGCATATGAAAATCATGGTGAATAAAGTGAAAAAATATGATAAAACCCTTGAAGCATGTTGGCTCATGCAAAATGATCACTAGCACAAAATTAATTAATGCAACATACACCAAAAAGAAAATAAGGTACCTATGTAATACAATCTGCTAAGAGAAAACATGGAACAATGAACATGTGTCCATGTTGGTGCAATACGTGGTACTTCATGACAATCTCGAGCTCTATCCTCCATGTGACTAATTAAAGCACGTCTTGGAAATCTTACCTGCTAAACATCATTAGAAATTATGCTTAACAGTCAAGTTGGATATCGTGGAGATACAAAAAGTGTGATAAGATATCTCAGGTATCTCATTTTGTAGATCCCGCCATAATAGATCATGAATGACACAATCAATACCATTACACATTCCTTCCCTTCATTGAGTTATGCATGTGAGTACAAGCTGCCATGCTAGTTAATGTCTCTGCCAATGTGGAAGATGACTCATACACATCTTACACTTGGCATCTATACTCAACAAAGCATCACCCATCTTTTAAATTTGAATGTTGTTGGAGGATGCTTGAGTGGAGAAATTATAAATTGAAGGCAACCACTCATTACCCTTCCCAAATATTAGGTTAAGCCAAAGAGGAACAATCTGCTAGCACTATGCTTTGAATATGAGGAAAGTTGGACCACTCTTCATTATTTTTGATGATTATTGACTCCTTTTGATCACAGGTTAGGTTTTCCAGACCATTTTCTAACCTATTTCTTTCATGATATGTGTGGGAGAGGCTGATGTCTTCAAAAGTTGCTAATATATCCCATATTTTTTGAAGAATATCTTATTTTCCAATTGCAAATACTCATTTTTTTACATGCATTGATAATGAGAAGAGAATGACCCTCCACATGCAGCTTGTTGATTTTTAGATCCTTTGCCAGTGAGACACCTGCTAATAGTGCTTGAACTTCTGCCATGATGTTTGTACAAGGGTTTATATTTAATGCTTTGGCTACTAATAGAGAACCCCTATAGTCTCAAATACAACATCCTGCCCCAAATATACTAGGATTTCCACGTGAAACTCCATCAAAGTTAAGCTTATAGAAGGTAAAGCTTGGTGGGATTCATTTTACTTTGCTTCTATCCACTTTGAGAGAATTTGGATGCATAACCCCATGAAATGGCAAAAAAATATATTCCTAGTGATTTAGAATGAAATTATCGTGATTGGAATATAATGATGACACTGATTTGTAGTTTCTAACATAGGAATTACAAACTTCAAAAATTGTCTTTTTTATTTTCTCTTTGATTCTCTGAATTGAGATAGCCTGAATTTTGAAAATGCATCTATTTCTTTCTAGCCAGATTCACCAAATTACCAAAGCCAGAGTAACTAACCAAATGCATGCAAACAATGCAGCCTTATGAAGAATTGGCCAGCTAGTAAACATATCCCAAAGAGAGTTAGGCAATGGGAAAGAAACATCTAATTTCCCCATAATGAAGGTCCACATGGGTATGTGTAGGATCATAATGGGCCAAAAAGTGGTGATATGTAAGTGATATGATGGCCCATGTGGTTGACGACTTTATTTTACCCAAAATTGATGAAATAAAAAGGGTTTTTAAAGGCGATTCTCAGTTTTCCACCAATATAAATTATGTTTTACTTTGAATTTAATAAATAATTATTATTCATTTTCTATTTGAATTACGACTAAAGTTTTGATTGATAGGCTAATTGAAAAGCATCTATAGCTTTCAAACGGTATCACATTTTTTGAATCTAAAATATGTGTCACATTCTATGCTTCACATACTATAGGATTATAAATAAATAAAAAATTCATGAAGTTTTGACCAAGTTAAAATGGTCAAACATACGAGTTTTTATATTTTTTTAAATTTGTAATAAAAAATTCATTATTAATTATTTAATTTGAAAAAAATTACCAAAAAATATGCATCACATCAGAACATGAGTCCTCTACTTATATCTAAAATATTATTAAAAAATATTATCATTTTATTGTGGTTAGGGTGGTTAGACAGACACCTACTTATTTTTCCCCTGAAATTTAAGTACTACTACATTGAAATTTCAAATTTTTACCAAATAGATTTTTTGGTTTTTAAAATAAACCTAGTAGTTTAGAAACTACATTCAATTTGCTATAGATTCTATTCTTACATATTTTTGAAATAATATAGATAACTTATTCAAATTTTTACGTCAAGTTGCCTAACTTTGATTTTCTGAATTTTCATCAGCACTTAAGGTTCTATTTTTTCCATGATGATCCTGCACATACCAACATCTCATAAGCCACTAGGAAAAGGACAAACAAAGTATATATTGTTTCATCTTCCTCTTTACATAGAACACATTTGAAGGTTCTTGTTATTCCAAATTTCTTTGATTGGTCACTTGTAAGAATCCTTTTTTTCAAGGCCAGTCAGGCAAAACTACCCGCCTTTGGTAGCTGTGTTGAGTTCTAGAAAAAAAAAAAAGGCTCTATGAGATTGCATTTGAGATGCCTGCACAATGATTGAATTATACCCTTGCTTAATTGTGTAAAGGAAATTCTTAGATGGTAACCACAATAATTTGTCCAGGGAATGAGAAAGATACACATTTTTGTTCTTCAAAATATCTAACAACACTTGCTTCTGAAACTCTAGCAAAGATGTGTTTGTGAAATCCTTCCATTTAACCAAGCCTGTCAACGAATCAAAGGAAGCAACACAATACTTTAGAGAATATCCCCAAGTTGAAGAGATAACATTTCCAGCTACCTGCACATATTGATTTAGGCTTAGTGGCGGCTGACCATTCCAAGAGTCTTTCTAGAATAAAACTTGATCTCCACTATGAACTTCCCATGAAAGAAAGGGTCTAATAACATCTTGGCAAGATAGAATAAAGTTCCACATTATAGATCATCATGTAGGATTCGAGATTGTAAATATCCTAGATGGGACTATTATTATCCAGATATTTACTCTACATTAGCTTACACCATTTAAGATCTGGCCTAGCATAGATTTTCCAAACCAATTTAGCTCCTAAAGCCATATTCCTTGTAGACAGGTTATGGAGACCTATTCCACCACTTGATTTATTAGAGCGCATGCTTTCGAGAGAAACTAGAGGAAGCTTCTTTTTATCATCAATATTTCCTTTCCATAGGAATTCTCTTATAAGCTTCTCAATTTGATAAATTATACTTTTTGGAGCTTGTAGAACTGACAAAAAATAGTTTGGGATAGAGGCTAGTACAGATTTGATAAGAAAAATTCTACCAGATAATGTAAGCCATCTTGCTTTCTAGGAAAGTATTCTCACTCTTATTCTATCTAAGATCTTATTCCAAAACAAAGACTTATTAGAGCCCATAAAGAATGGTATGCCTAGATATGAAGAAGGAAGTTCTGCTCTTTGAAAACTTAAAATTGAAGTCAACTTATTTGCTATCGCTACTTTGGTATTGAAAACATATACCTTTGACTTGGCAACATTAATTTTTCAACCTGATGCTATGCAATACTTTTCCAACAATAGTTTAACTTGCTTTTTCCAAGGAAGCCTTCCTTATCAGCAATGTGTCATCTGCAAATAGTGAATGGGTAGTTGTGATGTTTGTATTAGGAGTTGCAACCCCTTTCCATAAACCTTGAAGATGAGATTTTCGGATTGATCTCTTGAGAGCTTCTACCATAAGAATGAAAAGAATAGGGGAAAAAGGATCCCCTTGTCTGACTCCTTGGGAAGATCCAAACAACCCCACCGAAGATCCATTGATAAGCACTAAAAATTTAGCTCCAAAAATACAAGATAGGACCCACTTTAACCATTTATTGCTGAATCCAAATATTTTGAGCACTTGGATGAGGAATTCCCAACACACCCTATCATATTCCTTCATCATATCCAATTTTATTATGAATGATGGGATGTCAAAGGTTTTGATAGAATGTAAAACTTCATGATCCGCAATGGTACCTTTTGTAGTTTCCCTACCTAGAACAAAACCACCTTGTTCTGGTGATACAAGTTTGGAAATAAGAGGTTGGAGCCATAGATAAATGGCTTTAGTAAATATTTTGTACATTATGTTACATAGGGAGATTGGCCTAAACTCAATAAATGACTTTGGATTATTTACTTTTGGAATCCATGCAATGTGAGTTGTATTAAATTGTTTTAATACTATCCTCGTCCTCCTTGATTCTTCCAAAGAATGGAGTACATCAATCCCAACAAAATCCCAACATTTTTGAAAGAACAAAGCTGTAAACCCATTCGGGCCAGGTGCTTTATCAGGCTACATAGAAAATACTACACTTTGAGCTTCATCTAATGTGAAAGGTTTCAGAAGGCTTTCATTTTCCTCCCTTGTAACCAAAGATGGTATAGCATCCAATAAGTCACTTGTATCAATGGTCGATGATGAAGAGTTGTTTTCTAGAGCTGACAGAAGAGATGAAAAGAACCTTATAGCTTCTTGCTGAATTTCTTCCTCTTTCACTAGATCTTGACCTAATACTATGTCTTGAATTTTGAAGATAGAATTTTGTGACTTTTTTATCTATGCAGAAGCATGAAAAAAATTATTATTTTTGTCACCCTCTTTCAACCATAGTTCTTGCGACTTCTATTTCCAATACACTTCCTCCCTGGTAACTAACTCTTCCCATTCTTCTTGTAAAGACTTTTTCTTATCATACAGATCAAAATCTAAACCTTGATTAATGATTTTATCATTTATATCTGATAATTCCTTAAAACCTCTATCCTTTTTCTCAAATTTTTTTTTGAAAACATTTATATTCTAGATTTTAATCTTCTTTTTAACATACTCTAGCTTATGAGCTAATTTAAAACACCTTGATCCTACCACAAAAGGAGTAGAATTCCACCATTGCTTCAGTAGAGGCATGAATTGTGGGTGTCGAAACAACATTCTTTCAAACTTAAATGATGACTTGTGACTCTTAGCTTGAAATCGAGTTTCTATTGCTAGGGAAATGGCAAAATGATCAGAATGAGAAACTGGCATAATTTTTGACACCAATGTTTTCCCAATACCATACAAATTATTCGATACAAAAAATGATCTAACCTCTCAGCTATCTATAGAAATCCCTTTCTCCTATTCGTCCATGTAAACTGACCCTTTGCAAGTATAATATCAGTGAGAGCATTGTTAGAGATGAAATTCACAAAGCCATCTATAACTTTTTGAGGAGGAATAATGCCACCTTTTTTCTCCTGCATACTATCTATAGCATTAAATTCATCTACAAAAATTACCTCATCCATTCTTATTCGATCCAATATTTTCATTAACACTCCCCAAAGGTGTTTTTTGTTTGTCATGGCTGTTAGGGCATACACATTTAACAACCAGAAGTGAAAGTCAAACTGTGAAACTTTAAACAACTGTCAGTGCTTGTCACTGTTTATAACCTCAGTTTGGAGTTGTTTAGCCTCCCATAACACAACCATACGCCCAGAGGCTCCTTGAGCAGGTGTGTGAAAAGATTGCCATTTTCTCCATTTCTACACTGATAATTGATAAATTTGATCTGAGGTTTTAGTCTCTTGTAACATAATTATTTATGCTCCACAAGCATCTAACTATTGCTTGATCAGAGCTCTCTTGTCAGAGGCATTGATGCCCCTAAAATTCCATGACAAGATCTTCATTGGTATTAAGGAGAGCAACATGCTCTCCTCAGATGTTTATTTGTAGAGATTATCACTATGCTGTCAAGAGTTGACTAAACACGTGTTCTTATTTCTTCTTTTAATTTTGTCTTGGTGGAAGGAAATTGGGCACTGGGAGTTTGGGAAATCCCCAAAGTTTGAGAGTAGTCAAAACTTCCTTCTTTTTTCTCTCGAGGCTCCACTTGATCATCATTCACTAGAAGTTGTTGTATTGTGTGATGTTCCTCAATTACCTTAATCTGGGGAGTTTGAGACAACTGCTTACTAACTACTTTTTGAGAAAGGTCTCTGTTAAAGGAGTCCAATCAAAACCTCATATCTCCCTCATCAACTTCTCCCAAATCAAAAATTCTATCCAAATCTTTAAGGGGGGATGCATTGTTAGCACCCTGAGATTCTTTAAGAATTTCCTCAGCAATCCATTCAATCATTTTATTGCCCCTAGAAGCCATAATCTTATTAGATAGTTCCTCCAAACAACCTTCATAAAATAAGTTATCAAATGAGTTGAAAATTGGTTCTTCTTCTTCTACAATATCATGGATCAGTGGTCTTGAGGACATCACATCTTGAGGTTGGCAATGACATTTGTAAAGTTGATCCATTTTCTTAGAAGATAACAAGATTTTATCAAACATTAGGGATTTAATTATGACATCCATTTGTTGTTCAGTAGCACAAGAGAATGTAGGGGAGAAGTAAGCAATTGATTGATAGTGCTTTAAAAATATGGCAAGATTATAGTGATGTTTGCTTGACTACCTACCCTCATTTTTGCTAACTACAAGGAAACATCTCTCTTCACTATCTATTGAGAACTAGATACTAACCGTTGTGGTACTATAGGAAAGTTTCCCTTGGTTACAAGCATAGTTGAAGAAGAAAAAACCTAATCAAATTGTTCTTTCTTATTCAGATTGATATCTTGAGAGAATTGATCCTAATTAACCATAAGCTCCTCCAATATACCCTCTTTTTGTATGAAAGACTTCCCTGAATGACCCTTTATATGACATTTGCAGGACACAACATCTAGCTTTTCAAGAAGAATATCTTGACTCCACAATCCATATTTAGATTTAATAAGAATTTTCTTAGGGAGTTTCTTTGAAGCGTCCAATAAAGCACAAAATCTAACTAGTTTTGATGGATCTTTAAAAGATATTGTGTCATGTTTGAGGAATATTCCAACTTGATTTGCAAGAATTTGAATTATACGAAGCTCCTTGTATTCAAGAGGAAGAGAAGGCAATTGAATCTAGAAAGGAGTGAATTTAATTACAAAGTCCTAAGGCCTAAAATTAGGATATCAGGGCTGCATAAACAAACTCGAACACTCAAATACCCATGATTTCACCTTAAATACTGCATCTCTATGTCCTTTAGTCTCAAAAAGAACTAGAAATATTCTATGCTCCTGGTCTAGGTAGAAAAATTTGATAGCTCCTTTTCGTTCCTCATAAATTAAGTCTTTAAGAAGATCAATATTAAGCTTAAGGCTCCAAAACTTACATATTAATGCTCGATGTCGCAGATCTGACAACCTGTGGGTCTAGTTGATTTTCAGAAAGAGTGATTGATACAATAAGTTTTGTGTCAGTAGGAGTCACTTTATCCCCTACCAATTGAGCTACTAGAGTATCCTTTAGGACATGTCCCCATTGCATTTTCTATCCATTCTTTGCTTGTAGTGATTTCCCCCTAGTGGATGACCATTTTTTGTTTTTCTTCCCGCTTCTCTCTGCATTATGGTTCCTCTTCGACACAAATCCTTTATATTTATCTTTCTTGATTTCCTAGATCTTAGGATATTGTAAGTGTTGAGCCTGTGAAGCCAACTTATGGACTGAATTAATTTTATTTGAGCTTGAATGTAGAAATGGATCTTCAATAGCGGCCTTGTTGACATCTTTTACTCTTACATGTTGAGCTTCTTTTTGATTTCCTAACTTGCCTGACTTGTCTGATCTCTTTGCAATATTTTCTTTAGGGTTCAATCCCTTCTAAGGAGCCAACGACTCTCCTTTTTCTTTAAGATTAACCACAATATTCTTTCCTTGATCTATTTCTTGTAATACTGAGTAATGATTCTTACTTATTGGATTGAAGGGAGCACCAGACTTTACATGACTATTTTGTGTGGAGTTTTGAAACCCTAATGACCGATCTTGAACTTGTTTGTCCAAATTAGTGTTGTGAATATTGTACATTTGATCTCCTCTATCATCTTCCCATAGATCAAATGGTTCATGCTTCTCCCGTAAAAGGAATCTCTATGGTATTTTGGGGACCCATATTCCATGGCTATTATGTGTTGGAATTGTGTGCCTCAATCCCACAGGCCTAAACCTCTGAGTGAGAAATTTTGGTGTGACCACTGAGATGTTTGGCCGATCTGCTAAAGTGATCCTGAACAGTCTGTGAGATCGGTGTGACTCAGCCCGATCTGAATTCTCCTTGTAAAGTTCCTTCCTGACTATATCGGTGTGACCTCTGGAATGTCCTGGCGATGAGGGTCATTAGCCTGACCTGAACTATCATTGTAATCTTTGTCCGACGATAGAAGTTTGGCCGATATCAGTGTGAATTTTAGTCTATCTTGTCAATGGATGTGATTGGTGTGACTTGAGCTATCATTGTGAGTTTTTAGTTTTTTTGCCGATAAGTGGCTCTCTTGCTGATGGAGTTGTTCCTGATGCATATCGTTGTGACTCTTGCCGATGGGTTGATTCTTGGTGATCATCGGGAAGACTCTTAGCGATAGATGTCATCTGGGAGAGGCATGAACCCTCAGAGGAACCTATTCTGACAATGTTTATCTTGTTGATTGTTTTACACATGAATCTCATCGAAGTGACATAAAGGTTTAGTGAAAGTCTAAGAGATAGTGTTTGTCTCGCCGACAGATTTGCATTCAGTATGATCTCCTGCCAATGGTTGTGGTCTCACTGATGGGTCTACAATTAGTGAGAACTCTTGCCGATAGTGTTCCTATTGCCAATGGATCTATGTTCGATAAGAGATCTTGCCGATAGCAAAGGTCTAGCTGATAGAAATGCATGTGATGAACATCGATGATACTTGATCGGGGTGACGTGAAGGCTCGATAAGAGACTTAGCGATAGAGTGTGTTTGGCTAACGGGACACTGACTTGGTTGACTGCAGATGTGTATGATGTTCATTGGAGGATAATGAGTGAGTTGGAGAAGTTTGTTCGATGACCAAGACTGTTGACAGTTGGTCCAACAGAAAGAATACGAACTGATCTACAAAAGTTGAACCGTTTCTTGTCTACTAAAGATGAATGTATCTACATTGGACGTTTTGTAGTACAATGTGGGAAAGGAATTTTGAGGCAGGGTTATGCTGCCGAACTCTCTCCAGATTAAGTGTCTTGTTTGATCTCTCGTTATGGACTAAGAGGTTGATAAGGGAAATGTAAAAAGGGAGAGAGGGAAACAGAACATGGTTGCTGCTAGTTTGTCTCTAGAATGAAACAAGGTGTAATCTCTATGAAAAGAGCTAAGAGCCTGAGATTGTATTGTAACTCTATTTGTTTTTGAATAATACAATGGCTCAGATTTGTTGGAGTGTGGGGATTTTTACCCGAAAGGGTTTTCCCCATGTAAATCTGTGTGTTCTTATGTTTTGTACCATCTTTTATGTTTAATGGTTTTGTTTGTTGAGTCTGTTTATGCAAGTTATTGAAACTGAATTTACATGTGCTTTTCTCAGAAGGATTAATGTGGGAAATGAACTGTGTCTGATTCCTCTTTGTGACATAGTTGTAGATGGTTTTGAGGCAATCTATCTAAAATTAAAGTTATTGAAGACACTACTATTCTTGGAGGTTTCTCTGAGATAACAAAATTTTCCATACAAGTGGTATTAGATCCTTCTTTTGGTTGTTGGTTTTGTGTATTTCTCCTATGAAGATTTCTTAGTCTATCAGGCTTGAGGAAATCTGGAGGTATTGGCTGATGTATTGATCCTTTGGTGAGTGGAAGTCTTGTAGTATTCAGAGACAACACGTAGTTTGAAGGATGGTGAAGATGGAGTTGGTTATCTTGGCAACGGTATAACCTTAATGTATGAGGTGGATTACTTTGCTTCTTGGTTGAGTTGCAACAAAGCTTTCATATTGGGTGTCTCTATGAGAGGCTCCATGTTGATATAGAGAAGCTTGGGTTGTGTCTCAGTCATGGAAGAGAGTGCTTATGTTGGGTGGTATTTCTTGGTGTTGGAAGGCATTGTATTTTTGAACATTGAATACTAAAGGCTATGGAGTTAATCATTAGATGGTTTGAAAGCTTCTGGAATAGTCTATCTCTTTCTCGGATGCATGTGCATATTGATGGTTTTGGAATTGGCTTGAAGGGAGCCTGGATTTCTTGAACTGTTTTTTCCTTTTACAAGGATGTATTGTACTTACATTTTTTATGTGGTTCTACAAGTTTTACACGTCAAGAAAAACTTGTGATTATGTGGAGTTGTTGTTAAACTATTTTCTAGACCCTGGCTTTTCGGGCATTGCTAGATGAGATGGTTGCAATTCTCCATGCATGCTTTGGCATGGTATGAGGAGGTGAGATGCTTTCTCTATATGAGAGTGTTGTTATGTGATTTGTCACTCAACATTCTTGTGGTGTTGCTTGTGAATTCCTTGACTATGGTTCTCGTGTGGACATGTTTGGCAAATCGGATTTGGTCATGATCTAGTGTTGGAGTCTTGGTGTCTACATGGTTATCTTCTTTGATATCTCATTTTATGATTACTAATGTGTTGATGGGTTTTCACATTAGATGGAATTGATCTTCGAGTTATGTGGTTGGTGGTTTAGCTAGCCATTGGCTGCAGTGAGATAACTCGGATGTGGACTATCTATATCCATGAGGTTGTTGCAATGTTGATGTAGATCTGTTAGTTGGCCTTGTCTATGGTCACTTGTGCATTGGTGTGGTTTCTTTGGGATGAGAAGATGAATGTTGTTGAATACCTGAATAGTCAGGTATAGGGACCTATAGCATGTTGTATCATGATGTCATGGATAGCTTGGATACATTGCTTTGTGTAAGTTTTTGATAGTGATGGTAATCTTTGCTTGTTTTGGAGATCTTGGTGCCGCTTGATGGACATGTTGCTATGTGGACCTAAAGTATTTTCAGATTAGCATATGTTGGGTCATGATGCTCGAGAAGCTCAATTGTCATGGTTCAGTGGGAGCTTTAGAAATGACTCTGGATTCATCACTTGGTGGTGAATTTTTTTCTTTAGTGTTGCAGATGTTATCAGGAGGAGCTCTTTGATCCTGTTGTTGCAAAAGGGTTCTTTCATATTTGCATGGAAATAATTTGAAGATGTGCAACATTTTTGAACCATGGAGGATGACTGGATTCTTTGGCTAAGGTGTTGGTGGTGCTGGACAGGTGATGTTGGTTTTGAGTTTGTTTTCTTTATGTCATGGTATACTCTTGCTCATGGACTCGAGTTTTGACATTGTGCATGGCACTTGAGACCATGGTGAAGTCACTTAGAGCATGGTATCTCCTAAGGGGGATGTGTAGATCATGGTGTCATGATAAGTTCTTATTTCAAATTTGTGGAGCTTTGACAGTGGTCTGGAGTTCCTCTATGTTTTGAGTACACTGGTTATATGCTTGAGAACTTCATTGTAAGTGCAATAATGCAGTTTGGAGCTTAGCATGGGATGATCATTAGTTGGTACTCATGGATAGATGGAGAATAAGGTGAGGCTATAACTCTTTTGAGATGAGAAAGGTAGTGATTACAGTTGAAATTCCGAGAATTCTACACCTTGGTTGGACATGAGTTCAACAGAGACCAATGAGGATATTGCTCTTGGATGAGTCATGGTGGCTTGTATATCTTGGAGGAGCATTCTCTTTTCCCACTCTTGGTCTACTCGGTAGTTTATCTGAGAAGTATTTGCCCATTATATCTTTCAGGTGTGTTTTATGCTTTCTTTCATGATATGGATATTGAATTTTTTTTAAATGGTTCTAGAGGATTCATAGTGGAATATGGACATCTCCTTAAGGTTTTGTGTTATATCATTTACTGATAAGAACTGGTAGGAGATGCTTTATGGGCTGATTTCTTGATATGGGAAATGAAATAGTTTGGTCTTCTTTGAGAGACTTACATCCATGATTGTTTACATGTTACACTTGTTATGCTTGATCTTGGTGATTCAACGGTTGGATCTTGTTATGGCATCTCTTTGGGATGGGAAGGAGATCATACTTGACACAACTTGTTGTTAGAAGTGTATGTAGGAGGATGTTCTACAGGTATATGTTGTGCAAAGTTTTCTCTCTTTGGTCTTGGTGGTCTTCCTGACGTTTGGTTTCAAATTACATTGGTCTGAGGTTTAGTCAGAGCTGTAGTTATCACTAGCTTGTGGTCATGTGTTTTCACTCATAATTCATGGGAGATGACATGGAGGTTCTTAATCTTTTTCTTTTGTTGGGTGTGGAGAACTTGGGAGAGCTGTGAAGACTTGTGGTGAGAGTTGTTCTTGCAGGTTATTAATTTGAAGGTTATGCATATCATTGTGGATATTTCCTTGGTACTACATGGTTACATTTTATATGTGCTATAATTGGTAGAATTTTTATGCCTTTGATCTTTTAGATTTGTCGTTACCCATGTGGTGGGAGTTCCTAAATGTGTTTTGTCTTCTTCAACTCGTTGTCACATGAAGCTTTCTTTTGGAGTACATGGGTTGGCTATGTTGGTGGCATAAGTTTACTAATGTTTCATATCTTTAAGGTATGGATGATTGGATGTGCTAGCACTTGTTGTGGGTGCTATTTTCAGTCACGTGGGTTTATCAGTTGGATGGAAGCAGTAAGGATGATTGTTGTTCTAACTGATGTTCTATCTTGTTTTCTAGAGTGATGATGGCTTCTTGTTGATGATATCACTGGGGTCCTTTGCTTGTGTTCAGTGGACTGGTGCTTATTCACCTTAGCTTGTACCTTTCTTCCATAGGTGGCATGTTGGAAGATGATAGGTATTTTTTTCCTGAATGGTGGACATCTTGGATGTTGGTGCAAAAGTCTTGATGGAGCATGAGAGCATTTTTGAGATCTATGTGGTTTCATGGAAGGTTGTGATCGGTTGCAATGTTGGACTATTAGTTGTAGTTGGACACTTGATTTTGTTGTAGATTGTCTGGTAGATTGGTATCTATGAAAATTTGTTGATTGGGTGTCCTGAGTGCTATTGAATAGAGACTTGTACAGAGTAGGGTCTGAACTGGTGAAGCCAGTGTGATCTTAGTTCCTGAGTGCTCTGGAGGTGCTTGCATGATCTTTGTCAAGTGGGAGATTGTTGGAATTGTGTGCCTCAATCCCACAGGCCTAAACCTCTGAGTGAGCAATTTTGGTGTGACCACTGAGATGTATGGCCGATCTGCTTAAGTGATCCTGAATAGTCTATGAGATCAGTGTGATTCAACCCGATCTAAATTCTCCTTGTAAATTTCCTTCATGACTATATCGGTGTGACCTCTGGAATGTCCTAGTGATGAGGGTCATCGGAATGTCCTGAACTATCGTTGTAATCTTTTTCCGATGATAGAAGTCTGGCCAATATCGGTGTGAATTTTAGTCTGTCTTGCCGATGGATGTGATTAGTGTGACTTGAGCTATCATTGTGAGTTTTCTGTTTTGCTACCAATAAGTGGTTCTCTTGCAAATGGAGTTGTTCCTGATGCATATTATTGTGACTCTTGTCAATGGGTTGATTCCTGGTGATCATCGGGAAGACTCTTAGTGACGGATGTCATCGGGGAGAGGCATGAACCCTCAGAGTAACCTATTTCGACGGTGTTTTTCTCGTCGAAGGTTTTACACATGAATGTCATCAGAGTGACATGAAGGTTTGGTGAAAGTCTAAGAGACAGTGTTTGTCTCATTGAAAAATTTGCATTCGGTATGATCTCCTGTCAATGGTTGTGGTCTCGCCGACAGGTCTGCAATCGGTGATAAATCTTTCCGATAGTGTTCCTCTCGCCGATGGATCTATGTTCGATAAGAGATCTTGCTAATAGTGATGGTCTGGCCAATAGAAATGCATGTGATGAACATCGATGATACTTGATCCGGGTGACATGAAGGCTCGATAGGAGACTTAGCGATAGAGTGTGTCTGGCTAACGGGACATTGACTTGGTTGACCATTGATGTGTATTATGTTCATTGGAGGATAATGAGTGACTTGGAGAAGTCTGTTCGATGTCCAAGACTATGGACAGTTGGTCCAACAGAAAGAATATGAACTGATCTACAGAAGTTGAACCATTTCCTGTCTACTGAAGATGAATGTATCTACATTGGATGTTTTGTAGTACAATGTGAGAAAGGAAGATTGACGTAGGGTTATGCTACCGAACTCTCTCCAGATCAAGTGTCTTGGTTGATCTCTCGTTATGGACTGAGAGGTTGACAAGGGAAATGTAAAAAGGGAGAGAGGGAAACAAAAAAAGGTTGCTACTAGTTTGTATCCATAATGAAACAAGGTGTAATATTTGTGAAAAGGGCTACTTGAGCCTGAGATTGTATTGTAACTCTATTTGTTGCTGAATAATACAATGGTTCGGATCTTTTGGAGTGTGGGGTTTTTTACCTAAAAGGGTTTTCCCCACGTAAATCTATGTGCTCTTATGTTTTGTACCATCTTTCATGTTTAATGGTTCTGTTTGTTGAGTCTATTTATGCAAGTTGTTGAAACTGAATTTACATGTTCTTTTCTCAGAATGATTAATGTGGGAAATGAACTGTGTCTAATTTCTCTTTGTGACATAGTTGTACGTGTTTTTGAGGCAATCTATTTGAAACTAAAGTTATCGAAGACACTACTATTCTTGGAGGTTTCTCTGAGATAACAAAATTCTCCTTACATTATGCAATGCATTTTGTTGAGGCCTTTGAGAATATTGTTTATTTTCTTGTGGCTCCCAATACGTATTTTGACCTGGGAAGTCATTAATAGGTCTCTTTCTTGCAGTTTGATAACTTTTGATCATACCTTTTCGAATAATAGTCAATCGATTCTATGTTGCATTTTGCAATCCAGTCCCATCTACATGATTTCCATGCATGTGAGGCCTATTAGATCCATACCATGTGCGATGATCAGATCTAACATATTGAGGATGACTATGAAAATCATTAGTACATCTGCCATAGCCATTGTGAATTTTTCCCATTAGGGAACCATGATTTCTTAGAGAGGTTCGCCATTTTTCCTTTTTTTTATCTATGATGGCTATTTGGTTGATTCTATGTATCAATATATATATATATATTAAAACTACTTAAAATATGAAAAAATACATATTTGGTGAAACATAGAAAAAGAGAGGTTCACCCCAAATGGATTGACCAAATGGAGGAACCTAATTTTGACTAGTGATGTTTCATTCAATTATGAGAGGAAAAATGCCTAAATAACTATAAAAAATAAAACCTAAATGTAACAACAAAAAGGAACGTTTTAAGATGCTAAAACAATGTGTACCTTGTTGAAAAGTGTTGTTTTGGGGGTCACTGAGGACTCATTCACCCAAGGTGGTGAATGGGTCCCTGTTGTGGTTTCTAAAAACTTATTTCTAGGTTATTTTCTTCAATGTCTGTACTTCCAGCTCTCAGGTGACTAGCTCCCAAAATTCAAAAATTAATTTTGTAGGAAACATTTCGTGATCTTGCATGATAGATGACAAATTTTGCAACTTTTCAATCTTGAAAGCTTTGCAACTTTTTTTCTCCACTTGATCTTCAACCTAAAGTTTGCAATCACACATCAAAGAGAAGAAAAATTATTGATTATTAGGGAATAAGGGTTTTCCTTAGTCAAACCCCGTTTAGGTAATTAAACCTTGTGATGAAATAATGAAACATGAAATGATGATACCTTGAATGATGTCTTGGAATGTAAATATGTAATCTAACATGAAGTGGCCATGAAGAATGTAGATCTTGATCTTGAATTAGATGTGAAACAATGCTTAAGTTTGATCTTCAATGCTACATCAACACATTAGCTCAACAACATGCTTGATGCACTATGCCTTTGACACATGATGATATGATCTTGAATGCTACAATAAAACCTTGATAATATTCCCTTGAATGCCTTGTAATGCTCTTGAATTCTCTATAATGCTCTTGATTTTGATCTCATTAAGTCACATAAAAGTTCTTAGGTGAAACTATTTGAATTAACCTTATATTTATACTAAACTTAAGATTTAATCTTGAAATTTAAATAACACAAATTGAAATCAGATCTACGATTCAAAATCATTAAAATCCCACCATAAATAAGCCCCAAAAGGGGTGTCCTTAGTGTCAATGTAATTAATATTTAATTACACTTGCATAACTTTACTTAGGTTTTTCTTAGGTAATAATTAGTTTACTTAATCAATAAGTAAGCTTTATTTAGTTGAGCTATTTTTAGGTCAACATTAGGGTTGCATACATTGCTTTTATAAAGCAATTCTCTTATTGTAATTTCTGAATTCCTGAAGTATATCAATTTGCACATTTCATGCAAAGCTTTGCTTTTTTTCTAATTTTCTCTTTTGTGGAAGGTATTCTGGCTTGCATGTCTGATCTTGGTTTCTAACATGGTATCAGAGCCTTGACATGCAGCCCCTTCTCAAATTCTGGAGAAAACCATTGCAGAGTTCGTTCAGGGTTCCTCGAGGATTTTATGCCTTGAGTTCATCTATGTGGCATCTTGGATCAGATTGGGCTTCATCATTGGATTTAGAGCGCTGGAAAAATTTAGGATTGACTTTTACTTTGCAGATTTTTGTCATCATTTGCTAGATCTGTGAGGGTTTCATGTTTGCTAATTTTTTGGAAGCTCTAGGGGAAGCCTATTTTTTGGAGCATCTTGGAGCAAAACGGACACCGCCATGGCATTCGCAGTGCCCCAAAACCCTAAGATTGCCCTTCGTTTCGTCGATTTTGGCAAAGTTGGTTTGGAAGGCAAAAAAATTTTGCTAGAGAGGCCGTACGGCCTCCTAGCATGCTTCAGGAGGCGGAAACGGCACGAAAATCCAAAAAAATGTCAAAAACTGCCTTGGTTTTTGCGCCTCTAGTGTTGCAAGAAAGCATCACCCAGCGGCCACCGAGCGACCACCAGGCGGCCGCCGGTCCGCCGCCGCTGAGCGGTACTCAGCCCCTCCGCTGCCGGTCCGCTCTCAGCCCCTGTGGGCCCGGTCAGCACAAGCGCCGGTCACATGGGGGACCGGGCGCTATGCGCCTAGCCATCAGCCAGCCCCTCTGCATTGCGTATGGTCACATGGGTAACCAGGGGCTCTACCTCAACCCCCTATCCGCCAGCCCCTGGTTGCGCATAGGACCAGGGTCCGAATTATTTTTAGCCCCCTGGGCTGCCTGGAGGCCTTATTGGTCAAATTGGAGCACTCTTACAAAATCAGGCATAAATTTTGCGTACGGTGTCCCTTTTTCGCAAACGAGATACCGTTGGAAAGATGATTCCGATGCCAATCTAGTGGTGAAGGTAGTTTTTTCTGATTTTTATCTAGTTTTATTTTGCAGGTCCTTGAACTCAGAACTTGTTTTTTTCACTCCGGAGGGCATATCTTTTGACTCAGTGATCCCTTTTTCACCATTCTTGAGGCATTGGAAAACTAGTTTAGTCCTCTACAAAGATCTTAGGTCTATTTTTATTTTCTGTTTATACATGTTTAGGAATTCTCTCCTTTTGCAGTCATTGGGGATTGTAATAAATGAAATGATATTAAGTTCCATCAGGGGGGTTTCTTGCATAATAATCTTCATTATGTTTTGATGACAACTTGAATGGGTTGTAATCTAATTTCTTAGTTTCTTTTGGCCACTTTTTTTTCTGAGCTTCACACATATTAGATTCATTTTGGTTCACACTTTAGATTGAGAGCCTATGGTTAATGATTCGCATCGGATCCATCTCAATTTGAGGGCCACTAAATTTGTGGTTAATGTTCCAGAGTCTTTATGGTACTTTTTCCCATGGAAGAGTTTCAGTCTTATTTTGACATCGGCATTGAGATTCATGACTTCCAGATTCTGTCATCATCATATCATCTACTATTGATTTATAGATTCCAGGGTTGTTCCCGTTTGGTGTTTTTGAGTGTTCCGTGCCATCGGGTTGTTCCTTGCTTGCCAGATTGCGATTCCAGTGTTACTCCACAGTGTTCTTCCATTGCTTCTTTGTAGTAGTCATCGCATTGTAGGGGGGGTTGTCCCACTGGGTTTTCCTTATCTACCTCATTATTGCATTTGTACATGGGTACCTGATCAGGCCTTGTTGTCGGGACCCATTCATGCTTTCTTGAATTCATCTTAGTTTTAGGTGCATGCTTATTTAGTCTCCCTAAGTTGCACTTATGGGGGGGTGTTAGTATAATTAATATTTAATTACACTTGCATAACTTTACTTAGGTTTTGCTTAGGTAATAATTAGTTTACTTAATTAGTAAGTAAGCTTTATTTATTTGAGCTATTTTTAGGTCAACATTAGGGTTGCATACATTGCTTTTATAAAGAAATTCTCTTATTGTAATTTCTGAATTCCTGAATCATATCAATTTGCACATTTCATGCAAAGCTTTGCTTTTTTTCTGATTTTCTCTTTTGTGGAAGGTATTCTGGCTTGCATGTCTAATCTTGGTTTCTAACACTTAGTAAGGAGGACCCATTCACCACCTTGGGTGAATGGGTCCTAACATAGTTTTCTAGGACCAACTTAAGGGGAGATGAATTAATATGCCAAAAGGGGGTCGTAGGACATAGTGGGAACTCATTCACCTAAGGTGGCGAATCGGTCCTAGATCACTATCGTAGGACTCCAACCTAACCAAATTAAATATTATGCCACATTATTAATGAATTTTGGGATTTATCCAAGAAAATACAATAATTAAGACTTGGATTTGAATTTAAGGGTCTAATTAAGCTCTAATTATCCTCAATCAATTAATAAAACCCTAGATTAGAGTGAAAGTATAAGAAAAAACTTTAAATAACACCCTAAATAAGGCACAATTAAGTCCATTTTAGTTAAAAGGGTCCTAGACTTAGTGTAAATATGTAAAAAACATTACAACACTAAATCAAGGCATAATTAAGTTAATTTTAGTATTAATTATTCCCAAATTAAGTGTGAAAAAGGGTTACTTTTTTTCTATGCTACATTTTTCCCCCACTTTAGTGAGATTTTTCCAACATGACAAACTCACACTAAAGTAGGCATTCAAGACACTTGAGTATGCAACAATAACAAAGATACATAGTCATACCCTCTCAATGACCAAGAAAAAAGAGAAATAAAGGATCAAGATTCAATCATTCAAAAACAATGTGGAATGCGGTTGTTTATCTGAGAGAAAAGGATCAAGCTTTGATAGTCCAATGTGATGTGGACTACATCTAGGCTATTTTTCCATAACAAGGATCAAACTTTGATAGTCTAATGTGATGTGGAACACATCTAGGCTATTTTTCTGTAACATGCATGCTCACTTCGGGTAGTGGAAACTCAGGCCATCCACTAGGTGAGTTATCCCAATGAGGTGGAAAATGAGAGAATTATATTAGCCTCCCATACCATACCAAAATTATCCTCCTGATAACTTTGATATATTATTATTAAGGCACCACAATGCTATGCTTTTGAATTTTTTTCTATAGGTTTTAGTTAAAGGGTATTTTTCTTCGTTCATGTAAGGTATTCTTCTTAGGGAACATTGTACCTAATATCTCCAAGAGAGGAAAAGTCAAGAATATCATATTTGTACTTATGGGATGCCTCGTTTCAAATCATACCACTAAGGGAAATTGTATGTGTGTGTTGGAATAAGTGGACTAATCAAATAGAAAACTAACACACCGAGGAGACATTAGATTGAAAGAAAGCTAATCGAGAAAGCATAAATGCAAACTCTCATGGCAACAACTTCTTCAAATTCGTCCCATCGTCCTCTATCTCCAAGGATTTGATAAAATATGCTTGCTCTCAGTTGTGTAAGAAGCAGCTTGTTGAAATGACAACTTAGGAGAATGAGATTGATTAAAAATGCAATATTTATTACTATATGATTTAAGCTATGGAATTAAAATGCTATGATGCTAAAATGCTTGATAAAACTGAAATGCGACTATAATAACTACGTATGAAAATCTAGAATTCGAGGTCCTTTTCAACTCACAAGAGGGCTATATTTATAGATTTTTGAAGGCAAAAATCCAATTGGCCAGGATCAACGGTTGAGTTCAAACCTGTTAAGATGAACGGTGAGAGATCGAGAATTTGAAAAGACGATGGAATTTTAAGAGATAGATGGAAGATTAAGAGACAAATGGAAGATGTGTCCATAATTAAAATAGATATTATTTAATTATGTGTAGGAAATGAAAAGCTTTTTAATTAAATATTAAAATATTTAATTATTTGAGAAGAGTGAAGAATTTAGAAAGTGTTTTAATTAAATATTGAAAATATTTAATTAAATGTGAAATGAAGAAAATCATTTAAATTTAGAATTTAAACTTGTGATAATTAATATAAATAAATTGTTAAATCTATTTAATTAATTAAGAGGAAGATAACATTAATTAAATAAACTTATTTATTTAATTAAAAGAATTGGAAAAATGAACAATATAAATAAATAATTAAATTTGTTTATGTGTAGATGACTTAAGAATATTAATTAAATAATTCATATTTAATTAATTAACAGGTTTTGTTAACCGTGACCATTTTTAGATGTGTACATTTTGCCCCTCTTTGAAGTGATGTTTTTTACGCATTGCTTCAAAGAATTTTGCCCCAGATTTTTAGAAATTACCAATGCTATATGCCCCCTCGAGAGATAAATTGCATGATAAAAGAATCAACATTATTTTCGGAGGAGAATTCATGATTTAGCTCTCTAAATAGTGCTTTGCCTTAGCAAAAATTTGAATATTTTCACACTTTTACCCCCTTAAAAGGTGAAAAAGGTGAAAAGTCATTGTCATTTGAACAGTAACCTTTGGTAAATTTTAGAGCTCTGAGAGAGATATTCACAATGTCGATCCATTATGAGCACCATAGATTTGAACAAGCCCACTGGTATCAGAGACCAGTTGCGTACGGACCTCCGGTAAGTTGACCTGATCCCCTTCATAATTTTTTTTGATGATTTTACACATTTTTTTCAATTTTTTAAATTATTAGCATCCCGGTTTTGCGCATACGAGTCATAGTTTAGTGCATAGGGTAGATAAAGTCGCGCATCTAGGGTAACAAATAGATGTGAAACAGTCGCACATAGCGTAGAATGGCACATAGGGTACCTGTAATAGCGCATACAAAAATTTTGCGTGTGTAGGATGCTAGATTGGCGCATAGGGTGAATTGGTGCATAGGATTACAGTGATAACGCGTTTGTGTGATAGAATAGCGCATAGATGAAATAGCACATAAAAGGTCTATCTTGGTGCATACAGTAGATAGAGTCGCGCATTGACGGAGTTGCGCATGGTAGCTCTGTTTTAGCGCATCCATGGTTTAGAGTTGCACATACAAGGTTTAGTGCATCAATGACCTGTTTTGGCGCATCTAGGGATTTTTTCCGAATTTAAAATTTTGAAGAAACATTGATAAAGTGCTTGATGAGTGTTGCTAGATTAGATAACTGATTTTATGCTTTTGAATAACATCAAGGATAGAGTAGTTTGATTTGATAAATTTGTCTTCGTGCTTGAAGAACAAAGAGGTTTGATAAATTTGCTTCCATGTGATATGAAAACAAATAGTAATGATAGATTTTCTTTCCCGATTGAAAGTCAAATAGATAGATATTGAGTCATGTTGACTATTAAATTTATTTCCATGCGATATGAAAAAAAATAGTAGAAATGATTGATAAATTTGCTTCCATGCGATATGTAAAGAAAACAGTAGAAATGATAGATAGATTTGCTTCCATGCGATATGTAAAGCAAATAGGTGTTGATTTGATTTGATTTGAACTTGCTTGATGATGTACTGATTGATTGATATATCCCTTGCTGATTTGATTTGTATGATTGTTTGATGATGTTGTAAAGGAGGAATTTAACCTCCTCCACATTAGAGAGAGATTTCCCCACACGTGGGAGATGATTCCTTGACTGTGCCATGAGGATTTAGGAGTTATAGACCAGTGCGGTTTGAGGTCTCTTTCGATAATCCCACAGTATCGGGTCAACAGAGCGCTGTTGACTGCTTTGGCTGAGAGGTGGCACAGTGAGCATAACAACTTCCATTTGCCGACAGGAGAGATCACAGTGACTCTAGAGGACGTGTACAGGATTCTGGGTATTCCTATAGTTGGAGAGCTTGTGATCTATGATCACAAGGAGATTGGAGGGATCAATGCTTTGAGACGAGTTTTCTAGGATCCTCATGCCGGTGGGTATGAGATTGCCTGGAAGGATATGATAGAGAGCTATGCCCCACTGCCGTCAATCTTAGCAAGTATGATCAGTGGTTTCCTTTGTCTTGATCGTAGGGAAAAGGGACTACCAGTTTGTTGGGGCAGGATTCTGGAGGATATGCTTCTCCATGGGACCAGATATGAATGGGGTTCATGTATGCTTTCCCATCTATACCACGATCTTCATCAGGTCATTTACACAGATGGGAAGAGTCTCTCTTGCGGAGTTACTCTTCTACAGATATTCGCATGAGAGCATTTTATCATCACGCATCCCATTTTTTTGAGGGATCATCCTCTTCGGTTCCCATATGTCTATGCATACATAGGGTCACTTGTCCAACTAAGGATGGGCAAGTTGGAGTATTGGCGGCGCGTGTTAGATGATTTGGATATAGTCATTTGGAGACCATATGTAGATTGTGATTCATGGGAGATAGATGATATAGAGATGCCATATGTTACCAGATCTAGATATCTGATTAGGTGGACTCCTATATTATTGAGCAATTTTTGGTGATGAGAGTCTTGAGGCAGCTTAGGCTAGTTCAAATGATGCTACAGGATGTGGCACATAATGCTAGACGTCGGGAGGATATATTAGAGTGGGGTCCTATTGTGACCATGAGGCAGCCTGAGCAGAGTATTTTGAGTTAGAACCAACTCAGTGGGCCATGCATCCGGAGGTTACAAATGCAGGGATGATAGATGATTGTGCCACCTTCTTTTACACACATCCCTTTCTGAGGTTTTCCAGTCCTAAGGAGCCTGCTCCATTATTGGGAGGACCGATCATACAGTGAGGACAAGGACAGGCATAGGCATAGGTAGTCGTAGGGTAGGCACAGGCAGAGGATGCAGCAGCCATGGATATTGATGAGGGGGGAGATGAGGGAGATGACTCCGATAGCCAGGATGATAGCAGTGATGATAGTGGGGATGATGGAGGTGGTGGGGGTAGAGGACAGAGACATTTCTTTGCTGTTCCTTTCAGGACGAGGCCATGAACCTTGAGAGTAGTGGACCAGCCAAGTACTTTGGCTCCACGGATCATTATCAGGGCTCCTTCACAGGGACAGATAGATGTTTTGCATGCAGAGGTTCATACTTTGTAGAGTCAGATGGCACAGGCTCAGGGGAAAATTAGTTAGCTATAGGCATAGGTTATACAGCTACCACCTCCTGATCCACAGGTAGCTCAGCTTATGGCCGAGAGGGACAGATTTTGAGAGAAATGCATACAGGGTAAGGGGTTAGCTGAGAGACTTCTTAGATTAGTTGAGAGAACCTCTATTGGAGAGGTTGTTGCAGAGGGACTAGAGACTACTCGGGAGGCTGAGTATTATAGGATGAGGTATTTCAAGGTAGTACCACCTGAGAGGAGGTTTTCCTTTACACAGTCAAGTACTTGTTCTCGAACCCATTCACGCAGTCACTCCAAGAGTGCTACCAAGAGTGTGGGCCAGCTAGTCAGACGAGAGATCAGAGCTTCAGGGAGCAGAGATCCATCGAGACCTACTACCTCAGGAGGCAGCAATAGCTATGTACCCTGGCCAGATGCCCCTCAGTGATGGATATGTTGTACACATTTATGCCATTGTATTTAATATATCTTTTTGAAACATTTGATATCCTTGTATTTCTGGATATTTGTTTTGATGAGATTTATGAGATGCAGTGGTGATTCGATTATGTTATGGATGATTTATGCTCATGTGATGGATGCATGTTTATTTCTATATGCTATGTTATGTATGATTTTCATGATGTATGATGATGAAAATGATGATGTAAATGATTTCCTTTCATTTTATGTATGATAATGCAGGATGTAAGATGTAATGAAATGATTTTAATGATCTAAAAATGATATGATGTAATGATTAAAATGGAAATGGATAAATGATATGATTTATTTAATGAATGCCATGACATGGATAATGATGTACTATGATGATAATGATAATGCCATAATTGGTGAACCAATAATGCATGATGTAATGGAAATGAACATGATATCCTAAATGATGAATGTAAAATAAATGGAATGGGTGCAACCTTACTATAAATGTTTATGTATGTGATATGATGTGTATGCAAGTGGAAATGTTAATGTGATGAAGTGATAATATGAAATGAATGAATTATGCACTTAATATGAATATGATGAATTGATAATAAAATGATGATGTAAAATGTGAATGCACGAATAATGATAATGAATGATGGTGAAATGATGTAAATGATAATGAAATGAGATGGAACAAATGTCCAGTCATACTCAATTTTTTCTTTTAAAAGATATATGATAATTTTACCAATCCTTCAAAAAAATCTATTGAAACAGCCCCCAAAATGCAAATCTAGGTGAATTATGCAGTCCTAGAATGCAATAATGAACTATTCTCCTTGTTGCCATTTCATGTTATGCTTGGTTTTCATCATTGAGCCTTTTGTTATGTTGAAAGTTAATACAAGCATCAAAGTGTTTGTTAGCACCAATGATGACCTGAGTACCACTTTTTTGGTATTTGATATAGCAAGTTAATACAAGCATCGAGGTATAATTGAACCAAGATGACCTGAGTATTGCTTGCATAAACAGACAAAGGTTAACCATTTTCCTATGAAAATTCTGAAATGTCATCAATGATATGTTGTAGAGCATGTCCCACAACAAATTTGCACAATACTAATGATTAGCTTACAGACAACAAGCAAAGAAAAATCATATTTCTTCCTTGTGATTCTAGTTCAATACATCATTGAACCACTCCAAATATATGATGTCATCAAATATCAAAACAGCAATTGCAACTGATGCTTTTAAGTTTGCCATTTATTTTATTCAAATTAAGATCATCCACTTTGTTTCTATCAAACAGTTTTATAGACTCCGTTTGATTGGACAAGGTTTTGCTGCTCCGACATTCTGATTTTAGACACATGTTGCTAACTACCTGCTAAAAAAAAATCTCCAAGAAGCGAACTACCCCCTAGTGACCTCGTACTTTGACTCTTGCTAGACACAACTACTGCTAAGGATAACCCTCAAATCATCAAGCCACAATGAGATCCTTGTTTGTTTCAAGGAGATGATGCGATGCGAATGCGATGGCGAGGTGTGTGTGTGATGCCGATGAAAAGATGGATATGCAGAATGAATCCTAATAGATGAGAGAGCCAAATAAAATCACAAACACTGCCTGTATGCCAGGTTTTCACCGTTTGTTTTTATTGCACTTTTTCCTGATTTTATGATTTTTTTGCTATTTACCAAGATGCCTGTTTGCCAGGTTTTCATCAAGGCAACAATTTTTTTCTTTATTTGATTTTTTTGTATTTTGGCTCTTTTTGATTTTTTTGATTTTATTTTATTTTTTATTTTTTATTTTTTCTTTCAGGACTTTTTATATTGTTTTTGATATTTTCTCAGGCATAGAACTTCTTCAAATGAATGTTGTTGGTTGGATCTTCAAACAGGTCCCCTTCTGCAGTTGATAACTGATATGCCCCCGATCCGTACGCTGCAATGATAACGAAAGGGCCCAGCCAATTAGGTTTGAACTTGCCTTTCTTTTCCCGATCCTATTGATTTCGAGGGTTTTCTTTGAGAACCAAGTCACCCACTTGAAAATTTCATGGTTTGAATTTGTGAATGTAGCTGTGGGCCATAACTTCTTGATATCCCTTCAAATGATTAACTGCAGTTTGATGCCATTCATCAAGCAGTTCTAGCTCTTGCAATCTTGATACTCGATAATCTTCATCATTGATTAACCATTTGAGTGATACTCGAAGTGAAGGAATCTCAACTTCCAGCAGTAGAATAGCTTCTGCTCCATAGACCAAAGCATAAGGAGTAGCTCCTGTTGGTGTGTGAATACTTGTTCTGTATGCCCATAATGTTGGATTCAATTGGACATGCCAATCACGACCGGCTTCATTCACTGTTTTCTTCAAAATCTTGAGAATTGTTTTATTTGAAGCTTCAGCTTGACCATTCCCTTGTGGATAGTAAGGTGTAGAGAATCTATGTTGGATGCGAAATCTTTCACATAGCTCGTCTACATCCTGATTTTTAAAGGGTCTTCCATTGTCTGTGATAATGGAGTTGGGAATACTGTATCGGCAAATGATATAGTTCAAAATGAATGAAGAAATTTGTTTGCCAATAACAGTTGTCAGGGGAATAGCTTCAATCCACTTAGTGAAATACTCAGTGGCTGCAATGATAAATTTATGTCCATTTGAAGATGATGGGTGTATCTTGCCAACCAAGTCCAATCCCCACTAAACGAAAGGCCATGTTGTGGTGAAGGGTTGTAATTCCTGAGCAGGAGCATGAATGAGATTCCCATGAATCTAAAATTTTGCACATTTCTTCACAAAGATGAATGATTCCCTCTCCATGGTCGGCCAGTAATAACCCAATCGAACAAGTTTCTTTGCTAAGGTTAGTCCACTTGAGTGTGTCCCACAAAATTCCACCATGTACTTCTTGTAAGGCCTTTTCAGATTCATCGTGTTCGAGACATCTAAGGAGGGTACCATCCAGACCACGCTGATATAAGATGTTAGCAATTAAGTTGTAAAGGGATGATTGACGAATGAAATTTCTTTTCTGATTCCTAGACAAGTTTAAGGGAAACATAGTATCCTTTAGGTAAGTGTAAATTTGGCTATATAAGGAAGAATTAGAACTAGTTAAGTGGCAAATGACTTGAGTTTCAGGATTGTCATGGGCAGGAGAAAACAATTGTTCCACCAGGAAACCGTATTGTGTTTGATTTTCTGTCAACTGAAGTAGAGAGGCGATTGTAGCCATAGCATCTGCTACTTTATTATCAATACGTGGAATCTATATGAACTTGATATTAATAAAGTATTTCTTTAAGTCATACACCATTATTTTGTAAGGTATCAACTTGTCATCTTTAGTGTGATATTTGTCATTGATTTGATTTATAACAAGTTGTGAATCACCAAAAACCTGAAGTTTGGTGATTTTCCAGTCTACTGCAATCTTCATGCCAATTACTAATGCCTCATATTCAGCTATGTTGTTTTTGCATGGAAACACTACCTGATAAGATTTTGGAATTGTATGTCCTTGAGGTGTAATAAAAAGAATCCCTGCTCCTGAACCATGTTGAGTGTAAGAACCATCAAAGTAGAGTGCCCATGACTGTTGGATAATTGTTGTGAATACATCGGCATTAGGAAAATCAATGTGTATTGGGTGTTCTGCCGGTATTGGTGCTTCCGCTAATTGATCGACAATTTATTGTCCTTTTATGGCTTTGCGATCCACATAATGAATGTCAAATTCCCTCAGGATCATGACCCATTTAGCCAACCTTCTAGTTAAGGTTCCCTTAGAAGATATTTGAGTGGGTCAATCTTAGCCATAATCTTTATTGTATGTGCTAACATGTAGTGCCATAAATTTTGAGAAGTGAATACTACTGCTAAGCAAGCTCTTTCAATGAAGGTATAATTCAACTCATGACTTGTCAATGTTCGAATAATGTAATAAATTGCTCGCTCTTTTCCTGAGTTGTCTTCCTGTGCCAATAATGCTCCTAAAGATACTAATGTGGCAGCAATATATAATATAAGAGGTGCTCCTTGTATTGGTGGAATCAATACTGGTGGATTCATGAGATACTACTTTATCTAATCAAATGCTGCTTCACATTTGTCCTCCCATTTAAATGGAATGTTCTTGTGTAAGAGATGTGTAAATGGTAAAATTTTATCCGCTAGTTGAGCAATGAATCTTTGAATAGATTGTAACTATCCCTGTAAAGAGTGTAGTTGACTAATGTTCCTTGGTGGTGGCATATCAAGAATTGCTTGTACCTTAGCTGGATCCACTTATATTCCCTTTTCTGATACAATGTAACCTAATAGCTTTCCAGATTTCACTCCAAAAACACATTTCTTAGGGTTAAGTCTCACTTTGAATTTTTCCATTCTTTTGAAATTTTTTGATAAGATATCTGTGTGTCCTTCTTTGGTGTTAGATTTGGCGAGGAGGTCATCAACATAATCTTCCATGAATGTATGCATCATATCATGAAAAATCCTTGTCATTGCACGTTGGTATGTGGCTCCTGCATTTTTCAGCCCAAAAGGCATTACGTTCCAGCAATAGGTACCCCAAGGACATGTGAACGCTGTTTTATCCTGATCTTCTGGTGCAATCTTTATCTGGTTGTATCCTGAAAATCCATCCATTAATGAGTACATCACATGTCCAGCAGTCAAATCAACAATCATATCTATGTTTGGTAAGGGAAAATCAACTTTAGGACATGCTTTATTCAAATCCCTAAAATCTGTACAAATTCTAATCCTTTCGTTTGGCTTTGAAACAGGTATGATATTGGAGATCCATTCCACATAGTCCATGGACCAGATGAATCCAACATCCAAAAGCTTCTTTAATTCCTCTTTAACCAATAATGCAACATGTGGATGCATTTTTTTGAGTTTCTATTTTATAGGCTTTGCCCCCGGTGTAATAGATAGATGATGCATGATGAGATCTGGATCCAATCCAGGCATATCGGCATAGGACCATGCAAAACTGATTTGATTATCTTTAAGAAATTATGTGAATCTAGGTACTTCTTTGTCTGTTAGAGATGCAGCCAATTGTAAAACTTTGGGTTTTTCCGTAGTACCTATATTGAGTGCCTCTGTTGGTTCGATTAGAATGGAAGACCTTTCCTGATAATGCTCTGGAAGAGTCTCAAGTTTCCCATCCTCTGGCACCTTTGAAATTTTTTCACCATTGGATACGCTTTTTATTTTTCTCTTTTCTTGATCTAATACTGCCCTTGTTAGGTTTTCACCATTAGATCTTTCTTTTATTTTTCTCTTTTCTTGATCTAATACTTCCTTTGTTAGGTTTTCACCATTAGATCTTTCTTTTATATTATTTATTTCATAGCTAAGAAACTTGGCACTTTCCTGTTGAAAACTCTGATCTTGTGATTCCCTAGTGGAACTTGTTTCGGGATGGGATGAACAAAGAAAGTTTATTATGGTTTCATCATTTGGAAAAGTTGGAACATCAATGGGTGTGATTTGTTCCCAGTTGATGAGTTCGGGATGTACCAAAGGAAATGAATCATTAGAATGAGTAAGGTCACTAGCCATAAGGGTCAAGATGCGATTGTTAATGTCATCATAGGAGAGATCTAAGATGGTATCCTCCTGTGGATAATTTGTTTCACTTTGAATCGAATCGGTCTCACTTGAGTCATGATCGCTTTGTAGAACATAATCGAGCGGAGGCCTTGAGCTTTCCCCTTGTAAGAATGCAGGTGAGAATTTGTGTATGACGTCCACCCTTTTCTCTAAGATGAAAGTATCGTCAGAGAAGTCATCCCATTCATATTCATTGGAGTCAGTGTCACAATTGTTTTCTTGAATTCTCAAAATTGTTTCAGCTAACTCCTCATTTGATGGCCTTTGTGCTACTTCTTCCTTAGTATCTTCACCATATCCTAACCCAGTCTTATCTTTTGGGTGTATTGTTTTTAATTGGATAGGTTCAACAATACCTTCTTTCCTTTTACCTATAGGGCCATTTCCTTCATAACCTATTTGTTGCATGATAGCATAACCTTTTCCATATTGTTATGTGGGTAACTTGACATGTAGTACTGATTCTTCTTGATCTTTATAGAGCCAATCAAGGATAGCTCTATCTTCCATTTCATTTTCTTTGATAAATGTCCCATTAAACTTGGTGATGCGAGCTGAAGTTGAGGCTAAAGCTATTGTCGCTTGTTGTATAGAAGTTGAGGGTTGACCATGGGATCTTGGAGATATGGGTAAATTAGAGAGAGATAAAGAATATTCTCTCACTCCATTATCTTTCAATTTTAGCTTGGTGCCAAAATTACTTATCATTTCACTTGCTTGTTCATGGTACTTGGAGGTAGAGATGGCCAAAGCCTCTCTATTGTGTGGGACGAGTGTGTCCTGAGTTGCTCTAAGGTTAGAGCAAGTTTGACTGCTAATGTGATCAGCAGGTATTGTTACTTCCTGTCCATCATATGGAAACTTTAAGTATTGATGATAAGTAGATGGAATAACTTACATATCGTGGATCCATGGACGACCCAAGAGTATGTTATAGGTTAGATCCCGATCTAGAACCTGACAAAAGGTATTCTTCACAACATGTCCCACTCTGATTGGTAGCATGATGAGGCCTTTGGAAGTCCTTTCTTCATCATCATATGCCTTGATTGTAATATTTCTTCGTGGATCTATGGATTCTTCAGAATATCCCAAAGCGAGGACCAATTTTAAAGTAAAAATGTTTAATCTGGCTCCCCCATCTATTAGGACATGTCTAATGCGGGATTTGTGAACCATGACCTCTAAGTAGAGTGATGAATTATGTGGATGGGTTAAGGATGAATCATCTTTTTCAGAAAAAGATAAACATGTGTAGGAGGACAAGTGTCCCACCATGGCTTGAAATTTATTGATATCCAAATCAGGGGATACAATTGTATCAACAAGTGCCTTTTCTAGAATGTCCTTATGGGCAGGTGACAACTTTAAAAGTTCCAAGATAGAAATTTGGGCTGATTTTTTTCGCAGTTGATCAACCAGATTGTATTGGTTTGGAGGGGGAATTGTTGCTTTAGATGAGCTTCCTTTGATAATGATTTTGGCTTGTCCCCTTATCGTAGCATTGACCTCTTGATATTCTTGCTTACCTTTGATTCGGATAACGTTGATTTGAGGATCATCAGTATAAATATGATTGATAATGATGTCATGGATATAATTAACCTTCTTGCCTTTATCACCCAAAGATTCCCCTTTTTGATAATTAGGGAGTGGATTCTTGAATGCTTGATGGTCATTATTGACATTATGTCCCTCAACCATGATGGTATGGTTATCAATCAAATCCTGAACAATATTCTTCAACCCTTGGCAATTGTTTGTCTTATGACTTTTGCACCTATGATAATCATAGAAGTGTGAGTCATTCCATGATGGTGGTTTAACTCGAGGCTCATAGTCTCTTTGCAGTGGAAATGTAATAGTGTTTTAATTTAATAACTCTTTGAGAATGGACTCCAAAGATTGGCCCAAGGGAGTAAAAATCCGCCGATTTGAATCATATGAAGATCTGGGCGTATTTGAATTTTGATTATTGCCAAAATTATTTCTGCGATTGTTAGTTGTGTTCCCTTGATTGGAAACATTGCCTTGGGTGCTAGAATTTCCAGCATTATTGCTACATTGAACACCTGACACATTAAAGATGGTAGGCTTCACATTTACGTTGTTAGCACCTACTACCCCATCATTCACAACATTTTTATTTCAGGTCCAAAATTGTGACTTGTCAGTGTTGTTACTATGGTTGTTGTTGTTGTTGTATGAATTTGAACCCTCTTTATCAATTTTCAGAACTCCACATTTGATCAAAGGACCTTCGATAATAATCGCGTTTTCAATCAATTTTTCAAATGATTGAGGACAATGAAGGTTTAGTCTGTAACTCATTTCTTGATTCAAACTATCAATAAAGATCTCCATATTTTCTATTTCAAGAATAGGGTGGGAGTATCTAGCAAACACCCTTCTCCACCTTTGTAAAAATGTAGTGAAAGATTCCCCTACTTTTTGTTTTACTTTACAAAGATCAAGCATGGTTATCTGGTGTTGGATGTTGTAGGAGTGCTGTGATATAAACTTGCTTATTAACTCCTCAAAAGTTTTGATGGGGGGGGGGGGGTGATCTTTGAAAGCCACTCCATGGATTTCCACCCAGACTTCATGGAAACAATCGCATTAAGTAGGTATCTTCATGAGCAAATTCTAAGCACATATTTCAAAAATCCCTCACATGCTCAATGGGGTCAGTTTTCCCATTATACCTATCAAATTTAGGGATTTCACAATGTTTTGGAAAAGGAATCATTCGAAGACTCTTATCAAATGCAAAGGACACATGTCATCCAAAACATACTTCTTTGTTGTACCCCCTTGCATTTCTTTTATTTGCCCTTGTAATTCCTTTATCTGTCGAGTAAGGGCACCAAAATTATTGAGAGGAATTTCAGGATTCTCTTTAATCCCTTCTGTGTCAAAATCAACAGGTAACTTAGCTCCTTGATTAGCTAATGGAAGGAAGTATCTTTCCTTGTTTCGTTCTAAAATCCTTTCCATAAGAATATGGAATTGGGGATCCTGTTCTGCTTCTTGGAGCTTTTCTTCTGTTATCTTTTCAGTATTTGAATTATGCCAAGGAATCTCTTCCCTCTCACTATTATCACCCATTCCACTTACTATGCTTTCATCTTTCTTTATGTGCTTTTGAGATCTCATGACAACAGGCATAAACGTTACCCAAATTCTACTAACCTTGATCAAAGGGATGAAATAGTGCAAATGTTTGATGGATATGAAAGTCAGGATAGAATGAAGATTCTATGACTTAAAAGATTTTTTTTTTTAAATCTTTAGCTCGTGATTCCCTGGTTGGAAGGATGAAAATCCTGTTAGTGGGAATTAAACCAAAGATCAAAAATAAAGATGATTTTTCACTTTGTGAGGTTTGATCGAAGCTTCATAAAAAGATGGCTTTGATGGATGCCTAATGTGCTTGAGTTCTCTATTGCAAAATTTGACTGGGATGAGTAGTGGAGGTAATTGCATGTTGGGGAATATAGAAAAAAAGAATACGGTGACTATGGTTGTGCCTTTGAGAAAGGGCTCTTCTTTGAAAAAAGGCTCGTGAGTACAAAGGTTCTACAACATAATCTTCAGTGAAACCTCTAATATAGTCATGATATCGGTGAATAAAGGTCCTGTGTTTAAGCAAGACCTTTTGACTTTGGTATAGAAATTTCCTCTTGTTCAATAACTTCTTATAACCGAGGGACTTCTTTGGCTTTCTAATCTTTCTTTCTAGAGACTTCTTAACAAAGGTTGTAGACTTCCAAACTCTGAGCATGGGAAAGACTAGACTGATAAGACTTGATTTCTGAATGTCAAAAAATTACCCAGGCTCGGAAAATGGATGCGCCAAAACAGAGACTGAATGTGCCAAAACAGACTTCCTATTGCACCGAGACAGTTACTGGATGCGCCAAAACAAAGAATAGATGTGCCGAAACAGAGCACAGATGCACCAAAACAGAGCATAGATGCACTAAAACAGAGCACAGATGTGCCGAAACAGAGCACAAATGCGTCGAAAAAGAGCAGCAATGCACCAAAATAGAGCAGCAATGCGCCGAAATAGAATTGGGATGCGCTAAAATATCTGCTAGACCTCTAAGATAGATATGTTTGGATAGTTTTGATATTTTTGGTTGATCTTAATTTGATTTAAATGTGAAAAACACAGCATAGAGAAGCAGACAGTTGTTTTGTTAATCCTAAAATCTAAACAAAGAATGTATGTTCTTGATATTTTCACAGGTTTTGAACAAGATAAGAAATTTAGTCAGACTCACTCTTAATTTGTCAATGAGGTCATCATAGTAACCACAGCCCACAACTTAAAATCACGTCGACTCACACAACCATGTCACCCCCTAGAGGGCACCCGTGTTTTTGTCTTTTCCAGGTGTGTACTCAAGGTGACAAAAGTGGATACCGAATCCTCTGAGCAAACAATCCGTGCTAACTATATGGTGAGTGTCTTGGAGGTAGATTCTTCCCTCCCCTTGCACTGTGATTAAAATGATGTTTGGTTACTAACTTAGCTGGCTTTCTACACTATGGTTCATAGTCAAGGTTTCTATTCAGCGCAACAACAGATAAAATCCCTCAGGAGACCTCCCAACCTTTAGAACAAAGTTTTTGGGGATGGTTATCTTTCACACTACCGTCGAATTGCGGACTTTCTCCGAGTTTTCTTTTCATTAAAGTGGGTTGGAAAACCTATCTTTGGTTGTTCCCACTTAGGTCGTTCCCGTAGGGTGAGTACTTTTTCCCACTATGTCAGGCCCTCTAAAGGATGTAAGAAATTGTAAACATTGCATGAAAATGAAAAGGCAATCTGGTATTTTGGTCACCCAGTTAAGGGGAGAGCATAGACCTATTGCCACAAACAAAGCAAACAATGTTCTTTTTATAGCACCAAATGACAATGATTTAAACTAAGTGAAGATGTTGCTTCATAATAGGCATGGAGTTCATTTTAGCTACAAAAATAGTATGTGGTGACTATCCTAGGATTGATATATTCCAAATTTTAAATTTCTATCCTAGGATTGGTTCATTTCCTAAAAAACTGAAAATAAGAATTTTGTCCGCAGATGGCGTCAGAATCAAAATTTATGTTTTACAAATTCCCTACATGTGCTGGGACAGACCCCTAGATGCGCTAAAAGATCACTATGGGATGCATCGAAACAGTCTCTGAATGCGCCAAAATAGACCCGGGATGCGCTGAAACAGTTTTTGAATGCGCCAAAATAGGTTGGGGATGTGCTAAAATAGGACCAGGATGCAGTGAAATAATGCTCGGATGCGCCGAAGCGTGACTCCAGTCCATCACCTATCACCTGTCAAAATATTTTCTGCAATAAAAATAGTAAAAACGGGGGGATGCCCCATGGTGGGTGCCAAAAATGTGTGTTGGAATAAGTGGACTAATCAAATAGAAAACTAACACACCGAGGAGACATTATATTGAAAGAAAGCTAATCTAGAAAGCATAAATGCAAACTCTCATGGCAACAGCTTCTTCAAATTTGTCCCATCGTCCTCTATCTCGAAGGATTTGATAAAAGATGTTGGCTCTCAGTTGTGTAAGCAGTAGCTTGTTGAAATGACAACTTAGGAGAATGATATTGATTAAAAATGCAATATTTATGACTATATGATTTAAGCTATGGAATTAAAATGCTATGATGCTAAAATGCTTGATAAAACTGAAATGCGACTATAATAACTACGTATGAAAATCTAGAATTCGAGGTCCTTTTCAACTCACAAGAGGGCTGCATTTATAGATTTTTGAAGGCAAAAATCCAATTGGCTAGGATCAATGGTTGAGTTCAAACCTGTTAAGATGAACAGTGAGAGATCGAGAATTTGAAAAGAAGATGGAATTTTAAGAGATAGATGGAAGATTAAGAGACAAATGGAAGATGTGTCCATAATTAAAATAGATAGTATTTAATTATGTGTAGGAAATGAAAAGCTTTTTAATTAAATATTAAAATATTTAATTATTTGAGAAGAGTGAAGAATTTAGAAAGTGTTTTAATTAAATATTGAAAATATTTAATTAAATGTGAAATGAAGCATATCATTTAAATTTAGAATTTAAACTTGTGAAAATTAATATAAATAAATTGTTAAATCTATTTAATTAATTAAGAGGAAGATAACATTAATTAAATAAACTTATTTATTTAATTAAAAGAATTGGAAAAATGAACAATATAAATAAATAATTAAATTTATTTATATGTAGATGACTTAAGAATATTAATTAAATAATTCATATTTAATTAATTAACAGGTTTGGTTAACCGTGACCATTTTTAGATGTGTACAGTATGTTTAGAAATATCACACTCTTCTAGGACATCAAACCCAATGACACCACCAAGAGAAGGACATGTCACAAGAAAGAAGAAAATCATGCCATGAAATATGCAAAATTTCAAAATATTTCATTAATGTATGCCCCCACTTTAAAGTGATTGCTAACACCATTGTTGTGAGCAACTACTTTAAAGTAGAAGAAGACATGAGAGGTTACTCAAAAAGCCCTATACCAAGTCATATGTTCTTGAATGAAACTACATCATGAATAAGGGGTTTCCCACCAAAATGCACAAACTAAAGATAACATAGTACAACACATGCAAGCCAACTTAAGGCATGTCATCTGCATCACAAGATTGCTCTTATATGTACATGGAAGGTGGTCAACTAGCTAGTAGATACAATTGACAAGTGACATACGAGGACAAGGATAACTAACCCCTTTCTCTCACTTAGTGAAAGATAAGGATGAGTTGATATGATTGATGAGAAACATGAATACCAATATCAATTAGATGAACTAGGTGCTGCAACACAAGGAAGAGCACCAAAATCCTTAAGATGTTGAATTTTATTACTGAAAGCCTTACATTCATTAGTAGAATGACCATGAACTCCATGATATTCACAAAATGAACTCTTTTAGTAAAATTTATTTTGTTTTCTTGGAGGGAGTGATATCAAACAATCTTGGAGGAGTCTCGATAAGATACTTTCTGAATCAATAGTAGAAGATGTTCCTTTATTTTGTGACAAAGATATCTTTCATTTAGTACAAGTTTTCATACTTACACAAGAATATTTAGATTGCGATATTTTTTTCTCTTCCAAAGAGGATGGTGCAAAATCTAATGAACTCCAATTATTACTAAGACATGTCTTAGAAGTGCTTTCAATTGTGGAGTACAAGGTAGAAGAAAACACAACAAATGGGCCTCTCAACTTAAACAATATTAAGAAGATGGAATCATTATCAGTTTTCCTCTTCCCACATCCCTTTAATTGTGACCTTAAAGATTTGAATTTCAGTAGAAAGTCTTGAATAGAAGGAAAAAATTTAGGGGTAAGAGCCATTAATTCAACCTCTAGTTGTAGGACACAAAACTAGTTGACCTGACCAAATAGGTTATGTAACTTATACCATATCTCCTTGGGTGTATCCAACTCATAAATATGAAAGAGAAGACTATTAGAAACATTCAATTTCATCAAATATAGGAAAATATTTCAAGTTCCTTGGTAAGAGTGGGTTGGATATTACTCAGTGTGGACCATAGAACTTGAGACTACATCAACTATGCATTTTCATCTTCCACGTGTGGTAATTATAGGGAGTTAACAATTCAGTAGATTCATGAGTAGCCATGACCAAATTTTAAACCAAAAAGGAAAAAATTACACCAAAATGAAAAAACTCTTCCAATATAAAGTTCTCTAGAAGTTAAATTTCACCACTTTCAAAAATTCTTCAAGCAAAAAAACTTATTTTCTAAATTGGAAAAAATATGAGAAAAAATTAATGCACCTTGTTATTTTTTTGTAGCAACAAAATCTCACACCAAATCAATTTTCAAGCCTCCACTCAAAGCACACAATCACGAGCCCCTTCATAGTTTATGAGATTTTCTCACACCACCTATGTACTCTACAATGCTATATGAATAGCAAAAATATCTCTTACTCTGCCAATGTGGGATAATGCTTCTCAAAGACAACTTCAAAAATCTTCAAAAATAGGGCCCACTCCACTCGGCTATGCAACTTTGGAACCCTAAATTTTTAGGGGAAATTTTATAAAATATAAATTTTCAAAAAATGTATATAACTAGTGAAAAATTGAGACTCTAATTCAAGTTTGTGGGCTCTCTAATAGGTGAATCAAGCCTTCCACCAAATAGATTTTATTAGCCTCTAACAAAAAAAATCATGCCAAGAAAACACACCTCTATGAGCACAGTTTCAGTGCCTCCTCTTTCACAACAAAATAAATTGATCCGCTTATAGCCACTCTAGGAAATGAAATAAGTTGCTCCCAAATTTTATTCATAGCCAATTGAAAATAGTAGCCTCAAGAGGAAATATATCTATGTCTCCAAAAAGTATAGCCTTTGACACTTTTCACTCAGTTGGACCCTTGCCTATGGATTTTGGACCTAAATAACCCCTTTTCATCATCATTTATAGGCCCCTATGACCCCTTATTGAGCATCCTAAGGCTTAATTTGATCAAATATCTAATAAAATCATCATAAGAACTCAATTTCTTCACTCTCAGACAATCCATCTAGCAAAAGGGCCCTTGTAGGACTAGGTCATGCATCAAGGTGAATTAGTCATGTCTAGGTGTACTAGGTCACCCAAGGTGGCGACCTAGTCCCATTGGAGCAATTTTTAGGGTTGCGAGTAGGAAAAGTTAGGGTTTTGGTTTATCTCTCCTTCCTATCGGCCTTAAGGATCAAATAATGGATGTTTTTAGGTGGATTGATATAAATAAGCCTAAAAGCCCTAATTTATTCATAAGAGACACTCATTAATCACAAATCTCTACACTCTTCATCCACTACTCTTCTAAAGCAAGCTAGGGTTTTGCATCCTAAGTCACTAAGACACATTTCTGAAGCATTCAAGGGTTGAACCATTGCTGCAACTCAAGATCTATCTCCATGGCAAGGTAATAAATCTACTATTCCATATTTCATTATTTCTTGTCTGATTTCATCATTTGATTTGATTATCTACAAAGGGGTTTGACCAAGCCAAACCCCTATATCCTAACATCCAACATTTCCTTCTTCCTTCTTTGTGTGTATTTGTAGATCTAGGTATTTTACAGGTTTGGAGATCATTCAAGGATGGATTGAAGACTTGTTAGGGCATCTCCTTGTAAACTGGGGAAAAGTAATCACAAAAAGACACCTATAGGTTGAGTTCTACAGTTTTAGATCTGAGAAATTACCAGGAGAAGAAGTATAGGTTGAGGTCTACAGATTCCCCCTTCGAATCTTTTGAAAAGGCAAAGGGAACATTCCCACAAGTTGTGGCAACCTAGTCGCAAAGTGCCTATTTTCTAAGGATTTCTACAGATTTGGATACCCATTTTGCTGAAATAGGCCTCAGGTCAATTTCTTGAAATCACCCCAAAACAGGACTAGGTCACCCAACTTGGCCCAAGTGTCCCATCAGACATTAAAATCAAATTTTCCAGAATTTCAGAGTTCCTCCAAGTCTACAACACACTTCCAGGTACACATTTCTAGCTTTACAACTTTCTATTTTGTTTTATAAGCTTTCATAGGTTATTTAATTTAATACTTGCATATCTTTATGTGTTTTGAAATACTTCCACACTTCAATAGTTTACATAGATAGTTTATTAATTTCCAACACTTAGACACAATCACACACAACACAACCCCTATCTTTGAATGAATTCACCCAAAAAAAATATCATTAGGTGAAAGAGTGTCATTTCTTAAATTAAGAGCTCTTAGGGGCCTAATTTGGGGAATCCTCTTTCCCTTCTTATATATATGTTTTTGGTAGTTCATTTTGGTGAACCTAACTTTTAACTTCCCTTTTCCTTGATTTTGAGTTCTTTTTCATCCTAGATTTGCATTTCATTTCATTTGGCATTGTTTACTTTGTATTCTAGGGTTTTAAGATTTGCATTAGTGAAAAGTGCATGTAGGTTGTATTTTTCATTTAAATCATTACAAATTGTTTGAAATTTTGCATTTTCATGTTATATCTACATCACCCATACACAAACCACCTAAATCAATCCAAAAAATCTCAAAAATCTCAATAAAATCACCAGGAGGACTAGGTTGCCACCTTGGGTGACCTAGTCCCTTTAGGCCTCTAAAACAGCCTTTTACAAAGCTGAAAACTCTATTTTTAGGCTCTTTTTTTCTCCCATTATTTATCTATAGAAGTTGGTTTAGTTTTTGTAGCATGCATTTCATTTAATCTAGCATAAAATAGCCCATTTCATGCATTGCTTAAATTTCATTTTGCATTCACAACATTTTATTTTCAGTATAATTAGTCAAAATTACATTGTTTAAAATCAGAAAGTTGGATTTCATCCAATGTCTTTAAATTGCATTGTAATTTTTCCTACGTTATATTACATTCAGATTATTAGAAATAAGCATTGTTTACATTCATGGCACTTAGACTTCTACCATTTTCATTTTCAACATCAGTTCCTAAATCATTTAAATCAGATTATGTAGAACATGAAAGCAGCAATTTAGCAACATCACAAGCACCCACTCACACCCTTCTTAAGCCCTTTACTAGCGATGACTTGGACATCTTAGATGAAGCCCTTGATGACTTCATCTCTCCTCGCTCATCCACTAAAGCTTTTCCATAAGAGGATGTAAGCATTGATAATCATGATAATCATAATTGTTCTTCTCCTAATATCTCTCCCATTAGTGATGAAGGTATCTTGTTGAAAGGAGACACAATCATTGAAGATCATGATGGTCTTTCTTTCCTTCATATTACTCCTCCCTCTTGCAAAGACCTTATAACACACGAAGCTACACTCATGGTTACTACCTTACCTAGTCTTCAATCATCTCCCAACACCTCCCATATTTGTGATAATGCTTTAATAACCAAGGCTATGTTGGTATCAAGCTGCAACCCAATGATTGAGAGTTATAGCATTATTTCCCTCCTTCCTAATATTCCTCACATTTGGAAGGGTCTATTTGAATAGACAAGTTCAATCATTTGTAACCATCTAACTCCTAGTTATTCTTCACTTTATGCCTATCCTTTGAGCGATGAAGCTACTTTACCAACTCTAATCATGCCATGTGATAAACATATCATTTGTCACTTTCCAAATATCTATCCTCTCAGGATAGATACTATGGCACAAGAGAATGACACCTTAGAGGAAAATAATGCAATCACTAACAATCACAACAATCAATTTCCCACCTCTCCTAGTATCTCTCCTTTTAGTAAAGAAGATATTATGATGGAACAAGACACCCCCATCATCTGTCATTTCCTTACTTGTGATGAAGTCAATAGTGTAGAACAACAAAATGAATGTCTTGAACATCTTGTTTGTAGTTCTCCTACAAACTCTCTTATTAAGGAAGCTATCATGATGGAAGAAAACAACAACATGGTTGCACTCCTTTCATGCAATAATAATATGTATTCCTTGGGAAATGGTAAAAATATGATACTCAATTACCCTTTCTTAGAGATATATCAACCCAAGCTTGCTAAGTTTATGCATACACAAGTTTCCATTAGATTCCCATTTACTATTGGACCTCCTAAGCATCCTCTAATCCTTCACCCGCCTAAGCACACCATTTCACATCATCCAAGTTACAATGACATTACCCACATATATGACAAAGTCTATACATCAAGGCTAGCTTTGTCGAAACCTTGTTTACTCATCCACATAAATAACATTAGTTGATGCTCCTTGCCTTGTAATAGTTGTAGGGTCATATCACACTCACTATTGCATGTTTTGCATCCCTCACAAGGAGAAAAATACTATCATCCATTCTAGGCTCCCCTTTTCCCTACACTAAGTGGGGGCAATCGATTAAGCAACCTTACCCTCATATGCCACTTGTTGTCAAACTTGACTTATTGTTAACCTTTCATAAACATATAAGAGAAATATTTAGATGTGGATTAAATGTCTTAAGATTGACTCGCATCTGACATACTACCCCTTTTCATGACATAACTTACTTCAAAAATATATGCCTTAACATAGAGCTTTCCAAGTTAGCTCTCATGTCTTCTTCCCTCCATCCTTGGCTACTTTAAATCACTTTCTCATAGTGATGGTGTTAGAAACCTCTTTAAAGAGGGAGCATTCATAGATGACATCTTTTCCAAAACTCCATGGTGTGATTTTTTTTTCCTTGTGATGTGTCCTCTTCTTGGTGGTGTCATTGGGTTTTATGTCTTCCAAGAGTGTACTATCAACTGAAGTGGTCTGATGTGAAAGAGGCATCCCATGGATAACAATCTAACACCCTAACTTTTCCTCTCTTAGAAACATTAGGCACAATTCTCCCTAAGATGAAGACCTCACATGAACAAAGCAAAATCCCCTTCAACAAAATTTATTCACATTCAAATTCAAAAGCATCAACAAAAGCATCATGGTGCCTTACCAAAGTTATCAAGTGAGGTAATGGTATGGTTAGTATAATGGGAAGTTGACACACTGGCATGACTTTCTCATTACACTGTGGGAATCTGACACATTGGCATGACTTTCTCACTAAACCACCCACTCTTTTTGGACAAAAATCCTAGATCTGATCCACAACTAGCTGGACAAATGATTGAAGCTTGATCCAACTTTTCACTTCCCTCATTCTTCTTTCCTCTAGTTCTTGTCATCACATGATCATGTATCTTGTCTTGAAACAAATCATTCACCCTTGAATGTATCTTTTGCATTGATTTCTTTTTGGCTTAGAATCTCGAATCCTGTGGGCTTGACCACCTCCTTTCTCTTTCTCTTTCTTCACCATCTCCACTTGGGCTACTTTAGTGTGAGTTTTAAGCAAGCTCATCCTCTCACTAAAGTGGGGGCTAAATGTGTCACCAAAAAGTGTAGCCTTTGACACTTTTCACTCATTTGGACTCTTTCTTATGGATTTTGGACCTAAATAACCCCTTTTCATGATCATTTATAGGCCCTTATGACCCCTTATTAAGCATCCTAAGCCTTAACTTGATCAAATATCTGATAAAATCATCATAAAAACTTGATTTCTGCGCCCTCAGACAATCTAACTAGAAAAAGGCCCCTATAGGACTAGTTCATCCATCTAGGTGAATTAGTCCTGTCGAGGTGGACTAGGTCACCCAAGGTGGCAACCTAGTCCCATTGGAGCCATTTTCGGGGTTGTGAGTGGGAAAAGTTAGGGTTTTGGTTTACCTCTCCTTCCTGTCAGCCTTGGGGATCAAATAACAGATGTTTTTAGGTGGATTTCCTATAAATAAGCTTAAAAACCCTAATTTCTTCATAAGATACACTCATTACTCACAACTCTCTACAATCTTCATCCACTACTCTTCTCAAGAAAACTAGGGTTCTCCATCCTAAGTCACCAAGACATATTTTTGAAGCATTCAAGGGTTGAACCATTGCTGCAACTCAAGATCTATCTCCATGGAAAGGTACTAAATCTACTATTCCATATTTCATTCTTTCTTGTCTTATTTCATCATTTGATTTGATTATCTACAAAGGGGTTTGACGAAGCCAAAACCCTATATCGTAACATCCAACATTTCCTTCTTCCTTCTTTGTGTGTATTTGTAGATCTACATATTTTTTAGGATTGTAGATCATTCAAGGATGGATTGAAGACTTGTTAGGGAATCTCCTTGTCAACTAGGGCAAAGCATTCACAAAAAGACACCTTAAGGCCAAGTTCTACAGTTTCAGATCTGAGAAATTACTAGGAGAAAAAGTGCAGGTTGAGGTCTACAGATTCACCCTTCGAATCTTTTGAAAATGAAAAGGGGACATTCCCACAAGTTGTGGCGACCTATTCCTAGAGTACCCATTTTCCAGAGATTTATGTGGATTTAGATACCCATTTGGTTGAAACACGACTTGGGTCAGTTTCCCGAAATCACCCTGAAAAAGGACAAGGTATCCTAGCTTGGCACAAGTGTCCCATCAGACATAAAAATCATTTTTTCTAGAATTTCAAAAGTTCCTCCAAGTTTGCAACACACTTCTAGGTACACATTTCTAGTTTTACAGGATTTTGTTTTGTTTTATAAGCTTTCATGGGTTATTTAATTTAATTCTTTCATATCTTTATGTGTTTTAAAATACTTCTACACTTCAATAGTTTACATAGATAGTTTATTAGTTTCCAACACTTAGACACAATCACACACAACACAACCCCTATCTTTGAATTTCATTCGTTTTAACGGATCTGTGGTTCTTGGTATATTTGTTTGAATAGGTTCTTGTTTTATATTTTTTACCTAGTTGTTTCTTTGTTTCTTTTGCTTTTATTTTTGATTCTTTGTGTTTTAGGGCATGGTCACTTTCACGTTTTAGTCGTGATCGCGTTGTGCTATTTTGGTTTGCAGTAAGTTAGGTTTTAAATGGCGTTGGTTAAAATTAGGGATCTACAATGAGGTAGATTAAATTCATGATTTTACAGTGAGTTAGGGTTAGATTCATCATTTTTACTTAGGGTTTTGTCACATATTCAATCTGGTAAAATGGCAAGGTTTAAAATCCGTGCCCTAGTTTTATCATGTTTTGTTATCTATTATGGTTTCGTGTGTTTCTGTGATCACATTTAGATGATTAAAATATGATGCCCTAAACATTTAGTCATTTCCCATGGTCATATGAGTATAGTTTTATTAAAGCCTCTTTTCATTTAATACGACCTTGGTTTTAATCAAGGAGTTGTGTGTTAAATCGATGAAATCTTTGATGACGTCATGGTCAACCTAGGCGGAGACGGGATCGAAGTCGATCTTGAACTTGAGAATTCTATTTTGCAAAAGGTTTCGATTCCATTTCCATCCCGTCTCTGGCTTCACGTATAATGAGAAATATTTTTTTGAAATAACGATGATCTAGATAGAAGCGGAGGGGAAATGGAAATAAAGTCTGAAAATATAAAAAAATCTAAAGAAAACCAAATCCATTTTTCATTCCGATCCTGGTTCCTATCACCTTCCCAATTCTGACTCCAAGCTCGTTCATTGTTAGTGAAATATCTATATTGGTTTTGGCTCTGATTACAGTAGTGTTGTAAAAAGAGACTGTTTTAGATTATGTTTCTACCTGGTTCCGCCTCTGGTGCATATATGAAAGGCATGGTTTTTTTAAAGCATGTTTTGTGATGATATTTAAAGATCTAATTAGAGGTTTTTCTTGTAGGAAAGTTGAAAGATGTCAGGAACATCAGGGGAAGCTGCTCGAAGGAACCAGCCTACAGGAACATCAAAGGCAACACCAAAATGAAAGAAGTTGAAGCCAGAACAGCTACCTTATACCTTGAGGCATAGTCATAGGAGTCCGGTTGTAAAGGTGAGAAAGGTGGAATTAGATTGGTAAGATATCACTGATACTAATTTGGGGCAATACAATTTTGAAGAGTTATATGAAGAAACCTTTGCAGAATGGGAAAATATAATAGGAAGGACACAAAGAATTGCTGATTTCAGCTTGGCCCATATCACTGTATTTCCTTTATTAGTCCAGTGCCCAGAGTTGATCTTGATAGCAGCTAGTGCCTACAATCCTGCTACAAGACTATGAATGGATTCACAAAATAATGTGATCATTGATCTTACTCCTCAGATGTTTCAAAGTATATTTAGTGTTCCGGATCCCAAGAACTTGGTGCAGCTAACTGAGGCAGAGGCCCTCGAGAAGTATAGCGAGTATTAAACATCCAATAAGACTCATTTGAATAAGAAATGGTTAATAATAGAGAAGAAGTCCTTGCTCAAACTTCATGATCAGCTAAAGAGAGCAGAATTTCACAAATAATTCTCAGACTTGATCTTGATGCTGTCTAGGGTATTTGGGAAGAGGGATGCATTTCACTTCAAGGAGTGGATGTTTCCTTTTATTCAGACCATCTTGAATGGTGAACAACAGTTTGATTGGTCAATGTTTGTCTCTGATGTCATACATGATCAGCTAACAAGGATCAGGGAAACCAAGTGCTTCTTTATGACCTCTTACCTTGTATATGCACCAACAAGATTGGGGATTTTCCCAGGTTTGAATAGAGTGGGCATCATGGAAGCCTTGGATGGATAGAAGAAGGTATGGGAGCACTATGACCAATTGTCTCTTTAGGTTGCTGAGACTCATTTCAGGAGAGTCAATGATGCATTTATATATGTGGTCATCAACCAATTGAATGGAGATGCAGGGTACCAGTTGAGTCAAGAAGCCATGGCGTTCATTTCTAAATGGGGATGTTGGTACATTCAATACCCCAAATTTACATATTTTAGGTTAGTTGGTTTTGAAGGCCATCCACATTTTCTTCCAAGGTGCTGCAATAATAGGATAGTGCTAATGGAGTTTGTGTATCAAGCTCTTGGAGTTAATGCTTGGTTTGGGATCAAACATAAAACCGGATGTCATAAGTTTCCCATGAAGTTGGGTGAATATAGCTGTCAACACTTGGTAGGAGCAAAGGTGGTTTGTAATGAGCTGATACAATTGAAGTTGGGTTTATACACAGCTCGTAAGTATTTTGATCCAAAGGGTAAGATGTATGCCTTTTTACCTTCGGTGTCTACTAGACATTTCAATTTGCTAGAAGACTTCTGGAGTGATCGGCATGATGAGTATGATCTAAGAAAGAAGAATTATGAAAGGCTATCTGTCTCACTCATGTCAGAGCTTGGTGTTAAAGAAAATATTCCTGACACATTGGTGGATGATGGAATTGTATTCGATCCATCCTATGAAGCTTTGAACATTGGCACCAAGAGTCTAGATCCAATTGACTGGGACAGTGAAGAAACTATTGATATTAAGCGAATCAGAAGGACATTGTTGGATAGGAGTGTGCAGTGGTTAATGTTAAGAACTCAAGCTCCTCAAGGACCAGTCCTTAAAAAGGGTAAGGGATACAAGAGGATCAAAAGAAAGAAACCTCCCAAAGAGCCATTGGAATTCCTTCCTCCAGACATTGAAGAGATAGAACTTGAGGTGGTAGATGATGAAGAGGAAATACAAGAAGAGGATGTACACAAGGGATCAATTGTTTCGACACCTAAATTAGGTGAATCATCCACACAAGTCCCACTTACAAGGAAGAAGAGTAAAAAAATTTAAGGAGCTCTTCATAGCATGGCTGAGGCTGCAAAGGGAAAAGAGGTGGAGAAGGAAATTCTGGAGGTTGGGACAGATTTAGATGAGACTATGTTAGAAAAGGATATGCAAGAGAACATGCCTCTAGAGGAGGATATTGAGCAGATTTTGATACAGGAAGATCAATGGAAGCTGTTTGAGGATGCAAAAAGAAATTTTGATGCAAAGGTGGTAGTGGAGAAATAAAAGGAAATTGATGCTAAGGTACAAGCTGATGCTATACTTCACCGGCAACAATCAAAAGCCAAACAAATTGAAACTAAGGCAGTAGATGATGAAGTAGAGAAACAAAGAAGGCAACAAGAACATGAGCTCAAGGTTAAAGAAGAGAAGGACAAGTTGGAGCTAATATAAAAGATTCATGACCTTGAGGAAGAAAAGGTGAGGAATCAGAGGGAAAGAGAAATCTTGGTTGCCAAGCTAAAAATTGCAGAGGAAGCTCGACAAAAAGGAGCAGAACAATTACAAAAGGAAAGAGAAGCCAAAGAGCTACTTAAGAAACAAGAAGAAGAAGAAGCAAAGGCAGAAAAAATTAAGGCTTTGGAGGTAGAAAGATTAGAAAGGGAGAGACTAGAGGCTTTAGAGAAAGAGAAATTGGAAAGGGAAGCTCTAGAAAGAGGAAGAATAGAGAAGGGAAAATTAGAAAAAGAGAGGTTGGAAAAGGAAAAGTTGGAGAGAGATTGGTTGGAGGAAGAGAGTCTGAGGAAAGAAGAGGAAGATAAGAAAAGGCAAGAACAAAAAGATAGGGAAGAGGCTGAAAGGCTTGTGTAGATGCATATACTGCAAGAACAACAAGAGAAGTCAAGGGTTGATTCTCAACCTTAGGTAAATATGCAGCCACCTTCTATAGTTATTGCTTCCTCTTCTTTTGTGATGACTACTACTACAAGTGCTCCTACTTGGCTAAAATTGGACATGCAGAAGAGGGCAGTAACCCCTTCACAACCTCTCAATTGGGAGGATATGATGAAAGGAATTGAGCAGGAGAGGTCTAAAAAGGAGGCCAAGATTCTACATTCTACCCAACTCACAGATAAAGGAGAGATTGTTGTTGAATGTGCCATGCCAATGACAGAAAAGGAGGTAGGGAACATGCAACTAATAGATTATCAATTGAGTACTATCAACTTGGGAAGGCCCACTAGGAATCAACAAATGAACTTGATTGATGTGGTGGCTTCAACAACTAAATCAAGAATGATAAAGGATAAACAAAAGAAGGATGAGCTTAAGGCTCAGTTGGATAAATTACATTCATTCTTGAAAAGTGTCTCCTCTCTAAGATCACAACAGGTAACGGCCTTTGAGACTCCTATTTTGTTAATAAAAAAGGAGGTAGATGATTTGGTGCAGGTAAGAGGCAAAGCGGAGATGGTAGACCGATGGGTAGACAAGTTGAATCGAGAGGTAGGTGAAGTTTTGGTTGAAGGTTTTGAAGCCTATAAGGGCACGAAAGGGTTAATAAAAGAGATGCATCAATACATTGAGGCATCGGAGAAACAAGAAGAAGAGTATAAAGAATACAGTCACAAATTAGAAAGGGTGAGTGCATTGCCTTTAACTACTCTTCTGGAACCATCAATACTTGAGGAGGACAATAAGGATTTTGTGGAGAAAACTTCTCGTATACTCCGTTTTAGAACTGACTTCTTGTGCAAACATAAGGATGAGATTCAAGAGGTTGTTAATAATCTGACTGAGCAATTGGAGGAGCTGGAAGTAGGAATTGCTATTATTGTAGATGTAAGTGTGTTAACAAAAGAAGGCATGCCTTTGAGTCAAATAAAAGAGAAGTGGGATGCAAGGTTCAGAGGACTCATACAGAAGGAAGATGATGGAGAAGATTTGATAATAGATCGACTAGTGGATGTCAAGGAAGAAATAAAAGTTGCTGCGAGAGAGTTGACAAAGATAAAAGGTATGAGGGCGTTTTCTGCAGCAAAATTAGATCAAATCAAATTCGAAGATAACTGGATTGATGGGCCAAAATTAGATACATTACAACAAGTCTTCACCAACTACGATGAGTTCATTGCAGATCCAGCTTCACATGCATGAACCCCTGCATGCATGACTCTCTCTTCTTTGCATGTTGCATGCAACACTGATAGTTTTGGAGTGCATGACTTCTTTTTCTCTCCTATTTTCTATTCTCTAGTTAAACTGAATGTCTAAATGTAAGAACTCAAGATCAAATTGATCTGAGTTTCCAAGAAAATTTTAGTTCCTAAAAAGGTGGATGACCTAAAATAGAAGTGGAGTTTGAGTTTTTGTATATCTATAAATACCCTATGGGTATCATATTGTAGAGGTTGGCTAATTGAGAATAGAATTGGCTTACGTGAGATTAGGAGATAGAATTTTGTAGTGATTACAGAGATACATTGTACTTGATCTTTTTACAGTTAATAGAGTTACAGGTTTTACACAATATGGAGTTAGAATTGAGTTGTTTTATTTGATAAGGCTGATAAGTTATAATCTATCTGAATGCCAGTGATTGTGCTGAAGCATGATAGTTTCTTATGTGATGAAAGTCATTAGAAGAAACCAGATTTAAGGATTATCTTGTTAGATTATCATTGAATTAAATTTATTGAAGTTTGTTGATCTATAATCTTGATGATGAATGAATGTGTGTTGTTTTGAAATCCTTGAAGTATTTTTCATGTGTAATTGTGAAGTTAATTAAGCACCTAAAATGTATGCAATGGTATAGATTATTCTATAGATTATGTCATCTTATGGTTTTCTTGATCTGATTGGAAAAACATTCATTGTTGAAGATATATGTCTGGATGCTAGATAAGTTTTGTTCATTTTTACTAGTTTACCCCTTTGATCTATCTTTTTCTTTTATTTGAAACCCCATTGATTTACTAAAACCAGTTTGGTAAAATGAATCATTGCTTGAATCTTTTGTTACCAGCATAGGCCCCTTGAATATTACAGCTGCATGAACCAATTGAGTGACACTAGACAGTTGAGAACCAACTACCAGGACCTTGGGAGTTAGGTTACTATATGTTGTCTTTCTTTTTCAGGAGAAATAGAGTAGAAATATTCTGTTTTAACGTTGTTTGTGTCATTTTCACTATCAACACTACTCTTCTCAAGCAAGGCTATGGTTTGCATCCTAAGTCATCAAGACATCTCTCCAAGGTATTCAAGGGCTGATTGCTTCAACAACACAAGATCATTCATCATGGCAAGGTATTGAATCCATCACTTCATATTTCATGCTCTATTATCTTGTCTCTTCATTTGATTTGATTATCTAAAAGGGGCTTGACGAAGGAAAGTCCCCATACCTTAACAATCAATATTTCCTTCTCTTTGTGTGTGTTTGTAGATTTAGGAATTTTATAGGTTTGGAAATCATTCAAGGATGGATTGAAGACTTGTTAGGGAACCTTCTTGACAACTAGGGAAAAACATCCACAACGGATACCTACAGGCTGAAAATCAAGGTTTCTAAATCAAACACTTGGAGGAGCAGAAAGTGTAGATCAAGAACTCTCATTTCGACCTTTAGATTTTTAGAAAGAGAAAAAGGGGCATTCCCACCAGTTGTGGTGACCTAGTCCCACTGTGCATATTTTTCAGAGATTTATGTGGATTCAGATACCCATTTGGCTGAAACAAGCCTCGAGTCAGTTTCTCGAAATCATCCTTAAAAAGGAATAAGTCGCCCAACTTGGCACAAGTGTCCTACGAGGCATAAAAATTAGTATTTCTAAAATTTTAGAGTTCCCCGAAGTCTGTAATACATTTCCAAGTACTCCTCTTTTATTTACAGCTTTCTATTTTGTCAAATTTTACATTTTTAGGTCATTCTAGTTTATGCTTACATACAACATTGTGCTTTCAAACATAGTTTATTTTCTAGGTTCTACATCAATATTTAGTTTCTATTCTCAGTTTTTTACATTTAGATCATTGCATTTAGATACATTCTACACACACCATATCTTTGAATGTAACCCATGCATTTTGGCCCATATTTCTCCTTGTACGTGAAAAACCCTAGAAGTGTAAGAAAGCATTAAGGTGCCAAAATCTTTGTTGCAATATCATGCTGCCTCAACCAAATCAAGCCTCCAAATAGAGAAAAATCAAGTCTTCCAATTTTCCAAAAACCAAAATAAATGTCCACTTGAGGAAGAAAACCACACTAGCAACCACAATTGCATTCACTAGCAATAGGAAATTGAATTAATAAAAAATGGGGTAACTTTGAAATTTAGCAAATTTCAAATGCTGAAAAAAAAATGATCTCAAAACTTTCTAGATGAAAACTCTCATGGGAAGGAGTGTAGAATGGGTGGCTCTAATACCATGTTAAAGCAAATAACCTAGGAAAATCATCCGCAAATAAACCTCCATAGAATACAAGAGAAGAAAACCAAGCTATTTCACCAAAGAAAATACATTGAGATTAGATATATTATACAATGTACAAAGTGCCTTATAAATGCATGAAAATATGTGGTGGGTGTAAAAATACCCAAAATAGGAAAAAACAACCCAACTAAATAAATGCAAAACTAATGCCTAAATAAACTTAAGTGTAAATGCAATTTACACTAACACTATCAATTATGGGTGCACTAATGTTAAAGTTGGTTTAGAAAAATCCTTTGTAAGAGTGTTGATATTGATTGAAGGCTTGTTTATTTCTTTCTAGGGACAATAACCAAGACCATAGTCGTTTCTTGCATGTTTGGCTCTATAGGGACATACATACCTTGTTCTCTAGCACCACATCCTTTTCCACTATACCCAAGTTATTTCATAAGTTCATAACCTCTTCGATAAAGCTTTTTCATTTCTTTTGGATTCAATGGTTGCTCATAATCAGATTCATCAAAGTTTTTTGTGTAATTTGTTTGATCTTCTAAAGTAGTTGATGTGGATGCTTTTGAATTTTTTGTTGACATTACTATTTTTTATTTTCCCTTTTCATAATATTTTGTTGTGAGCTTGTATTCACCCATTAATGTAGGTGTGAAATCTAAGAAACACCAATCATCTTCCAATAACTTTGTGAATGTTTCAATATTCTTCTATTTTTCTTTCTCTTGCATGGGTTCCACTTGTGTAGTTGGTGTCAATGTCTTCAAAGGATCTCATTTTTCTCTTTGAGAAAAAAAAAAAATTAGGTTCAGGATCGGCCTTGAGTGTGTTCACTTTTTTTTGTTGTAGATATACTTCATTTTACGATGAAGGGTAGGAGGTACCCCATTCATTGCATAAATCCAAGGTTTTCCTCAAAGAATATTATATGAAATATTGTGGGTTATAACATGGACCAGAGTTTGCAAGTAACCTTCTCAACTTTAATAGGTAATTTGATGACTCCAAGTTGTTGTTTTCCTGTGTTATCAAACCCATCAATAGACAAAGAAATAGGTTGAATTTGGCTTTTGTCTACTTCAATATTATCAAGCAGGCTTACACTACAAAAATTAAGAGTCAAACCATTATCGATGAGAGTACATTTAATGCGAGACTTATTATTCTTAATGTCTATATCATTAAATCATCATTTTTTTCACTTCTAACAAAGGTAACTCATCTTGAATGAAAGTAAAGTCTAAGTTTTCCAGAGTTATAGCTTGAATTTCAGTTGCCACATCATTTGATTACACATTAGGAGGGGTAGGAACTTGTTGTAAAACACTTTGAAGCATGTTATGATGAATAGGTGAGGATTGAATAAGATCCCAAAAGGATATCTTAGCAAAAGTATTTTTAAGTTGCTCAAAAAGATCATACTTCATTCCACTTCGTAAAGGCAAACAAGGAGCACTAGGAATGATAGGGTTAGGAAATGGGAGGGATGTTTGAATTGTTTTTCTTGGTTGTGGATTGTTTCTAGTGTTATATGTATGAGAAATGGTATTGAAACTCGGTTTCTATTAACATTATCATTATCAAATTTCCTTTTAAGTGGTTCTAAGATAAGCATGGGCTTGTTTTGAACTTGTGTTTTTTGAGAGGGTGGATAAATGATAATTTTAGGCTCAGGAGAATACTTCAAGGGATATCTAATGTGCATAGCCTCAGAAGAATTATCCTTATTTTCATGATCTCTTGGTGAAGGGGATTCTAATATCTCTTTATCATCTTCATCTAAGGAAGCCTCATCAATATTATTTGAAAGACATGTGTCAATTTTCTCATTTTCTTCCACCATGATATCTTCCCTAGTGAACTACCAAAAAGGAAGAATGCTAACAAGGGAAAGAGGATTCCCTTTACTAGGCCCCTAGGGTTTTTCACCTAGAAGCACTTGGTGTAGGAATAACACTCTTTCACACTAATTATTTTCCTTTTGGCAGGTTCATTCAAAGGAAGGGATTGGATAGGGTTGTGTTGTGTGTGCTAAGTGTGGCTGAATGAAACTAATGCTAACTATCAAATGTAAATGAAAGAAAATAAAAACTAAATGCAAGTTAAACTGTATCCCCTGGATGTATGTAAAACTAGAAAGAAATGGGAAAGATTAGATATTGTGCACCTAAGAAATGAAACTTGCAGATGAGGAGCCTTAGAATGTTCTAGATTTTTTTTTAAATCAGCAGAGGGACACTTACACTAGAATGGGCGACCTAGTCCTTCTGTTGGGAAATTCTGTTTGATTGGGTCTCGGGAAAAAGGGTATACAAAAACATAAAAACCCTTTTTTAGGCCTAGTACAAGAACAAGGTCACCAATGATGTTGACCTAGTCCTCTTGGTACTTTCAAAAGCTTGAAGGTCTAATTTTGTGGGTCCCAGCTGGTACTTTCTTTCTTTGCAGAAGCCCATGTTTGAATCTCTAGAAAATGACCTTTAACTTGTCCTTTTTCTCCTCTTAGGGTTTGATGCCTTGATGTGACTTGAATAGACTAAAGGTACCTTTCCCAACACTTTAAACCTTGCAAAATGTGCATACACACCTACAAGAACACATGCAAAGACAAGGAAAATGCTAGGGTTAGAGATTTGGGATTTGCCTCAGTCAAACCCCATTGATGGTAGCTAAACCCAAATGAAATAGAAATCAAAGGAGAGATGCTTGAAAGAGAAAAAAATTTAAATGCTCACCAAATCCTTTTTTATTCAAGTTTGCAACATGAGGGAACCAACTGCAATGGAGGTTGCTTGTGTTGTCTTGTGCTTGATTGCTTGCTTGGGAAGCTTGAGTGCAAGAGTTCTTGTGAAGATGAAAATGAGCTAAGGGGGGGGAATGAAGGTGAAAACCCTTATTTATACAAGATATGCCCTAATTTTCCTGAAATGCAACATGATAGGCTGACACTAGGGTTTTGGAGGAAAATTCCCTTTAGGTTTATGTCTTAAATTTGAAATTTATACCAAAAGGGACTAGGTCACCCAAGGTCGACCTAGTCCACTTAGACAATCTCAAGTGGTGGTAAAGAATAAAATGGTGATTAATAATGTTTATTATGCTTTCCTCTTGAAACACACTTAAGTCAGGCCTAGAAGAACATTAAGAGGATAAGTTAGCATAATAAAATGGTTAAATTAGTGATGATAAGCCTAGGAAAGTGTGAAAATGCATAACAACACTTTACAACACTTTGGCACAAGGCTTGAAAAGGGGTGAAAAGGGGTTGTTTAGGTGATTTTTTTTGAAATGGTCTTAGAAAAGTGGGAAGATGTGTTAGAACACTTCATAATACCTTAGTAAAACACTATTAGATTATTGTTGAATTGCAAGCATTCAAGACTGAATCAACGCAAAACAAGGCCAAAATCTAAAGGAAAAGGCCAAAATGAGTGAAAAAGTGTCAAAGGCTACAATTTTTGGTGACACATTTAGTTCCCACTTTAGTGAGAGGATGAACTTGCTTCAAACTCATAGTAAAGTAGTTGAGTCATGCATGTCAAGATGGACCTAATGTATTCATGCTAGTAGGATGAGATGACTATGATCAAGAAGGATGATTAAGCCCCCAGGATCAAGATCCCATGGAAAACCAAACATAAGCACAAAAGATCACACAAGGAGTGATGTCAAGGAGTGAAGAGAGAAAAAAAGGTTGGATCAAGCTTCAACTGTTTGTCTAGCTAGTTATGGATTAGATCTAGGTTGTTTGTCTAAAAAGAAAGGAGAGATGTACTCACTCTGGGCTGATGAGACTTTTGGTTGTTTGCTGGGTGAGAATTCCAAAAATGTGAGAAGCATACACTCAGTTGGTATGCACTCACACACATAAAGGTGGCTATGGGGAAAGTCATGCCACTAGTTGGGCTTCCCACTCAACCATACCAAAGTTATACCTCTTGATAACTTTGTTGAGGTGCCACAAAAGATAGGGGTTGTGAGTCATGAAACAAGAAAAGCCTTAGATGCTTAGAACTCATTAACAAGTGAAAGATGGCACCACATGCATGCAAGGTGGCCATGTATGCACAAAATGAAAAAATGCAATATGCAAAATGTAAAATGTAAAATGTAAAAAGGGTGTTCCAAGGAGTCTTGTTTAGTTCATATGAGGTCTTTGACTTAGGGAACATTGTATCTAATTTCTCCAAGAGAGGACCAATCAAAGGATAAAATATTCACAACTTAGGGGATGTAGTGTGTTGTATTAGGCCACTAAGAGGAATGTAATATGCTAAGATAAGTCACACTTGTGAAGGAAATTACACCCAATGTCATCCACAATGTGAGAAACACATCATGTGAAATGATGAGGCTACAGTGGGAACCAAGGGCAAAGAAAATAAAAATAAAAATAAAAATAAATAATGCCAATGTATGCCCCCACTTTAAAGGAATTGCTACACACCATTTAGTGAGAAATTGCTTTAAAGTGGAGAAAGGCAAAGTGAAAAAAGAAATAAAAGGACATGAGAGCCTACTTGGAAAGCCTTATGTCAAGAAATATGTCTCCAAGGGAGGTTGTTTCATGTAAAAGGAAAGGAAAAATAAGGAAAAAAGAGAAAGAGGGGGTTGCCTCCAAAATGAAAAACCACAAACACAAGGGATCTATGGATTTGGGGTCAGTATGTTTGTTACTACAATGTTTAGTGTAGAGAGCTTGAAACTATCATCATCTCCCCAAATACATCAAATGAGAAGGACACAAAGAGAGTGAAAATAAATGAAAATAAAGTCATTTTGGGTCAACATGGAAGAGACATAGGGTGTCTCGACACTTTGCATCATCCCTAAAAGGACAACAAAAGAAAAATAAAAAGACAAAGAAAAGGAGCCTTATTTTTGAGTCAACATGAAGGAGACATTATCGGCTCAATGCTTTGCATCATCCTCAAATGAAGGAAAAAGAAAAAAGAAAAAGAAAAAGGGGTCATTCGGGTCAATATGAAGGAGACATTGCAGTCTCAATGCCTTGTGTCATCCCCAAATGAAGGAAAACACAAAAGAAAAAGGAAAAAGGGTTCATTTAGGTCAACATGAAGGGGAAATTATGGTCTCAATGCCTTGCATCATCCCCAAATGAAGGAAAATGAAAAATAAAAAGGAAAAAGGGGTTCATTTGGGTCAACATGAAGGAGACATTCTAGTCTTAATGCCTTGTGACATCCCAAAATGAAGGAAAATGCAAAAGAAAAAGGAAAAAAGGGTTCATTTGGGTCAACATGAAGGAGACATCAATGCCTTGCATCATCCCCAAATGAAGGAAAAAGGGAAAGGAGAAAGGAATGCATGACATATAAAAGAAGGAAGAGACAAATAGAAGGTCATAGAGAGAAGGAACATCAAACCATACAAGGGAACACATGACACACAAAAAAACACAATACTAGTAAGGCAAGTGTAAGTCAACCATAAAACAAGTCATTCACCTCCCAATCTTGGTGGGGAAAAGTGGGAGGTGAACAAAAAGCTAAGGGACAAGGACAAATTCATTACTATGACAAGGCTAGCAACCTCTTGCCCCCACTGAGTATAGGGTTGGAGTGAGCCGAGATAGTTGATGGGAAAGATCATGTAATAGTGAGAAAGGCTTGTTATACAACTATTACATGAAAAGGTGCATGAGAGTAGCTTAGGGGTCAATGGGGTAGCACTCAGTACCAACGAAGTGATACTTAGTATCTCTCATAGATGGAGACATTCATCACTTCTATGGCCAAGAATGTGATGGTAGGCACAATGTGGTACATTAGAATTTTTAGGATAGATCACCAACCTATTATGATGATGTAAGATTATGAGCCCTTTGTTTAAGAGGATATACAATTTTCTCTCATAGTTAGGTGGTGGACGAAGAGGAAACTTGAGTTTCTATAATTTATATTCCCTCTTGCATCAACTAGATTCTCCCACTTCAAAAGAGGAGAGTGGGGCAAGAGGGCCAGAGATGATCTTGGGATTATCTTTGGTGTTGGTAGGAGATGGTGAATGTTCCTTAAGAAGGAGAACATCCAAATTAGGAGGGGCATCAAAGATCACCATGCCATCACCATGGATTTGAAGATAATCTTGACGAGGCACCTTATCATGAGGGGGATCTTGATAACCTATGCTCGTTGTATGTTCATCAAGTGACAATTGCTTATAAAATTTATGAATTTCATGTTCATTCATTGTGTCACCACCTTGTTTTCTTAGGATGCTATTTACCCTTTTCCATAAGTCTATTGAAGATTAATTGGAGGGCGGGTGACCTAGTTATGGTAAAAGGGTGGAGTAGTGACATGGTTAGAGGAACTAGGCACACCTTGTACAAGTAACTTAAGTTTAGTATTTGTTTCTAGATGGAGGTAAGCAAATGTATCTCGGGATGGCATGTTGGGGAATGGGGGTTGTTGCATGGATGGGTAAAAGGCTGAATTTTCCTCAAGATGGTCCAAGCAGTCATTGAGGAACCGGTGCATGCTAGCACCATCATCACTAATGATGTCAATATCTTAAGGAGGAAATTCATTTGGAGTTGATTGAGCAGGAGTAGGGTCAAGGTCATTAGGATCAATGGAAAAGGTGTAGCTTGACATATCCATTAAGGATTTTAGGGATGTCCAAGTTTTTTTGAAAGACATGGCTATGATGCAAGCAAAGTACCGAGAAGAAATGGATGAAAATAGAAAATCAAGAAATAGAAACAAAGATGAAATTATAGGAAGAAAAAATGCAGACAATGTGCTGAAAATGACTGAAAAGACAATGCAAAATATGCAGGAGGACTAGGTTGCCCAATGTGGCGACTTAGTCCCAACAAAGATTTTTTTGACAATTTTTGAAAGTTTTAAATACTTTTTCTGATTTTTATGCTTTTTCAATGTAGGTATAGAATAAAAATAAAGATTTTTTTGTACTTTTTCCAATAAAAAGGAAATGCAAAGTGCGATCTAGCATGAACTTTCACTAATGCAGTTTTATACAAACCCCAGGATGCAAACAATGAAAACTTTGAATACAATGCAAGATATTTCCTAAGATGAAATGAAAAATCAAAAGGTTAACAAATGGTCTATAGTCGGGTTTACCAAAATGAACCATGAAAAAGGAAGAATGCTAAAAAGGGAAAGAGGATTCCCTTTACTAGGCCCCTAGGATTTTTCACATAGGGGCACTTGGTGTAGGAATAACATTCTTTCATATTAATTGTTTTCCTTTTGGCAAGTTCATTCAAAGGAAGGGATTGGATAGGGTTGTGTTGTGTGTGCTAAGTGTGGCTGAATGAAACTAATGCTAATTATGAAATGTAAATGAAAGATAATATAAACTAAATTAAAGTGAAACTATATACCCTAAATGTATGTAAAATTGGAAAGAAAAAGGAAAGATCGGATATTGTGCACTTGGGAAATGAAACTTGTAGATGAGGAGCTCTGAAATGTTCTAGAAATTGTCAAAAATCAGTAGAGAGACACTTATGCCAGAATGGGCGACCTAGTCCTTCTCTCGAGAAATTTTGTCAAACTAGATTTTGAGAAAAAAGGGTATCAAAAAATACAGAAACCCTTTTTCAGGCCTAGTATAGGGAAATGTCACTAATGATGGTGACCTCATCCTCCTGGTACTTTCAAAAGCCTGAAGGTCTGATTTTGTGGATCCCAGTTGGTACTTTCCTTCTCTATAGCAACCAGTGTCTGAATCTCTAGAAAATGACCTACAACTTGTCCTTTTTCTTCTCGTAGGGTTTGATGCCTTGATGTTAAACACACCATGAGGATCTGCAAACAACGGGAAAGATCCGCGATCGATCCAACTAGCCATTAGGTTTGAAATTATTCTTGGGTCAATACCAAAAACTACCACTTAATCTGAAAGTGATAACTTGTTAGAAAAAGATCCAATCAAGTTGAGAACTTGGATTAAGATAATTGAGCACATCCATGATGAAACCATAGGTACACAAGATCTGGTGAGCAAACATGAAGAAATACCGGATAAGGTGGAATTTCTTTAAGGATAATGTGGAGAAATAGATTGGTTGTCTTATGAAAATCCTATGGTCAAATAGAGGAGGAGAAATCACCTTTGATGAATTTCAAGGTTTTTGGAATTGATGAGGTGGAGAAAAGGGCTCTCAGAAACTTGAAAAGAATCAAGATGATGAGCCACTAGGTTTTTCCCACACAAAATCACTGTGCAATTAAATGCAATTATGAGAGTCAAAAGATGCAAATAACAATTAGAAATGATACCTAACTATTATAGCAACTGTGAGGGAAGTTTTTAGAGTTGAAAGAGGTGTGTACCTTGCTGCAAAAAGCCTATTTTTAGGGCACAAAGGACTCATTCGCCTTTAGTGGCAAATGGATCCTTGTCAGGGTTTTTGATACTAAGTTCTGGGTTATTTTCCTTGATTTTGCACTCTCAAATTCCCAATTTTAAGCTCATGAAAACATGTACTTAATTTTGTAGCTTCAATTCTTCATTCTTACACTTTGAATGACAACTTTGACAATTTTTCTCTAAACTTGCTCTCCCCTTGATCTTCAACCTATAAATCTGCAAACACATTTTCAAGGAGAGAAAAACTTGTTGATTGTTAGTGAATAGGGGTTTTCCTAAGTAAATCCCCTTGTAGGTGTGTCACCAAAAAGTGTAGCCTTGACACTTTTCGCCCATTTGGACCCTTGCCTATGGACTTTTGACCCTTTCCAAGCCTTGTGCCAAGGTGTTGTAAGGTGCTATAAAACATTTTCACTTTCCTATGCTTGTCATCACTTAATCAACCCTTTCTCATGGCATAATGACCCCTTAATATGCATACATGCCTTACTTCAGTGTGTTTTGTGAGACAATCCTGACAAACATAATTAATCACCTTTTAATCCTTGAAAACCAATGAAAAAATCCAAGGTGGACTAGGTCACCACCTTGGGTGACCTAGTCCCATGTGGCATAAAATTTAAATTTAATTTAATATTATTTCAGGATTTTGTCTCTAAAACCCTAATGTCGGCCTGTATGGTGTTATTTCAAGGAAATTAAGGAACAACTTCTATAAATAATGGTTTTTTCCCTCATTTTGCACTTCCTCTAAGTCTCATTTTTCTCAAGAAAGCTAGGGTTTGATTATTCCAAGTCAAGCAAGACATCTCCCAAGAAGCATCCAAAGGTTGAATCCTCCATTGTTGCAACTCAAGATCTATCATCATGACAAGGTAAACTCTATCACTCCTTTGTTTCATGATTCTTTACATATTTTCTCTATTTTGGTTTGATTACTCAAAAGGGGTTTGACTAAGGCAAACCCCCATGCCCTAACATCCAACATTTATTTCTCTCTTTGTGTGATTTGTAGGTCATATTTGTAGGTTTGTCAAAGAGTGGGTTTAGAAGTGTTTTCATCAAAGTTTCAAAGCTCTTCAAGGTTGGAGAAACCCTAGTTGTAGCTTGGAAGATACTTGCAGGCCAGATTCTTCACTTTCAAGACCATATACCTAGAGGAGTAGAAAGTGCAGACTAAGGGCTCTAGAATCCACTTTCTAATCTCCAGAATTTCAAAAGAGGACTAGGTCACCATTGTTGGTGACATAGTCCCTCTAAACCTATTTTTTAGAGATTGTTGTGTTTCTGGATACCCATTTGGCTAAAACGGGCTCGAGAGTAGTTTTCCATAATTTTCCTTAAACTGGACTAGGTCACCTAGAATGACATAAGTGTCCCAGTAGGCCAAAATTCCAAATTCAGTAGCATCTCTAGCCTTGAATCCAGTCTACAACTCATTTCTAGGTGCACCCCCTCATTTCTATTCACTTCTATAACATTTTGTTTACATTCCTTAGGTTATTTGTATATCGTAATGTGTTTTCCAACATAATTCATTCTTTTAATTTTTCATTATTAGTTAGTTTCTATTTTTAGTTTGTTGCAATTAGATCATTGCATTGAGACACATTCAAAAAACCCAAACCCTCTTTTAATGAACCCTAAAATGAAAAGGTGTGGAAGAGAGTCTATTCCTGAACAAAGCTTCTAGGTGAAAAACCTAGAAGTGTATTGGGGAGCCTCTTTCCCCTTTCTTCATTTTGGGTGGTTCATTTTGGTGAACCTAATGTTCCTACACCATCTTTTCTAATATAGAGTCCATCATTCTCTTAGAGTTAACTTGCATTGCATGTTGCATTAGTGAAGTTGCATTCTAGGGTTTAAATTTTGCATTAGTGAAAGTGCATATAGGATTGCATTTTTGCATCTTAAAACATTCAACATCTCTATAATTCTATATTTTCATCTTAGATATGCATCACTCAACACAAAAACCACCTGAATCATTCCAAAAAATCTGAAAACTCTCAAAAAAATAACCAAGAGGACCAAGTCACCACCCTGGGCAACCTAGTCCCTTTAGGCTTCTGAAACTACCTCTTATAGAGTTGAAAACCCTATTTTTAAGCTTCTATTTTGTGCCAGTATCTATATGTATCCATTAGTTGTGTCTGTATTACATGCATTTTACCAAATCTAGCTTAAATTAGCTCATTTCATGCATTTCTTAGTTTCAATTTTGCATATACTACATTTCTTTTTCAGATTGTTGCATAGTGTAATCAGAAAATTACCTTGTTTCCCATCTAAAAAATTGCATTTCAACATTTCACTTTAAATTATTGCATTGCATTATCTTTCCCTTCTCTTCATACCATGTTTTCTTTCAAAATTTGTGGCTTTGATTTTGTTTAAAATAGATTACATAAATACAACACTCCTTCTCATGAGTTCAATGTAGATTACAATAATGAATTCATTAAAGAACATGTTAATTATAATCAAGCCATTAACACAATTATTAACATTACACTACCGGGTATGTGCAGGATCATCATGGAAAAAATAGGCCCTTAAGTGGCAAAAAATTCAAAAAAATCAGAGTTAGGCAACTTGACATAAAAATTTGAATAAGTTATCTATATTATTTCAAAAATATGTAACAATAGAATTTGTAGCAAATTGAATGTAGTTTCTAAATTATTAGGTTTATTTACAAAAAAATAAAATCTATTTGGTGAAAATTTGAAATTTCAATATAGTAGCACTTAAATTTTAGGGAAACAATAAGAAGTAGTCATCTGTCTGACCACCCTAACCACATTAAAATGATAATATTTTTTTATAAGATTTTAGATATAAGTAGAGGACTCATGTCCTGATGTGATGCATATTTTTTGTAATTTTTTTCCATGTAAATAATTAATTATAATTTTTTTATGACAACTTTTAAAAAATAAAGACTCGTATGTCTGACCACCTTAACTTGGTCAAAACTTCATGAAATCTATTTTTTTATTTTTTAATCTTATAGTATGTGAAGCATATAATGTGACACATGTTTTGGATTCAAAAAATATGATACTGTTTCAAAGCTATAGATTTTTTTCAATCAACCTAAAAGTCAGGACTTTAGTCGTAATTCAATAGAAAATGAATAATAATTATTTATTAAATTCAAAGTAAAGCATAATTTATATTTGTGGAAAGCTGAGAATCTCCTTTATAAACCCTTTTCGTTTCATCAATTTTGGGTAAAAATAAAGTTGTCAGCCACATACCCATCATATTGCCACTTTTTGGCCCATCATGATCCTGCACATACCCTACCCCTTGATTAAGATGTTAGTGTTGACAATCATAACAATAATACTTGTGCTTCTCCCTATACCTCTCCTATTAGTGAAAAAATTATCTTGGTGCAGGAAGCTACAAGCATTGATTGTCTTGATTATCCCTCTCTTCATCCCCCTTCCAAAGACACTAAACAAAAAAACGATGACATTATAAACACATTTCTAAAATTTTCATTACCTAGTCTCCCTAACCATGATACTCACAATTTCCCTTCTTCTAACATCCCTCCTTGATGCAAAGAGGATAGGTTTGTTTTAGAAGATACACCTATTATAATTCATGAGACTATTGACCCTCCCTTCCCTCATGGTCCTACCCTTTGGGACAATCTATTTGACAACCATAGTGGTCCTTCTCTTGATTCCTCCTCCCCTTGTGATGAAGCATGTGATGAACCTATTCCAAGCTCTCCTACTAGGGTAGATAATGTGGAAAAAGAGCATGAGACCTTTGACAATCAAATAGACCCCTCTCCTAGTTAGCCCATCATTAATCATTCCCATGATAATATTATGCCCTTGCAAGAAGCTACAAAGCCCATGGTAGACTCTCCTTGCCTAAGGGATGTTAATATTATTCAATATCAACTCATCCTTTACCCACCTTCCAAAAAACCTAAACCTGAATTCATCCTTTATCCACCCAAGCATAATGTGTTTCAGCAACTAAGTCATAATACTATTGCTCATACACATTACACCTGAAAGAACCTGTGTTCACAACAACCAACCTCAACACCCTTACCTTCATCTACTCCTAACTTATCTACTTCCCTTTGCTTAAATTCCCTGATTAGGGAGTATGACCTTGTTGATCAACTAAGGAATACTCCCACCAAAATATCATTATGGGACCTCATTCAAGTCTCCCCTCACTATCACAAAATGATGTAGAATTCCTTACAACAAATTACTATCCCTTCTAATGCTCAAACAAATGACATCACAACTATGATTCAAGGCTTAAACGCTGACATTATTTTCCACCAAAGTGAGCTCTCTGCTTTGGATGTGCAAAAACAAGTTGAAGCTTTAGTAATCATTGAAAATGGCTTCATTGTAAATGTGTGTAGAGTCAATCTCTTGGACAACCTCCATATTGATAAATCACACAATCAACCTACATCCTTATCTATCAGTGAATTTGAGAGTGTAGGACAAAATCCACTTGGTGTGGTCACTTTACCTCTTACAGTTGGAATGGCCACATTAGACACACTCATCCATGTTATGCCCAATGATCTTTCATATAACTTCATTTTAGGCAGGACATGGATTCATGGAATGAATGGGGTGCCTTCCACTCTTCATTGTAAGATGACTTATTTCTACAACAACAAAGTGTATATGCTTGATGTCGATCCCAAGCCATTTAGTGTTTTACAACTTGAGAAAAAAAAATCCACACCCTTCATTACTTCAACACCCTCAAAACCCATGGAATCCATAGAACCAAAGTCCTTAGACAATGATTGGGGTTCCTTAAACTTCACCTCTCCTTTACTAGGAGAATCCAAGATCACAACCAACAACTCTAACAAGGGAAATGTAGTCTTGTCCACACAAGACTTGGTTGATCCTTTGAAATCATTCACCTCAACTACTGTGACCAATACAACCCACAACGAACCCTCATCCAATCCAAAAAAGTTGCAAAAGCTCTATGGAAAAGGTTATGAGCTTCTCAAACAACTTTTCCACAATGGAAAAGGTTGTGGTGCTAACGAACAAGGTATCTACAACCCTATATATCCTATCACACAATCAATGCATCATGGTCTTGGATTTTTTCCTTTCATCGAAATCACCAAACCTTCCCCTCATACCAACCCTATCCCAACTCACCCTTCTACACCAACCTCTAAAAGTGATCCCTTGCACCAATTGAAATAGGAAAATAAACCTTCACTTAATTTCATCTTGTATAACTCTATTGATTTTGATTTTACACAATCCTCTAAAGGAGTATACAAAATCTGACAATCTCTAGCACCTTGCATAAGTATGACATCCTATAGTAAGCAAGACACTTCTTTGTTAAAAACCAGAGGATTACCTTCCACCCTTGATCAAGAGGGTCTCTTGTTGAGACTCCTCCAAGATCCTTTGATCTCTCTTCCTCCCAAAACTCAAAAGAAATGTTCCAACAAACATTCCTTTTGTTCCTACCACCAAGTTCATGGACATTCCACCAGTCAATGTAAGGCCTTGAGTCATAAAATTCAACATCTTAAGGAGCTTGGTGCTCTCCCTTATGAGGGGGCACCTAATTCCTCTAATTGACACTGATTTTCACTCAACCTTATGTTCCCTCAATCCTTTCACCTCACTCTTGTCTTGCACTAAGTGGGGGCAAGGGTTTCGGTAGCCTTTTCACTCGTATGTCACTTGTCGTTGTCTCTTTTGACTACTCGTTAACCTTTCTTGAACATATACGAACAAGATTGGGATGTGGATGACATGTCTTAAGTTGACTTGCATGTGACATACTCCCCTCTTCATGATGTAGCTTATCGAAAGCATATGACTTGGCATAGGGCTTTTTGAACAACCTCTCATGTCCTCTTCCTCTTTTAATTTAAAGAAATTTCTCATAGTACGGTGTGTAGAAATTCCTTTAAAGTGGGGGAATACATCACCACTCACATTTTATTATGTGATCTTTCTTTTTCTTGTGATTCCCTCTCTCGGAAATATTATGTACAATGTTGCTCAGGATGAGACATTTGCATTTTTTATCGCTTGCATACAAGATGAGTCATTCCTCTCTTGGATACAAGATTAGTCATTCCTCTCTTGGATACAAGATGAGTCCATTTGCACTTTTCCTCTCTTGGAGAAATTACGCATAATTTTCCTTATGATGAGACATTGCATGAACTAAGCAAAATCCCTTTGAAACATTTCAAAATCTTCTTTTGTGGCACCTTATCAAAGTTATCATGAGGTATAAATTTCTTATGGTTTGAGTGGGAAGCCCATCCAGTGACACGACTTTCCCCATAGCCACCTATGTGTGTGTGAATACATGCCAACTATGCGTATGTTTCTCACCTTTTGGGACAACTCACCCCGCGGATGACCTAATGTTTTGTGGCCCCAGAGAGAGCACATATTTTCATCCTCTCTCTTTATCCATTCAAGTTCTTATCATTGCATGATCATGCATCTCATTTTGTTGCAAATAATTCACCCTTGAATGTGTTCTTTGGTGCTGATGTTGAGTTGACTTAGAATCTTGAATCTTGGGGGCTTGACCACCTCCTTCTTCTTTGTCATTCTTCACCATCTCCATTGGACTACTTTAGTGTGAGTTTGAAGCAAGTTCATCCTCTCACTAAAGTGGGGGACAAATGTGTGGCCAAAACGTGTAGCCTTGACAATTTTTGCCCATTTGGACCCTTGCCTATGGATTTTGGACCCTTTTCAACCACTTTCTACCCCTTTCCAAGCATTGTGCCAAGGTGTTGTAAAAAAAATTCACACTTTCCTAGGCTTGTCATCACTTAATCAGCCCTTTCTCATGGCATAATGACCCCTTAATACACATACATGCCTTACTTCAGTGTGTTTTATGAGACAATCCTAAAAAACATTATTAATCACCTTTTAATCCTCGACAATCAATGAAAAATACCCAGGTGGACTAGGTCACCACCTTGGGCGACCTAATCCCATGTGGTATAAAATTTAAATTTAATTTAATATTCTTTAGGGATTTTGTCTCTAAAACCCTAAGGTCGGCCTCTATGGTGTTATTTTGAGGAAATTAGGGTACAAATTCTATAAATAAGGGTTTTTCCCCTCATTTTTCACTTCTTCTAAGTCTCATTTTTCTCCTCACTGATTCTTCTCAAGCAGTCCTCTCTCCTTCTTCTCAAGCATGCTAGGGTTTGAGTATTCCAAGTCAAGCAAGACATCTCCCAAGAAGCATCCAAAAGTTGAATCCTCCATTGCTGCAACTCAAGATCTATCATCATGGCAAGGTAAATTATATCACTCCCATGTTTCATGCTTCTTTACATCTTTTCTCTATTTTGGTTTTATTACTCAAAAGGGGTTTGACTAACGCAAACCCACATGCCCTAACATCCAACATTTCTTGTTCTCTTTGTGTGATTTGTAGGTCATATTTGCAGGTTTGTCAAAGAGTAGGTTTAGATGTGTTTTCATCAAGGTTTCAAAGCTCTTCAAGGTTGGAGAAACCCTAGTTGTAGCTTGGAAGACACTTGCAGTCCAAATTCTTCACTTTCAAGACCGGATACCTAGAGGAGCAGAAAGTGCAGACCGAGGGCTCCAGAATCCACTTTTTGATCTTCAAAAATTTAGAAGAGGACTAAATCACCAAAAATGGTGACCTAGTCCCTCTAAACAGTTTTTCATAGATTTTTGTGTTTCTGGATACCTATTTGGCGAAAATAGGCTCCAGAGCAGTTTTCCATAATTTGCCCTAAACTGGACTAGGTCACCCAGAATGGCATAAGTGTCCCAGCAGGGAAAAATTCTAGATTCAATAACATCTCTAGCCTCTAATAAGTTTTCAACTCATTTCTAGGTGCACCCCATCATTTCTATTCACTTTAATAGCATTATGTTTACATTCCTTGGGTTATTTGTATATCACAATGTGTTTTCCAGCATAATTCATTCTTTAGGTTTTTCATTATTAGTTAGCTTCTATTTTTAGTTTTTTGAAATTAGATCATCACATCGAGACACACATTCACAAACTCCAAATCCTCTTTAAATGAACCCTAAACTGAAAAGGTGTGGAAGAGAGTCTATTCCTCAACCAAGCTTCTAGGTGAAAAACCTAGGAGCCTATTGGGGAATCCTCTTTCCCCTTTCTTCATTTTTGGTGGTTCAGTAGGTAATTAAACCAATTGATGAAATAAGGAAATTGAAGCATAAAACATGAAATGATGTGACGTACATACCTTGGATGTTGTCTTTGTTGCAAGTATGAATGTGTTTGGTCGTGTTATCATTAATGTTCTCATTGATGTCAACATAGTTCAGAAAGATTGCAAGTAGTGCATGCATAGTTGAGATACTATAGAAGTGTTGAAATTACATGGAGCTATATTTATGGTGTTGCAGATGTGTTGATGTCAAGTGAATTTGAGAAAATTAACAAATAATGAAGACAGTGTTGTGTGGGTGTTCTAAGTGTTCTCCAATAATTTTCTTTGCATTTCTTTTGTGCTTGTGCAGATGTATAGAATTATTTATGGGCTTCAATGGATAATACATACTAAGTTTTAGCTTTTGGGTTGATGGAGAGTGAAAGATATGTGAATCGGTTTGGCAGAACTTTTTGTTTGTGGACTGGGAGAGATGTCTCTACTCTGCAGTCTTCTTGTGTCTTGTCTTAGATCTTGTGAATCTAGAAGAAGGTTAATATTGATGTTATATTTGTTCTAGAAAATGTGTGTGTGGTTTGGTGCTTCGAAAGGCTTGTTCTAGAGCTACTGTGTGTGTTTACTTGGTCCGGTTGGACTATTGAAGAGTATTTTGTGTATAAAGATTGTTGCAGTTGTTGTAAATGTATCTGAAGGTTTCTAAGAGGTGTTCCAATGTTTGGTGAAGCATGTTGTGTGATCTATATGTCATCATCTTGATGTGGATGCACATACTTCAAATTTCATTGATGATTTCATTAGGTTTGGTTGACCTAGTGTTTACACATTACATGGAGAATAAAGCATCGATTAAGGAAGCATGTGATTGATCCAAGATGTTGTTTGGGTCCTAATTAAGTATTTAATTGGTCCACTCTCATGATTATCCACCACAGGAATGTTGATTCACTGACCTAGTTTGAATTTGTAAATTAAAAAGGATGTGTAGCTGACCTTGGAGAAAGTTTCTAAGGTTGAAGATGGTATAAATACAAGTCAAGTTGTTGTGAATTGGAAGGGTGATGGAAAAAGTGTGAAGTGTGAAAAACAAGTGTGAAAAGAAGAGTGTGAAATTGTGTCAAGGCAAAAATACTTTAATGAGTTAGATTCTTGAAAGTAGTGAGCTGATGGTGTCTACAATTATTTGATCAAGGTGTGAATGTGTGGAACCTATTGTGGTGGATTTAATATTGTCTTTCTTTGTTTGTAGGCAGTGAGCCTCCTTCTAGAGAATGAGTCCTAGCTATAGGTAGTGAGCCTTTGTATCCAGTATTGCATTACTATTATATTATGATTTAATCCTCACCATTTTTTTTCCCTCATTGGGCTTTCCACATAAATTTGGTGTCTCTGGTGTTTGCTTTCTATTATCTACATTTCATGTTTTACTCTTAATAAAATATCAAAGTTAAAGTGGTATTGATTAAAGTCAGAAGTGAAAGTAATTTGGTACAACTGATTCACCCCCCCTCTTAGTTGTCTTGTGCATTTCAACAATTGGTATCAAAGCTTTGGTTCCTTGGAGAAGAGCTTAACCACTTGAGGTAGATCAGATGGCGCACAAGTTGCAAATCCCTATATTTGATGGAGCTGATTATAGTGACTAGAAAGTGCAGATGAGAGGTTACCTGATCTCTCCTAGTTTCAAGACTTGGAAAGTTGTTGAGACAACATGTTGAGTTGGCTAGTGGTCCTTCTTCTACGGATGAGATTTCTTCCTATGAGGAGAATGAAAAAGCAAGGTATGCTATCTTCAGTGGTTTATCTAAAACTGAATAGAAAAAAGCTACTTCTTTAGGCACTACTTATGAAGTATGGGAAAAGTTGAAAGATATTTATGAAGGAAATGATAGAGTCAAATTATTAAGGAAGCTAACAACAAAGTACAGATTTGAGAATTTGAGAATGGAAGAAGGTGAAGACATTGCAAGATAGAAGATTATTCAGATAGTGATGGTTCAATGGAGTTGGAAGAAAACTATATAAGGAGATTGAAGAAAGGTACCAGTAAGTAAAAAGATATGTTACCTTTTAAATGTTTCAGTTGTGGAAATATTGGTCACTATGCTTCAAGATGTCAAAATAGAGCTACACACAAGAATAGAGATAATAAAAATAAAGAAGGACAAAATTTTCAAGAAATTGTATTATGTTAGAGAATATGCTATAATTGTTGATGATAAGTTTGATGTTAAGGATGATAAAGATGAATGCTTGTTTCTAGCCTTGGAAAATAAATATGTGTCTCCTAACCATGGAAGATATGCAAGGGAATCTAGTCCAGAGAATAAGAAGGATGAGATGGAAGGTACTTTGGTTACTGCCTTTCATGCTAGACAGGATGAAGACTATTGGGTAATTGGTAGTGGATGTTCAAATCATATGATTGGAGAAAAAATTAATTTATCTAAACTTGAAAATAATGATGGAGGATTAGTTATGTTTGGAGATGATTCTAGTGGTAAGATTGTTGGAAAAGGAACAATTTGTCTTGATGGAAAACATAGTACTGGTGATGTCTATTATGTTAAGGGTTTAAGGAATAATCTATTGAGTGCTGGGAAAATGTGTAGTAAAGGATTTAAGCTTGTGTTTCAAGATAGCACCTATAATATCAAAAAAGGGTCTAGAACTATGGTAGTTGTAGGAAGAACTCATGGAAACATCTATTAGCTTAAGAGAGGTGATGGTCAGTGCTTTGTTTCTCAAATTAATGAAAGTTGGCTATGGCACCGGACGATGGGACATGTAAACTTTGACAATCTGACCAAGATCAGTTCAAGAGAAGTTGTTAGGGATCTACCTAGAATCACAAAGCCTACCAATGTTGTTTGCAGAAGTTGTCAGCTGAGAAAACAAACAGGATGCAGTTTTAAAGGAAAAGAACAATCATCTACTGGAATGTTGGAATTGATTCATACAGACCTATGTGGTCCCAAAAGAATAGGAAGCCTTAATGGTGATAGGTATTTTATGCTTTTTATTGATGATTACTCCAAAATGACATGGGTTACTTTTATTAGGGAGAAAGCTCAATCTCTAGAAAGATTCAAAGTGTTCAAAGCAAGAGTGGAGAATGAAGTAAACTTGAGAATCAAACTTTTAAGGTTTGATAAAGGTGGAGAATTCACTTCTGGTGAGTTTAATGCATTTTGTGAAGAGTATGGTATAAAGATACATTATTTTTCTCCTATAACCCCCCAGTAGAATGGAGTTGTGGAAAAGAAGAACTGAACTATTCAAGAGGCTACAAGGACTATGATGAAAGAGGAAAATGTTCCTAATGTATATTAGAGAGAAGCAATCCACACTATTTTTTACATTCTTAATAGAGTTCAAATCAGAGGTTATAGCACAAAGACTCCTTATGAGTTATGGAATGGTAAGAATCCTACTATTAAGTACTTTAAAGTGTTTGGAAGTAGATGTTACATTAAAAGAGATGATGAAAATATTGGGAAGTTTGATGCAAGATGTGATGAAGGTATTTTTCTTAGATATTCAACTAACATAAAAGTATATAGATTCTTTAATAAAAGACCAAGGAAAATAGTTGAAAGTGCAAATGTAAAAGTTGATGAAGCTATGCATAGACTAGCAGAAATAAGTGAAGTTGAGCTAGATGATCCTATCTGTGGAAAAATACAAGAGGGAAAGGAAGAGAAATAACAAAGTGAAGAAGACGAGATTCTGGAACTTGATCCTAAGAATCCTAAATATGTACAGAAGAATCATCTGGAGGCACAGATAATTGGAGATATAAGTGAAGGTGTAAAGACAAGAAGAAAAGTGGTTGAGGTAAATTTTTGATTACTTTCTAAGATAGAACCTAAGAGTATGAGTGAGGCATGCAAAGATGAGAGTTGGGTTAGAGCAATGAAAGAGGAATTGTAGCAGATAGAGAAGAATCAAACATGGGAACTGGTTCCTAGACTAATAAACAAGAATGTAATTGGTTCAAAATGGGTGTTCAAGAATAAGCTAAATGAAGATGGTGAAGTAGTAAGAAATAAAGCAAGACTTGTATGCAAAGGGTATTCACAGGTTGAAGGAATAGATTTTGAAGAGACATTTTCCCCGATGGAAAGAATGAAGGCAATTAAGATTTTTTTGGCATTTTATGCTCATAAAGATTTCAAAGTGTACCAGATGGATGTTAAGTATGCATTCCTAAATGGAGAATTGGAAGAAGAAATGTACATGGAACAACCAGAAGTATTTTAGTTATCAGACAAATCAGACATGGTCTGCAAATTGAAAAAGGAACTATATGGAATTAAATAGGCTCCCAAATCACGGTATGCAAGGTTAGATAGATATTTGACACAAGGGTTTAGAAAAGGCTCCATGGACAAGAATCTCTATTTTAAAGTTGAAAAAACCAAAATACTGATAGTTGTGGTGTATGTTGATGATATTATCATTGGAGGAAATGAAGGTATGTGCAAGAAGTTTGCATAGGAGATGCAAAAAGAGTTTGATATGTCTATGATTGGTGAGTTAAATTTCTTCCTTGGACTTCAAGTGAATCAAACTGATAAGGGCATACTCAATTCACAATCTAAGTATGTTAAAGAATTGTTGAAGAAGTTTGGAATGGATGATTCCAAACCGGTTTGTACCCCTATGGTAACTAGATGCAAAATGAGTAAGGATGATGAATCTTCTAAAGTTGATAAGAGCATGTAAAAATGTATGATTGGTGGACTGTTATATCTTACTGCTACTAGACTAGATATCATGCATGCAATATGTTTGGTTGTCAGATTTCAAGTAAAACCTAAAGAGACACATGTTACAACCGTGAAGAGGATATTAAGATATCTTAAGCACACTTTGGATTTGGAACGAGGTTATTTTCCAAGAGAAAGGATCAAGCTTCGATGGTCCAACATGATGTGGAACACATCTAGGTTGTTTGTCCATAATGCATTTTTCCCACTCTGGGGTAGTGGAATCTTAGTCTGTCCACTAGTTGAGTTATCCCAACGAAGTGGAAAATGAAAGAATCATATTAGCCTCTCATACCATACCGAATTTATCCTCCTGACAACTTCAATAAGGCACCACAATGTAATGCTTTTTGTAAATGATTTTGTAATGTAATTTTTTGTTAAATCATTTGTCATAGCAAGTGGTCTAGGGATACTTTGAAGATCATGCAATATCAAACTAAGAACAATAGAATGAAATGAAAATTTGATGATGTGTGAGGTGTTAAGCCTAAAGTATAACCTCAAATACACCTATTTCAACATCTATGGCCTAGCAAGGGTCTAGGAGAAACAAAGGCTATGGGAAAACCTAAGCTAGAAAATTATCAACTATAACTATGGGAAAATAATCATGGGTGGAGATTTAATGTTATCTTAAGGAAAGAAGAGAAGTTCGATAGAGAGAAAAAATACTAACTCTGTGAATGAATTTGGTCAATTCCTAACCAACAATGATTTGATCAATGCCCAAACAAAAAATGTCTCATTTAGATGGTCTAACAAGAGGATGGGGGAGGATGCATCAAAGTGAAATTTGATGAAATCTCTTTTCCCAAGAGTCTCTGGAAACCAATTTCAATATTGAAGCCTCTATCCTTCCCCTTGCAGGCTCTAACCATCTACCTATAAAACTCAATCGATTCAAATAAAATGCAAAAGAAAGGAGCCTTCAAAGTTGAAAACATATATTTTAGGAGAATTGAACTCATCAGTCAAATTGAGTAGTGGAGGAAAATGGCCCCAAAATGTATAGGCACTAAAAGCTTCATATTCTCAAACAAATTAAAATGTATCAAAAGGAAGTTACAAGAATGGAATAAAATAGTATTTAAAAACATCTTCTCTGAAAAGGATAGGCTAGAAGATTCCTTATTGTCTCCAAATGAAAAAGTAATGAACCAATGGATGTTCCAAGAGGACTACATAAAATAAAAATAGCTCAAGGCAGAATATGAAAAAATCCTATCAAGAGAGGAGGAGTATTGACGATCCAAATCCAAAGATATGTAGTTGTATGAAGGAGATTCCAACACCAAAATCTTTCATGACATCTCCAAAATCAAAAAAATTATACAAAAGAATATGAGCCATCCAAAGTTCATATGGAAGATTAATAGAGGACATAGAAGAAATACAGGAAGAAGCAATTAAAATTTTCAAGGAACTACTAGCCCCAGAGGATGGTCTTGATACTCTTAACTATGTTGACATGTTGAGGAATATCCCCAAATTCATCTCTTAGGAAGACAAAAAATGCTAATAGCACCATTAATAGTGGAAGAAGTTAAGGTTGTTGTCTTCCAAATGCACCTAGACTAGAAAAGTTCCTATACTTCTTTTTATCATAAATATCCACCCTTCTTGGAGAAAGAGGTGTGGAAAATTGTGGAGAAACTTAGGAAAAAAAGGAAATTCACCAAAGACATGAATAGTATAGTCTTGGTGCTAATACCAAAAATGGAGGAATGCTCAAGCATGGGGGACTACCACCCTATCTCACTATGCAATACAATTTACAAAATTATTTCAAAATTTCTTGCCAAAAGATTAAAGAAAATACTTGGGGAGGTAATTTCATCCAACCAAAGTGGCTTCACGCTAGAGAAAGAGATAATAGATAGTATCATAGTGGCAATTGAGGCCCTATACTTAATCAACATAGATAAGGCATACAACATGATTATTAAGATTGACATAAGAAAAGCTTACAATAAAGTTAGGTGGAGATTCCTAATCAATGTTATAGAGAAATTTGGTTTTTGTGAAGACTGGATCCAAATTATCTTTTACTGCCTATCAACAACTAGATACTCAATACTGTAAATGGACTACCATCTAGTTTTTTTGAAAGCTCAAATGGCCTAAGGAAAAGGGACCCTATTTCCCCTTTTCTCTTTGTTATAATGGAGGAATATATTAGCAAAAATATAGAAAAATACCAAAGGGCAGGTAGTTGGAAAGGGGTGTAGATTGCTCCAAATATAGAAGCCACTACCCACCAACAATTCATGGATGAAACACTACTCTATGGAGAATCCTCAATCAATGAGGCATCAAAGATTAAAGAATGGATGGATGAATACATTCAGGCATCAAGGTAGCAAATCAATAAAGAAAAATCCAAAATATACTTCTTCCATACCAAAAAATTTCTACAAAAAGGAATCTCAAAGCTCCGAGGATACACAATAGATGTTACACCATGTAAGCACCTAGGTGTTCCTATCTTCAAAGGAATAATAAGAACCAGAATCTAGGAGAAAATAAAAGAGAAATTCAAGGATAAATCCCTCATTTGGATAGGGAAATGGCTCACATTGGAAGGAAGAATCACAATGATGAAAGAAGTACTATCTATAATCCCAGTATATGCAATGTCCAACATGCAATTAACCTCAAAAGCAGTTACCAATTTAGAGGGTATCTTAAAAAATTTATTATGGGAAGGTTCAAATGATTAGCATAAAATATCATTGATATATTAGGATCAAGTGTGCAAGCCCCAAGAAGAAGGAAGTGCGAGCATAAGAAACCTAACAACCCAAAATAGGGCCCTTGGAGCCAAATTAATTTGGAAGATGTATAGAAACCTAAATCTACTTTGGTGAAAAATCTTACAAAATAAGTACCTTGATAATGGGGATCTAGACAAGGTCTTAACAATAGCTAACCCTATAAGTTGATCCCACATTTGAAACTTCATGTTAAACTATAGGCATCTAATAAAAACCATCTAACTTGGTAAATCAATGATGGAAAGTGAACAATTTTTGGGTTAGAATCTTGGGGTGGGCACAAACCCCTAATAGAATACATTGAGCTAAGAGAACATATTCCCCCTTTAAGGGAGAGGTATGGGTAGTATGTTAGGGATTATGTGGTAGAAGAGGATAATGGAAATATTAGGTGGAAGAATTTTAAATTAGTGCTAATGGATGCCTAAATAATCAAGAAGATAAAATAATCTGGAGTGGTGAAAAATCAGGCATATACTCAAGAAAGCTTTGTTACAAAATACAAATGGTGGAAGGTGAAAAGACCTAGTGACATATGTTGTGCTAGGGAAAGTGGAAACTACCAAAGGTTGGAGCCTTTTCTTGGATGGCCCTACACGAAAGAATCTTAACTAGTGATAGATTAAAAAATATTGGAATATCAAGACCTTAGTGGTGCATCATGTGTAAAGAAAAAATAGGAAGATGTAGATCACTTGCTCCAAAATTGTGCCTTCACAAAACAATGCTAGGATTGGTTGCAAAGGAATTTGAACTGGACCTCTCTATGAAGTAAGCAATTGTGGAACTTCTTGTTGAATCCCTCTTGTGTTGTTTTTGTCCTTGATGTCAATTTGTGGTTATCTGGCATCTTGATGGTTATCTTCTCAGTTGATCCATTTCTTTATTGGCACATCTACTTCATTGATTTTATTATCTTGGTGGCACTGATCGTTTAACTCGATGTGTAGATTACAAGTTCTTGTTGAGGTATTCTGGTTATAAGTCATTTTCTCCATTGATCAAGTGATACATTTCTGGTTTAAACAATTGTGTTTTAGTGATGATCTCAATTATTTTTTCCTTGGCATGAATCAATTTTATACAGGTTGTTACAGTGTGGTTTGATCAGGCTCTTGCATCTTGAAATTGTTAATGGTTTACATGATGCAACATGTTTCTCATTATAATAAGGGTTAATGGTAAGTGGCATGGCAGTGTGAATTTAACATGCAAAATCAGTCTTCATAAGTCACTGGACATTATCTTGGCATCGACACACCATATAACAATGGACATTTTAAGATGACGATTTGGCTTTAATATATTTGGTTATGGTATTGCAATTGTCCTTGAAAAAGAGATTCACTAAGTTCATTCATTTGCATTTGAATCAGGTTTAATGATGGCTAAATCATAAGTCTCAAAATCCCACAACAGGTATATGTTTTTGATCGGTTTCAATAATCTCACCATGGAAGTGACTTTGGTTTATTTACTTGGAATCTTTTTTTTTTTGTCAAAGGAATTCAATTCAATCTTCTATTAGTATTTGTTTTGGGACATTTGGCTGACATTTACTTCAAGCCTTAAGGCCGATTATAGTCATAAAAGGTTTGATTATTGTTCATGTCACAATGGATATGACTTTGCCTTGACTTTTTGGGAACTTCAAGTCTTATGAGTTTGACTTTATTTATCAAATAATGCATGGTATTATTGAGTCGGCATTACTCATTATCTAAAATAGTCAAATGCCATAATGCCTGTCGACATGCAAACCTTGGATAAGCCCGTGGACTTGACATGGAATAATGATTTTTTGTTTAATCACTGTCCTTTTCAGACTTCAAATGTTTATCATCATTTGCAAAGGAATTCTTTTTTCTTGCATTGGAAGATTAGGGAAAACTGCTGTCATTTCACTCTCTTCTCAGTTTTTTGTTTGGAACCCTACTAGCCACCACCATGGATCATTTCTTTGCACTGTTTCTTTGTTATACCTGGCATTTTTTTCTCTCAGACAACGATTGGGAGGAGTCAGGAGACCATCAAAATGGTCGCTCTATTTGTTAGTTTCCAACCAATAGGTATAGACACGTTTTTGGAAGGTAGTGTGGCCGTTTTTCTCCTCTACAGGACTGGTAATCATTCTTTGACAGCAACATTCATTTACCAGGTATTCTTCTTTTGATTGGTTTGCAGATTCATTTCTCAACAAGCAAGATGTTTACGAGCTTATTCTTTCTCTCTTATGCAAAGTGAAAAATTGAAAACGTCTATTGCTTTCAAGAGATAATTCTGAAATATTTACTTTTAAAAATCAAAATGTGAGTGCAATTTATTTTAAAGGTTATTATGACAGTTATTTTAAGGAATTATGTTTTTTGGTTGTGGGTAATGATAATGTCATCAAATCTCTTGAGTTGTTTATCTGGGTTCATGGATAACGGTTCTTGTGAAGTTACTTCAGTCGCACTTCATAGTGGTTTTAGTTTCTTAAGAATTACAGTCATTATAATGGGTATAGATCATGGAATTTTCTCTCAGCCTCACTTGAAATTGTGGGTAACTATTATAATGCATGATTAATAGCTTTCGGTTACATGCCGGTTGGGGTTTCAGTTACTTCATTTTTCGTAGCAACTTATTTGTCAAAAATCTTATGGTATATACACTCTTCATTACTACTTCTGAGTATAATCTGAAAGAGGTTTCATTTTTCTAAAAATACTTTTGTTGCATTGCTGGTTCTGTCAAGGAAAAATGGTTATCATTTCTATTTTAAATGACGTGCTCTCACTGCTTTTGTGTAAGCACTACATGTGCAGGCTTCTAGTGAAGATATGCTCTCTCACACCTCTATTCTTGGACTTTGTTGTTCTATCCTCAATAGAAAGAAAGAATCTTTTTTTATGATCACTGCAACATCAGATCTGTTACTTGACAGTCATTCTATAACCTGAAAAACAACCTTGTATAACCTTCTGGAAAGTGAAATTTGAGAAAAAGTGGTAATACTTCCAATATGTAATGATGTTTTCTGTAAAAAGCCAAAAACAGTGAGTTTAGGGTTCTATCATGACAGAAAATCAAAACTTGAAACAAGGGTATTACTATTTAGAGATGTGAAAGTCTATTCTATTTTTTTTAATGCTGAAAATCAGAAAACACAGTGTGTAGTCAGATTTGTAGTTTCTGTATGGAAAAAGGTTGAAAATCAAACAGTGAGAAAAGAAAGAAAAGATATATCATTTTAATATAGTTTGATGAGATTGTATTGTGACTGTGATAGGATTTTCCTCAAGTTGCATCGAGATTAGATAATGCATGGAATTGTGAAGAGTCAATTTTGACTCTTGAAAATTCTATGTTTTGTCTGTCAAGAGGCACTTGACAGAAATCAAGTGAAACAGAGAGATCCTCCATACTATTGTACATTCTATTGAATATCAAGAAAGGGTTTGGTGCTCCTTGAGATTGGTGTCTCTAAACAGAGGGGTTGGTGCTCCTTGAGTCGGTGCTCAGAAATCAGCCATTGAGGCTTTGTCAAAATAAATTATTGAAATGAAAGCCTGAAAAAGGCAGCAAGTTCAGGAGTGTTTTTTCTACCCCAGGAGGGTTTTCCACTTGGAATATCTTGTGTCTATTTGTGTCTCTGTGACTCATTTGCTTCAGTACTTTACTACTTTAAAATGCAATGTTACATTACTCATTGCAGTTTATATGATTGCATTCGAATACATGGATGACACTATCATTGATAAATGAGAACATATGTATGGTTCTTTTCAGTTTCATTTTAAATTGTTTAAAAAGTTATAAACATTGATTCACCCCCCCGCCCTCTCAGTGTATTTTCACTCCAACAATTGGTATCAGAGCCTAGGGTCCTCTGATAGGTTTTGTCCAACCTAGGATTGATTATGGACTTGGAGTCTATTCAAAATGTCTCAAGCTCATGAAGGTACTTCGATGGCTAGAGCTCCATTATTTGATGGACCTAATTATGTATTCTACAAAATTAGAATGGAGACTTATTTAACTTCTATTGACCTTGATGTCTAGAGCATAGTATTGACTAGGTACACTGTACCAGCTACTTTTCCAACTACTTCTGATGAAAAGAAGAGATATGACACCAATGCAAGAGCAAAGCATGCTCTTCTTTGTGCTCTGACTAAAGATGTCTTCATCAAAGTCATGCATTGCAGTTCTGTTAGAGAAATCTGGACTAAACTTGAAACTATCTATCAAGGAAATGATAAGGTAAAATAGTCCAAAGTCCTCACTTTAAAAAATCAGTTTGAAGAATTAAAAATGAGGACAATGAAAAAGTTGTTGACTATTTTCTGAGAGTTGATGAAATAGTAAATTCCATGAAGGGTCTGGGAGAAGAAGTCAAGGAGTTTGATGTTGTAACCAAGGTCATCAAAACCTTGCCAACAAAATTTGAAGCTAAGGTAGCTACTTTAGAAGAGAAGAAACATTTTACCCAGCTCACTCTTGACAGTCTACAAGGCACTCTGACTGCCTATGAAATGAGGATTAGTAAAAACAACACCACTACAAAAGAAGCAACATTTAATGCTGAAAGGAAAGAAAGGGATGAACTCTCTGAATCAAAATTCTCTGATTCTGAAGAATCCCATTTTGTGAGGAAACTCAAAAAGGGTTCTAGAAAGTATAAGGGAAAACTTCCCTTCAAATGCTTTAACTGTGGAAAAATAGGCCACTTTGCTGCAAAGTGTCTCTATGGTGACACAAACAGTGATAATGATAAATCTGAGAAATTTGCCAAGAAAAAGGTTTATAGACCCAAACATAAATTTAATTTCAAAAAGAAGAAAAGTTTGTTCAGCATAAATGAAATAGATTCTAAATCTAATGACTCTCTAGATGAAGAGGATGAAAATCTCTTCATGGCTGAAATAATTCAGCAAGATGAAACAAACAGCAATGATGCTGAAGAAGGTGAAGTGGACTATGAAGGAGAACTGAAATGTGCTCTAAAAGAGCTGAGAAAACTCAAGAAACTGTTGCATGCTCAAAAAAAAAAATGTTGTTCAAGATAGTTCACGAGAGGAACTCATAAATCTTGAGATAATTTCTTTAAAAACTCAACTTGAAGAATCCAAGAGAGTCGAAGATTGTCTTCACATTGACATAAGTTTTAAAGACCAAGAAAATCAAAACCTTGAACATGAGATTGTAGATCTCAGGAAGACTATCGAGAAGTATGAAAGCACTCTTAAACTGAATGACATGCTCAGTAAACAAAAATTAAACAAAGAAAAAACTGGTATTAGCTTTGTTAAAGGTGAACGCTCAAATGACACTAAAAAGAACAATGTTGTTGCTGGAAACAAAAATCCTGAACTCAAACATTTTGAGTTTGTCAAGGATCATATTCATCCTTTTAGGAGCAGCAGAATGGTTTACAACTCCTACCCTCTCTTTTATGGGTACTATTACTTCTGCAATAAATTTGGTCACAAAGTAAATTCTTGTAGATTTATGAATGCTAGAACTCCTAGATTTGGCTTTAGGTAGAATCATGGTTTTGCAAGACAAATTAGATGTTTTACATGCAAATCTTTGGGTCATTTTGCAAAGCATTGCAATGCTGATCAACAGAATAAACAGCTGAAAACCATCAAAATCTGGAAACCCAAAGTAGTTAACAACATTGAATAGACTATGCTTGTTCAAAATTATTTTCACTCAAAGAAGAAGGACCTACAGGTCCTGGGCAGTGGCTGTTCAAACCACATGACTAGTGACAAAGAAAAATTTACAAATCTAGAAAACTATGTTGGTGGACATGTAAAATTCAGAGACAACTCTGGAATTCAAATCAAAGGTAGAGGTTCTTTATTTCTGAATGAAGACACTCCAATCTACAATGTATACTATGTAGAAGGATTAAAACATAACCTTCTGAGTGTCATTCAAATCTGTGGTAGTGGCTATCAAGTCCTGTTCACTTCACAAGGATGTGAAATCAAAAACCAGTTTGGCAAAGTTGTTGCAGTCGGAAGGAGGACTAAAGGAAATGTCTACAACTTACTAGACACCTCTGGACATGAAAACAATCACGGTATATGCTTAATGAGTCATGTTGAAGAAATTTGGCTGTGGCACAAGAGACTAGGCCACATTAATTTTGACAATATGGTCAGAATTAGGAAAAATCAAAATGTAATAGGTCTGCCCCTTCTTAGAAAACCTGACAAAGTTGTTTGTAAAGAGTGTCTCAAAGGAAAGCAAACCAAGGTAAGCTTTAAATCCAAGGAACATTTCTCTACTAAGCCTTTGCAAATTGTTCATACTAAATTATGTGATCCTACAAGGACTAGATCCATAAATGGTGAGAAATATTTCATGTTGTTTGTTGATGACTACTCTCGTATGGTATGGTTTAACTTCCTCAAGAATAAATCAGAAGCTTTTGAACATTTTAAAGTTTTTAGAAAACTGGTAGAAAGAGAGTCGGACATAAAACTGAAATGTTTAAGATTTGACAAGCGTGGTGAATTAACCTCACAATAATTCATAGACTACTATGACAAACATGGCATAAAAAGACAGTATGATGTTACCAGAATACCCCAACAAAACAGGGTAGTTGAGCAAAATAATAGGACTGTAAAAGAGATGGCAAGAACCATGCTGAATCAAGCTAATCTGACAAATATGTACTGGAAAGAAGTTATTAATACAACTGTCTAAATTTTGAATAGAGTGCAGATCAGAGTGAAATCAAATTTCACTCCATATGAACTGTGGTATGGGAAATCTGCCCAAATTAAATATTTCAGAATATTTGGTTGCAAATGTTTTATCAAAAGAGATGATGAAAACTTAGGCAGTTTCCAATCTAAAACTGATGAAGGTATCTTTTTAGGATACTCTACTCATAGCAGAGCCTATAAATGCTTTAACAATAGGCTGAACAAAATTGTTGAATCTGTAAATGTCAAATTTGATGAAAATATGCTTCTAGATGTTGAACCTATGCAGGATGATGAAGAGGACGAATTTGAACTTGATATAATCACTGAGAGCTTTGAAACTGCAAAGCTTGAAACAAAACCAGCAAGCCCTAAACTTGTTGAAACACAACCTGAAGATGCTGAAATCAGCTCAGAAAAATGTGAACCAAAAGTTCCTTCAAAATCTCTTGCTAGAAATCATCCTAAGGATCTAATTATAGGAGATAGATCTGCAAGAGTTCAAACAAGAAAAAAATCTGTTAACTATGATGAAAAAGCTCACATGGCTGAGCTTACTACATTTTGTTTAATCACCCAGTTTGAGCCCAAAATTTTTGATGATGCTCTAACTGATGAATGTTGGCTTAATGTAATGCAAGAATAAATTGATCAAATTGAAAAAAATTAGACTTGGGATCTAGTCCCAAGACTAGATGACAAAAATGTCATAAGAGGCAAGTGGGTCTTTAGAAACAAACATGATGAACATGGTCATGTTGTTCGCAACAAGGCTAGATATGTCTTCAAAGGATATGCTCAGCAAGAAGGTATTGATTTCAGTGAAACTTTTGCTCTTGTTGCTAGGCTTGAATCCATTAGAATTTTCTTGGCATATTCTGTTTGTCAAAAATTTCACTATATATCAAATGGATGTAAAAACTGCCTTTTTAAATGGATACTTAGAAGAAGTTTACATAGAATAGCCTGAAGGGTTTATTTGTAAAAACAAACCCAATCATGTCTACAAGTTGAAAAAGGCTCTATATGGCCTAAAACAAGCTCCTAGAGCTTGGTACTCCATATTGGACAATCACTTACTGTCAAAAGGGTTCATTAGAGGAGGAGTTGATAACAATCTGTATCTTAAAATTGAAGGATCTGATATTCTTGTTGTTGAAATTTATGTTAATGACACCATTTTTGGTTGCAACAATATTGCCTTGAGTAAAAAATTCTCACAAATCATGGAATCTGAATTCGAAATGTCAATGTTGGAAGAACTGTCATTTTTCTTAGGTCTTCAGATTTCACAACTTGACTCTGGCATCTTTTTATCTCAAGCAAGATATGCAAAAGAAATGTTAAAAAGGTTTAAAATGGATGAAAGTCATCCTGTAAGCACTCCAATGGCTACTGGTTGTAAACTTAGCAAAGTTGATGACTCTCCTGTTGTAAACTGAACCAATTATAGGTCAATGATAGGCAACCTGTTGTACTTAACAACTTCAAGATGTCACATAATGCAATTTGTTTGCATGGTTTCTCATTTTCAATCATCTCCTAAGGAATCTCACATCAATGTTGTGAGAAGGATTCTTAAATATGTACAAGGCACAATTGATTATGGGCTCTAGTATCCCAAAAGCAATTATTTCTCTTTAGTAGCTTATACTGATTCTGACTGGGTAGGATGTCTAGATGAAAGGAAAAGCACCAGTGGTGTTGCTTTCTTTCTTGGTGATCGTTTAGTGGCTTGGTAGAGCAAAAAGCAAGAATCTACTTCGCTCTCTACTGCTGAAGCAGAATATATAACTGCCACTTCTTGCTGCACTTAGGTAATTTGGATGTCACAGACATTATCAGATATGGGTATTGAAATTCCAAAACCTATTACTATTATGTGTGACAATACTAGTTCAATAAATATCTCAAAAAATCCAGTTATGCACTCTCGAACTAAACATATAGCTATAAAGTTTCATTTTCTTCGTGAAAAGGTGTTGGCTAATGAGGTATCTATGCAATGTGTTCCTACACAAGAATAGGTTGCTGAAATTTTTACAAAACTGTTGGTTAAAGATGTTTTTGAGAGACTTCGGTCTCGATTGGGAGTTGTCTCTCAATCTCTATTATCTTAAATAGTCTATCTTGGTGATAGGGGGAGCTGGTTAGCTCTTCCTCTAGCTCATACTTTGCTGCTCAAAGGTTCAATGTGCAGTTTGATGGCATGTCATAGTTGGTTCTGGATTATCTTTGTTGGTCTCCCTTTATCCTTGTGTCAAAAAGGGGGAGAATTTTGAGCATTCGGTCACAGTTCATTATCTTTGGTTTGGTGGCTCAGTTTTTCCATCAAGGACAAAGGGGGAGTTTTTTTAATCCCTCTTGTGTTGTTTTTGTCCTTGATGTCAATTTGTGGTTATCTGGCATCTTGATGGTTATCTTCTCAGTTGATCCATTTTTTTATTGGCACATCTACTTCATTGATTTTATTATCTTGGTGGCACTGATCGTTTAAGTCCATGTGCAGATTACAAGTGCTTATTGAGGTATTCTGGTTACAGGTCATTTTCTCCATTGATCAAGTGATAGATTTCTGGTTTAAACAATTGTGTTTCAGTGACGATCTCAATTATTTTGTCCTTGGCATGAATCATTTTTATACAGGTTGTTATAGTGTGGTTTGATCAGGCTCTTGCATCTTGAAATTGTTAATGGTTTACATGATGCATCATGTTTCTTAGTATAATAAGGGTTTATGGTAAGTGGCATGGCAATGTGAATTTAACATGCAAAATTAGTCTTCATAAGTCACTAGACATTATCTTGGCATCGGCACACCATATAACAATGGACATTTTAAGATGACAATTTGGCTTTAATATATTTGGTTATGGTATTGCAATTGTCCTTGAAAAAGAGATTCACTAAGTTCATTCATTTTCATTTGAATCGGGTCTAATGATGGCTAAATCATAAGTCTAAAAAGCCCACAACAGGTATATGTTTTTGATCAGTTTCAATAATCTCACCATGGAAGTGACTTTGGTTTATTTACTTGGAATCTCTTTTTTTTTGTCAAAGGCATTCAATTCGATCTTCTATTAGTATTTGTTTTGGGACATTTGGCTGACATTTACTTCAAGCCTTAAGGCTGATTACAGTCATAAAAGGTTTGATTATTGTTCATGTCACATTGGATATGACTTTGCATTGATTTTTTGGGAACTTCAAGTCTTACGAATTCGATTTTATTTATCAAATAATGCATGGTATTATTGAGTCGGCATTACTCATTGTCTAAAATAGTCAAATGCCATAATGTCTATTGGCATGAAAACCTTGGATAAGCCCGCAGACTTGACATGGAATAATGAGTTTTTGTTTAATCACTGTCCTTTTTGGACTTCAAACGTTTATCATCATTTGCAAAGGAATTCACTTTGCTTGCATTGGAAGATTAGGGAAAACTATTGTCATTTCACTCTCTTCTCATTTTTTTGTTTGGAACCCTACTGGCCACCACCATGGATCATTGCTTTGGGTCATTTCTTTGTTATCCCTAGTGTTTTTTCTCTTGGACAATGATTGGGAGCAGTTAGGAGACCAAGAATGGTTGGTATGTGTGTCAGTTTCCAAACACTGGGTATAGGCACATTTTTGGAAGGCAGTGTGGCCGTTTTTCTCCTCTACATGACTGGTAATCATTCTTTGACAACAACATTCATTTACTAGGTATTGTTCTTTTGATTGTTTTGTAGATTCACTTCTGGACAAGCAAGATGTTTATGAGCTTATTCTTTCTCTCTTATGCAAAGTGAAAAATTGAAAACGTTTATTGCTTTCAAGAGAAAAGTCAAAAATATTTACTTTTAAAAATCAAAATGTTACTGCAATTTCTTTTAAAGGTTATTATGACAGTTATTTTAAGGAATTGTGATTTCTGGTTGTGGGTAATGATAATGTCATCGAATCTCTTCAGTTGTTTATCTGGTTCCATGGATAACAGTTCTTGTGAAGTTACTTCAGTCGCACTTCATAGTGGTTTTAGTTTCTTAAGAATTACAGTCACTATAATGGGTATAGATCATGGAATTTTCTCTCAGCCCCACTTGAAATTGTGGGTAACTGTTATAATGCATAATTAATAGCTTTCAATTACATGTTGGTTGGGGTTTCAGTTACTTCATTTTTTGTAGCAGCTTATTTGTCAAAAATCTTATGGTATATGCACTCTTCATTATTACTTCTGGGTATAATATGAAAAAGGTTTCATTTTGCTAAAAATACTTCTATTGCATTGTTGGTTTTGTCAAGGAAAAATGGTTATCATTTCTATTTTAAATGATGTGCTCTCACTACTTTTGTGTAAGCACTGCATGTGCAGGCTTCTAGTGAAGATATGCTTTTTCGCACCTCTATTCTTGGACTTTTCTGTTCTATCCTCAATAGAAAGAAATAATCTTTTTTTATGATCACTACAACATGAGATCTATTACTTGATAGTCATTCTGTAACCAGAAAAACAACCTTGTATAACCTTCTGGAAAGTGAAATTCGAGAAACAGTGGTAATACTTGCAATATGTAATGATGTTTTTTGTAAAAATCCAAAAACAGAGAGTTTAGGGTTCTATCATGACAGAAAATCAAAACTTGAAACAAGGGTATTACTATTTAGAGATGTGAAAGTCTATTCTATTTTTTTGATGCTGAAAATTGGAAAACACAGTGTGTAGTCAGATTTGTAGTTTCTGTATGGAAAAAGGTTGAAAATCAAACAGTGAGAAAATAAAGAAAATATGTATCATTGTAATACAGTTTGATGAGATTGTATTGTGACTGTGATAGGATTTTTCTCAAGCTGCATCGAGATTAGATAATGCATGGAATTCTCAAGAGTCAATTTTGACTTTTGAAAATTCTATGTTTTGTCTATGAAGAGGCACTTGATAGAAATCAAGTAAAACAGAGAGATCCTCCATACTATTGTATGTTCTATTGAATATCAGGAAAGGGGTTGGTGCTCCTTCAGATTGGTGTCTCTAAACAGAGGGGTTGGTGCTCCTTGATTCGGTGCTCAGAAATTAGCCATTGAGGCTTTGTCAAAATAAATTATTGAAATGAAAGCCTAAAAAAGGCAACAGGTTCAAGAGTGGTTTTTCTACTCCATGAGGGTTTTTTCGACTCCATGAGGGTTTTCCACTCGACATATCTTGTGTCTATTTGTGTCTCTATGACTCATTTGCTTCAGTACTTTACTACTTTAAAATGCAATGTTACATTACTCATTTCAGTTTATATGATTGCATTCGAATACATGGATGACACTATCATTGATAAATGAGAACATATGTATGGTTCTTTTCAGTGTCTGTTTAAATTTTTTAAGAAGTTATAAACACTGATTCACCCCCCCCCCCTCTCAGTGTATTTTCACTCCAACACTTCTTCCTTAGCTATCCTAGAATCAAGAAGGAAGCCTTTTGGAACCTAATTTGGTAGATAGCCCCATCTATGAAGATATGGAACATCTGGAAGGAGAGGAATAGGTTAATCTTCCAAGATAAATCTAAATCAATAGAAGAGATAATAGCTAACATAGAAAGGAACATATCAGAATGGCTAAATGTCTATATAAAAATACAAAGGAAAACTAAGTTTATGGACTAAGATAATGAACTAATGAGAAATTGGAAGTAGCTTAAGGTTCCCCTATTTTTCCAATTTTCTCTGAACTCTAAACAAAAAAGGAAAAAAGAAAAATAGATCCCCCCACATAGGGATGCCTGAAGCTCAACATCGATGGAGCATCAAGAAGAAACCTAGGAAAAATTAGAATTGGATGAATCATTAGAAATCAATATGGTCAATTGTTTGAGGAACAAAACAATTTATGGATCAACCTTCTCACTTCATCTTTCGACACATGGAGGTCGAGAAGGGAAGCTGAAAAATAGGTAGGGATGTCTGAATTCTCATGATATCATTCCATTGAATAAATAAACCTTCAACCTAGTATCAACCTCACCGCCTTCATGGTTAGCAGACCTCTCTCAAGCATCACCAACTTCAAGAGCTAGTCTGTAATCTACCCAAGGAATTAAAGTTAACTGTAATGGTCACTAAGTAATAGGATAAACATCTCCATTGCAACCAAATAATCAAAATGCTTCATATTGCAAACCATAATTCTAAATTTAATTAAGGCTTGTTCATGTGAAATTATTCTATTATCAATTGAATCCCTAGCCAGCATCGAGGGATATTGAATCACATGTGAAAGAAGGAAAATCAATCATTCTCTAGCAATCCATGGCTTATGAAGAGAAAGAGGAGTTAATTACTAAGCAGAGTGGTGTAAATGATACTTGTGTCGAGGAAGATACCTATCACCTCAAGGTTGCAATAGTGAAAAACATGGCTTACGTGAAAATTCAATATGAGTATAGGGAGATAATGGAATTGTGCCCAAAAGAAATTCCATAAAGTGAATGCAAAACAATGTCATATGCCAGATGGAAAATAAAGATCCCCTTAGAGATCTAATAAAGGACTAGGATATGGGAGTTTCCACCCAAAAATTTGGCAACACTTACCTATTAAAAAAATTAAAAAATAATATATATAGTCAACCTTATATTTTGGTGTTGATGACATACTTTTAGTGAAAATAAGAAATAAAATATGAAAAATAATTAAACTATTTAAAATAATTATATTTTTGAAAGCTAAATCTATAGATCTACAAAATATTACTTTTTAATTTGTACAAAATGTTATTTGCATGAGTAGGAGTTGTCAAAAGATCAATTTTTTAAAATATTTTTTTGGTAAATTGACCCCAAAATGATGCCTCATATGTATTTATTGAAAACTTCTAGTTGGAAAATTTGTGGCCTATATCTAATTTAGCTAGAATAAATCTAACTAGACCATATGTTTGACCAAATTTGACTTCAATTGAAAATGCTTAAATTCACTTATGCGATTAAGTTGGCCTAAAGTGTGACATAAATATGAAATTTCACCCACTAGTATTTATGTGGAGAAACCCATTCAATAAAAAAACTCAAGAACCTAAGAGAACACAATTCTATATTAATTTCATAACAAGTTTTACAATAATACATCCAACATTTCCCTTCAATCTAACAACATTTCAATAGAATAATATTGCTTCATATACAAAATATCCATGAAACAAATATCCAAAGCGTCTAATTTATAGAGAAATAGAGGAGTTTTTCTAAAATTAAAACTACCAAAACCTATGGTATAGAAAAATTCAACGCTCCTCATGACCAGTCAATCAATCATTATAGTATTGTTGAATCATGTGATCAATGGGCACACATTCTGTGATAGTTTTCTCCAAAATGGATTTATAAAATAATTTGGACCCTTGACATACAAAACATGTTCCAACTTGTAAATAAGGTGAAATCAACTTGTAACAACCACTGAAACAAGTGACCTCTCTCACGAATTGTACTATAACTAATTTTTTAAGTTACAAGCAGAATAATAATTAAATAGTAGTTCTCAACCACATACTTAAGAATCCAAGCATCCATTCCCACAATATATTTTAAGGTTGGTATCAACCTTAATCCTAACCATACATTCCTGATGACACATCCTTAGATAATAAAATTTCTTCGATAGAGAAATTATTTCCTTGAGATTTATCTTTGTATAAATCTCCCAACTTCTTCTAGAATCTAAGTATTGTAGCTTCTCTTATATAATCAAGAGTGTTGAATGTACCAAAAAAATCCTTTCCAAGATTCTATCTTTTTGATCCAACCCCCTATTATTTTTCCTTCATAGTACCTATTATCAATTAGATATACACCCTATGCTAATATTATAGAAGACTTAGCTATTTGTTGACACATGGAAACCCTCTTCAGATGTGGGTGATCCATGTGAAGAGAGAATCTCCAAAGTGAGTTGGTTCTCCAAATGAAATTTCTTACTCTAAAAGACTTTCAAGGAAAAGGGATAGAAAGATATGATTGAAATATAAAAATCTAATCTAAGATGATTTCCAGAACTTAATGATTTAGACACTATCACTCACAACAGTTCCTCTAAAACATTTGTCCTTACAATATCATTGGCATATATTTTCAATAGTACTTTGTATGAAGATTTGTGAATTTAAACACAACATACAACCTGAAAACTATGCAATTTGGAACACAAACTCACAACAACAGGATATGAAAGGATTCAACAACTTAAATCACATTGACATCAGACTATTACTATAAATCCAAGACAAAAATGAGAAATAAGAACTCTACTGCTTTATTAAAACTGAAAGAGTATTCATCCCAAAATCTAAGTACAAAAATGCTTACAAAACTCTCTCATGAACAAGAGAGGGAGAAGCAATAATCTGAACTGAGAAAAAACTAAGTTTTTCTCCAAAATATATCTCTCAAGCTCAATTTTGAGCTCAAAAGAAAAGCTGATAAAAAACCCCCAAAACTACATCATACTGAGTAATAAAAGTAGAAATTTCCCACTTTCTGCATGTCCATCCAAAAGGCTTCCAAAATTAGGCTCAATTTTCTTTAAAAGCTGAAAAAACACCTTGTCTTAATCCCACTCTTCTCAAATTCACCCAAGGATAACTAAAGTAGAAAAAGTCAACCAGTTTTGCTTTCATAAAAACAACTACTAAAAATAGCAAAAGATTAAAGAAATTTATAAAAATATTGCTTAATATTTCCTTTACAATATTTGAAGTTTCTAAAATTCAAATATAGACCTATCTTTATCTCTTCTTGATCTCCTCTCAATTCGATTCTTATTCTGATTTTTTTGCAATTAAGATTTTTTTAAAAATCTTTGCAAAAAATAAACAAACTCTCAATGCCTATTACAATTTGATTTTTCTCTAAGAAATCATAAAAATATAGGAGAAATATTTACTATTGATTCCTAGTTGATTTCTATAAAATCAATAAAAAAACTAACCTAAGCATACCAATATTTGATTATTTTTTTCCTAAGGCATAGGCATTGAAAATAAATAAAATACCCTAAGGAATTTTAGATTTTGAAATATCAATTAAATGCCTAACCCTAAATACCTAGGCTCATGAAATATTCTTTAAGGTAAAATACATCACCAAGGGATAATATTGAAGTCATTGAAAATTCAATTCAATGTGATGAAATGCAAAAGGTGAATTAGGGTAACATGAAAACCCTAAAACAAAGGCCCTAAGTTTTCAGCCTCATTTTACTTTGGACTTTTGGAGAAAGCATGCTTTATTGGGAAAATGGCACCACCACCATGGAGAGCTATGGTTTTTATTATGAGGGCACCATTCGAGCTCTTTGCTTTTTGTTTTTGTCAAATCTTCCCAGTAACTTGGTAAGTCGACTCTAAGTTATTTCATAGTTTCTTTGCTCCATTTCTGAGACAACTTTTGGCCTTAAGGCCGCGAAATGACTATGGTTTCTAATTTATTTTTATTGCCTTTGTGTTTCTTTGTTAATACACCTCCATTTGGCCGCCATGAGAATTTTCTTATGTGTCCTTGGAATGTATTTGCGCACGGGATTTGAGGGTGTATCTCTTTTGAAACAAAAGAGGTGAGCTTTCTCTGTACCCTCTCTTTTCCTTCTGATAAAGAAAAAACCTCTACTATGCTTGAGAGAAAACATGAAGGAAAGTAAAAAATATATTTTTTAAACTTGGAATGAAAGCTTGTGATTACAGGCTGCACCCATATCATACTTCTTTGTTTCTGCAAAAAATGATTCTTTTTTGGCTTGACCCATGATCATATCGATTGAATGGAAAATTTCTCTAGATTTATTTATTATTTTTGGGGTTTTGAAACCTCCAGTGGCTTTGGTCATTCATGTGTTCTCCCTATTTTCTAGGTTGTTCCTCATTTTGACTATGTAATGGAATCTCTACTTTCACTATCTCACCCTAGCTCCAGAATAAACACTTTAGCATTTAATTTTTATATAAGCATGATAATTTTCCATTTCAATGTATGTTAAAGTTGGCCCTTGTTTAGCATTGTTAACTAGTTCCATTTAAGCACTTAATGCATTATTTTTCCGAAAATGCAAATGCAAATGCAAATACCAATTTGCATCAAATCCATAGCATGATTTTGATTATGTATTTTCCTTTCATTTCTCCTTCACTATAGTAAAAACCAAAACAATACTACTTGTTTTATTTTTCACTTCTTGAAGCAACAATCATATGGCATGAAGATAACAACCAAGTCACTTAGTTCAGAATGCAACACTTGGCATACATGTCACGAACATTCTATTGTTATAACACCATATCACCAACAATTATTAAAGGACTTTGGCAATGACAACTTATGTATGGCTACTCCATGTACTTTCTTACTTTCAAATACGATTTTTAATTGATTCATTCACTTCATTTCATGTAAAATATGCATCTATATTATGATATTCTTGTAGGTTACTTTGATGGTTATCATCACTCATTTCCTATACTTGAATGTTTCAAAAAATATGAATTCCCATCTCCACACTTTCATGAAATAGAGCAATGTGTCTTTCTCTATGTTTGTATCATCAAAATTGAAAATAGATTCCATTAATTGCAAACTTCCTTCATTTAGAGCATATACCAATGTGATGATACCTTTAAAATGATTCAATAAGTCTTGAAAACTATATTACATTTCACTCCATAATTCTGACCTATGTGTTCACAACTTGTTCTTGATCATAATCGAATTTGGCTTCTTTGGTAATGAGAAATTGAAGCTCCTCCACCTGCTTCTATTGTTTATTAATGTTTTTTTGATGAGGAATTATGTATGCCTATTCACTATCACTCTCTGGCAAAGAAAATCTATTGTTCAAAGCATAATGGATACTCAAAACAACATTATTTGCTTGATTAAAAGATGTCATGACTATTGGATGTTATGGTTGCATTGTTGATATGTGGTTGTCATTGATGTCAACAGTATTAGCATTGGTGATTTTGAAGGATGTATATGTTGAGGATATCAAGAAAATTGTAATAAATATATTGCAAGCACCCAACAAAGCTGAGAAGTTCAGAGTGATGAGAAGTTTTGTACATTGATTTTTAGGTGTCATGCATTAAATGGTTTTTTTTGAATCCTATATAGTATGTTATCCAAAATTTTCACTAGTACGCATCAAGAATTGGGGAAGTTATGAAGTTTTGTGTTCCTACATTTATTCAACTACTGTAGCAGGTATTTCTGGAAGATGAGATTGCAATTCTGGTAAACTAAGTTGTTGTGTATGTTCTTGAGGTATTCATATAGATGTTTCTTGATCGTGCTTTATTAGTGTGGTGCATCCGCATTGATCGATGTGTTTTTTATTGAATATTTTTCTGATGTGTGTTCGGGTTTTCATGTTCTTGGACGACATGATGGTGGTAGCATGTTGTGGATCCTTATGCATTAAATTCTTGTTGCTCGGTGTGCTCAAGGATGTTGATTTAGGTCCTATCTATGTTGTGACTGACTTGTGTTGGTGTGCATTGAGATTTATTCATGTATTGAGGCCGATAGTTGTAATTTACTCTTTATTCTTGGCCAACAGAGTTGTTGGTGTAAATCTGTGTAGCGAATATATAAGAGTCATTGTTTTTCTTATTTTGTACTATGCTCATGTATGCGAAGTACATGTGAAAATAAAGATCAAATCATTCAAGTGCAGAGCAGAGTGTGAAGGAGTTTGAGGAGTGTAGAATTTTTTCTATGCCTAACTGAAACTGTCATTAGGCTTTTGTAGAAGCTAATTTTTCAGTTCATCCCAGTCAGATGGTTTTAATCTAATTGTTTCGTAAGGCAATGAGCCTTCCCTTTTGAGCAGTAAGCTCTAGGCAGTGCACTTGAATGCAAGTGCATTCCTTATTCATTTTTCATTATACTTTTAATAGGGTACAATTGTGGATTAACCTCCACCGTGGTTTTTTCCCTTAATAGGGTTTCCATGCAAAAATCTTGGTGTTATGTGTTTCTGATGTGTTGCTTAATTATTGTTTTCACTATTAATCATCAGATCTAGAATTAAATTTTTAAAAGTTTGATTAAGTTGTAAATTTTTTGACAACTGATTCACCCCTCTCTCAGTTGTCTCTTCTTGTTTTTCCAACAATTGGTAACATAGCAGGTTCTTCTGAAGGAAAATATTAACAACTTGAGGTGATCTGAGATGGAATCTTACAAGGATAGTCCTAGATTTGATGGAAAAAACTACTCTCTATGGAAGGTTAGAATGGAAATTCATTTGAAGTGCATTAGTGAGCCTTTCTGGAAGATTACGAAGAATGCATATACTATTCCTTAGAATGGTCCATCTACTGTTGATGAGATAAAAGAAGTTGAAACAAATACGAGGGCCATTGAAGCATTGGTGAGTGCTTTGATAGATTCAAAGATGACAAATGTGATAGGTCTGAAGACTACACATGAGATCTAGATAAAGTTGGAAACATTGTATGAAGGAGATCCACTAGTGAAAGTCGCTAAGCTACAGAGTCTAAAAGGCAAGTGGGAGGACATGAAGATGAGTGAAGATGAGAACATATTTTCTTTCTCTCAAAAGGTAAATGAACTAGTGATGATCATTAGATGTGCCAGTGGAGTCTTGGATGAAGAAGAGATTGTGGCTAAAATACTTAGATCTAAGCCTCCTTCCTACAAAGCAAAAGTTCATGCTATTGATGAACTCAGGATAGTGACAAATGTGACAAGAGACTTGTTGATTGGAAAACTTGTTTCCTTTGAGCTGAGTGAATTTGGTGAGTCTAATCCTAAGACATAGTCTACATTCAAAGCTACTATATTTAGGAAAAGCAAATAGAAATATGATCTGAGAGAGAGTTCCAAGAAGACATTCAAGTATGAAGATGAGATGAAATAGATTGGAGATGAAGAAAGAGAACTAGAAGAACTAGAAGCAATGATTGTGAAAAGAGAAGCTAAAGGTCATGGTAAGTACAAAGGAAAGTTACCTATTAAATTTTTTTCTTGTAGTAAAATAGGTCATTTTGCATCAAGGTGTCTTGAAAGAGTTTCTAAGGACAAACCTGATAAGATTAGATTTCAAAAGAAATGATATTATGTTGAAGAAGGTGTTACTGATGATGAATCTGATAAGGAAACTATAAATTAAGATGAGTAGGTATTTATTGCTATCAAAGAAAATGGTCAGGTGTCCACTGAATCTACTAGAAATGTGAATGTTGAAAAAGCTCTTGCAACAGAAATTGAAGAAAAGGATGAGTGGGTAATTGATAGCAAATTCTCACATCATATGACTGGTGATAAAAGTAAGTTTGTAAGGTTGGAAAACTATGATGGTGGTGTTGTAAGATTTGGAGACAACACTTCTAGTGTGATTTGTGGCAGAGGCACTATTTCTTTTGGTGGTAAACATAATATTGATGATGTTCTTTATGTACAAGGCTTAAAGAATAACTTGTTGAGTGTTGGACAGATGGTAGATGAGGGATACAATCTTTAGTTCAAGGATGGTAAGTGTAGGATACTGTAAAGTTTAGGAAAAATAATTGCTTCAGGTACAAAGACAAGAGATAAAAAATTTTACTTAGGTATTGCTAGTGAAAGTTGTTTAATTGCTCAAGTTGATGTAAGCTAGTTATGGAATAGGAGGTTGTGTCATGTAAACTTTGATAACATTGTCAAAATAATTTCTTCTCAAGCAGTCATAGATCTTCCTAATATAGTGAAACCTGCTAACACCATGTGCAAGGAATGTCAAATAGGTAAGTAGACTATAAATTATTTTCGGAGCAAACAACATAACTCTAATGAAGTACTAGAATTGATACATACTAATCTATGTGGTCCATCCAAAATCAGAAGTCTTCAAGGTGAATTAAGGTACTTTATGTTGCTTATTGATGATTACTCTAGAATGATATGGGTTGGTTTCTTAAGAGAACAAAATGAAGCACTAGAAAAGTTGAAAAGCTTTAAAGATATGGCAGAAAATGAGACAGGTCAAAAGATCAAATGTTTGAGGTCGGACAAAGGTGGCGAATTCACTTCCTAGAAATTCAATTCTTTCTATGAAGAACATGGAATTCAAAGACAACTATCTACTCCCCAAACCCCTCAATGGGATGGATTTGTTGAAAGAAAGAACATAACCATTCTAGACACTACTAGAACCATGATGTTGGAAGCAAATGTTCCTCATTTCTATTGGAGAGAAGTTGTAAGCAATGTCATGTACACTATCAACCAGGTAAATGTCAATAGTAATTCTGGTAAGACCCCTTTTGAGCTATGGTTTGGTTATAAGCCTACTGTTAAGTACTTCAAAATTTTTGGAAGAAAATGCTACATCAAGAGAGATGATGATATAGGAAATTTTGAAGCTATAAGTGATTAAGGAATCTTTCTAGGCTACTCTACTAAGAGAAAATATTACAGGTGCTTTAATAAAAGGTTGAAGAGAATGGTTGAAAGTGCAAATGTCAAAGTTGATGAAGATATTGATAGACCATCGAGATGTAGTGGATATGATTTAGATGATCAACATGATAGTACTAACAATGGAAACAATGTCCAGACACAAAGTCAACTTCAAATTGTTCAGGCGAACCAAGGAAATCAAGAAGCAGAAACTAGCAAAAGTGTAGAAGAAGGAGCACAAGAACCAGAAGTCAGAGAAAGTCCTAAAGTTCCAAGGTATGTGAGGTTAAATCATTCTGATAGTCAAATAATAGGAGATAAGAACAAAGGTATGAAAACTAGAAGAATAATTTTAGAAGAGTATTGTCTAATTTCAAAAACTGAGCCTAGTAATATCAATGAAGCATACAAAGATAAATATTGGATGGAAGCCATGAAAGAAGAACTAATGTAGATAGAGAAAAATGATACATGGGATCTTGTTCCTAGACCTCAGAATAAAAATATAATTGGAACCAAATGGGTTTTTCAGAATAAGCTCAATGAGCAAGGTGAAGTGATCAGAAACAAAGTAAGATTGGTTTGCAAAGGGTACTCACAAATGGAAGGTATTGATTTTGAAGAAACTTTTTCCCCTATTGGTAGAAGTGAAGTTGTAAGATTATTTCTTACTTATGCTACTTTCAAGAATTACAAAGTCTATCAGATGGATGTAAATTTAGCATTCCTAAATGGTGAGCTAGAAGAAGAAGTCTATGTTGAGCAACCAAATGGATTTCAACTAACTAACAAAGAGAACATGGTATACCAATTGAAAAAAGCTCTATATGGACTTAAGCAAGCTCCTAGAGCTTGGTATGGTAGATTGGATAGATACTTGTTGAAGCTTGGATTCAGTAAGGGTACTATTGATAGCAATCTATATTTCAAGTTGGATCAGGATAAAGAACTGATAATTGAAGTCTTTGTTGATGATATTATTTTTGAAGGTGATGATGACTTATGTATGAAGTTTGTTGAAGAAATGAAAAGTGAATTTGAAATGTCAATGATAGGAGAGCTGAAATTATTTTTAGTATTGCAAATCACTCAATTAGAAGATGCAATTTTCATATCTCAGTCCAAATATGTAAAATAGTTACTGAAAAAGTTTGGCATGGAAGATTCAAAGCTAGTTGGTACACCTATCGTAAATAGATGCAAACTCACACAAAATGATGATTCTCCTAAAGGAAATCAAACAAGATCTAGGTCAATGATTGGTGGATTACTCTACTTGACTTAGACCAGGCCAAACATAATGAATGTTGTATGCATGGTTGCTAGATTTCAAGCAGATCCAAAGGAATCACATGTGACTATAGTAAAAATAATTTTTAGATACTTGAAAGGAAAAATTGACTTTGGATTATGGTATCCAAAGGATGATGATCTTACTTTAAATGCCTCTATAGATGCTAATTGGGCAGGAGATGTTAATGATAGGAAAGTTACAAGTGGTGGTGCATTCTTCCTAGGGAAGAAGTTGGTGTCTTGGCTAAGAAAAAAGCAAAATTCAGTTTCCTTAACTACTGCTAAGGCAGAATACATTGTTGCTGCTAATAACTATACTCAAGTATTGTGGATGAAGTAGATGTTGGGAGATGTTAGAATTGAGTATGAAGAACCCATTGCTATATTCTATGAAAACTCAAGTGCCATAAACATTTCTAAGAATCTAGTGTTGCATTCAAAGACAAAACATATATCCATCAAATATCACTTCTTGAGAGATAAAGTAAGTGACAAAGAAGTTAGACTGGAGTATGTACCGACCAAGGAGAAAATTGCAGATATCTTTACTAAGCCATTTCCTAAGGATACTTTTGAGTACCTTAGAGGCAAGTTAGGGGTGATTTCCCCTCCTGATAAGAACTAAGTGATGCAGGTCTTTGCATCAGTCCATGAATTCATAGCCATATCTTAGTTTGGATTGATGTTGTGGTGGTTGCTACTCAAGGGGAGTATTCAAATGTGTTAAATAAGTGGTTCAGAGCTTGTGTACCTTTTCCATTGATGTCAAAGAGGGAGAAGTGTAATGTGAAAAAAAATTTCAAAACAAAGGAGGAGAAGTGCAATGTGTATAAGGGAGATTGTTGTAAGGAGATCTAGTTGGGTTGATGGTATTATTTTTCACATCATGTGTTGCCATCAATGCCAAAGGGAGAGATTGTTGGATGTTGTGGCTGCATTTCTGATATGTGGTTGTCATTGATGTCAACACTATTAGCATTGGTGATTTTCAAGGCTGTATATGTTGAGGATATTGAGGAAATTATAATAAATATATTGCAGGCAACTAGTGAAGCTAAGAAGGTCAAAGTGATGAGAAGTTTTGTACATTAATTTTTAGGTGTCACACATTAAAGAGTTTGTTGCTAAACCTATCTAGTATGTTTTTTGAAAGTTTCAATCGTACACATCAAGAATTGAGGAAGTTATGAAGTTATGTGTTCCTACAGTTATTCAGCTACTGTACAGGTATTTCGAGAAGATGAGATTGCAATTCTAGTAAAGTGAGTTGTTGCATATGTTCCTAAGGTGTTCGTAGATGTTTCTAGATCATTCTCTATCAGCGTGGTTCATCTGCATTGATCGATGTGTTCGTGATTGAAGATTTTTCCAATGTGTGTTTAGGTTTTCATGTTCTTGGCTGACATGATGGTGGTAGCATGTTGCGGATCCTTATGGATTAAATTCTTGTTGCTTGGAATGCTCGAGGATGTTAATTTAGGTCTTCTCTATGTTGTGAACAACTTGTGTTGGTGTGCATTAAGAGTTATTCATGTATTGAGGCTGACAGTTGTAATTTATTCTTTATTCTTGGCTGACGGAGTTGTCAGTGTAAATCCATGTAGCAGATATATAAGAGCAGTTTTTGTCTCATTTTGTAGTATGCTCATGTATGCTTGGTGTATGTGAAGTACATGTGTGAATAAAGATCAAATCATTCAATTACAAAATAGAGTGTGAAGGAGTTTGAGGAGAGTGTGTAGAAGTTTTTATGTGCCTAATTGGAACTGTCACCAGACTTTTATAGAAGCTAATTTTTTAGTTCATCCCACTCAGATGGTTTTAATCTGATTATTTTTTAAGGTAGTGAGCCTTCCCTTCTGAGCAATGAGATATCAGTTATAAGTGAATAAAAGCTTCTTAGTTTCTTTGCAATTAACCTCTTCAGCTGAATATGTTTATCTTTTCTCAAAATCCCTTACCGTAAGCTGAGGGGCAACATGTTGGGCTCAATCTTTGTGGGAGCCCATTTTATTCCACATGCTGATATGTCTTCATACATCGATCTACTACATGATTTTTCCTATACCTACACAAGAAACAAACAATGTTAGCATAAAAATAATAAATCCAAAGTCCCTTTGTGACACTTCATTTCAGGCTCTCATTATTGTACTCTTCATTTTAGCTGATTCAATGCATTGTAAGCAATGAATTATATCTCTATTGGTAGAGCACATAGTGTAGTCCATATCTGGAGCTCTAACAATCCTCTTCTCATGATGCAGGCTCACTCCAAAGCAAGAACAAGGATGGGACAGCTACAAGAAGATCAATTGAAGAACGACAAACAAACAATGATGGATATGCCCTATGTTATCTGCTTCATTTCCTTTATCTTCAGTTGTATAATTTATTCCTTGTAATGCATTATTTAGGCTACTTCCACGGCTTGTGTAGAACATTTAATTTCTCTTCTCCATCATTTGTATTTGTAAAATAAATGAAATACTATAATATAAATAAACATTGTAAAATAAATGAAAGGAATGATTATGCTTAATCATTTATGCATTATCTCTTGTACTTCATTTATGCTGCAAAGCACTGAGTAAACTTTGAAAAAAAATTCACTGAAAACATTTTCATTTTAGAATTGAATCTTGATGCCAAAAAAAGCTTAAGCAATGCAAAAATTAACTAAAATCTTCACTCTTAAAATGAACAAAAATTGAATTAGCTCTACCAATTGAGCTATACTAAAAATTTGGCAACATTTTGGTAATTTCCACTAAATGCTTACTTGCTAGGCATTAGATCAGTTGCATTCAATACTCCATTGGGCATAAAGTCAAATCTGCACCATGAAACTTAGAAACTTAGACTGTAAAACTCCAACCAATAGCAAAACAAAAACAAACAGAACTGAAAGAAAACTAATAGGCCATGATGTCCAACTAAACATGCATAGCAACACTTAGGGAAAAAAAAATACTAAAATGAAAATGCACGTTATCGCTTATTAACAACAACTACTCTACTATTTAGAATGATATAACTTATCTCAGAGGAAATGCTTGAGGTAGATCCCATTTATTGGGATAGACAACACCTCTCCAATCAACTTAGAAAGTTGGAATGTGTTATGCTCCTTGCACTCCATAATAGCATAAGGCCCATCCCAAATTCCATCAAACTTGGAATGTCATCTAGGTTTAATTTTATACTCATTCCACTTGAAAACCAAGTCACCAATGATAAAATCCCATGGCTTTTCCCTTTTGTCAAACAAAGTTTTCATCTGAGCTTGATGAATCTCAAGCTGCCTCAGTGCTTCTTTCCTAGTCTCCTTGAGCTCCATTAACTATGAAAATATTACTTCAAGAGGTTATTTGTTCAATAGTTCCATTTCTTTAACAAAACTCAAGGTTGGTAATTCAATAGAAATAGGTACCTTAGCTTCCTTTCCATAGGTAAGCACATAGGGAGAACAACCAGTGGCTCTTTTAGTAGTCAGCCTGTTAGCCCAAAGGGCTAGCTTTAGCTTTTCATGCCATTATTGTTGGTTGTCCTCTATAGTTTTCTTAATTATCCTAATCAAATTCTTGTTCGTAGATTCTACCTACCCATTACCCTGTGGATAATAGTTAGAAGATGTGTTCAAAAAAATATTATTCATATTTGACCAGTTAGAAATCCTCAAACCAATGAAGGCTAAACCATTGTCAGAGATTATAGAATCTAGAGTACCAAATCTTGACACTAAGTCTTGATAAAAATTAAGCATAGCAGTCTCATTAGCTTCTTTTAAAGCAACAACTACGGCCCACTTAGTGAAGTAGTCTGTTGCATTCAAAATCCATTTATGACCCATGCTTGAAGGCGAGTTGATCGGTCCAATGAATTCCAAGCCCCACTTGGCAAATGGTTGCTCCACCTAGATAGGGTGTAGAGGCATGGCTGCAAGCCTCTATTTTCCAAAAAACAAAGCACACTTCTCACATCTTCGAACCCAAGTAATTGCATCTTTGAACAGGTTCGAGCAATAGTAACTAGCCTGCATGATCTTTAGGGCTATTGTTCTTGTTACGAAGTGGCCTCCTAAATTACCATCATGAAATTCTCCTAACAACTTGTCAACTTGACCAGGCTCAACACATCTTAATAAAACACCCTGAAAGTCTCTCCTATAAAGGATACCATCAATAATAGCATAAGGAATGGTTTGTAATCTGTAGTACCTTCTTTTTGCTATGTCCAAGCCTTTGGGACACTCGCCAGTCTGCAAATAGTGTATCATTTGCTACACATAGGTAGCAGTAGGAACTGAAACAAAAGCTGTATCATCATTATTTAATACTGTATCAACCTCTTCATCTTCTTTTAAGTTGTTGCCCTTTGTACTTTCAGCAATCTGTTCACACAAATCCCTGCCCCTAACAAGCTTAGTTATTTTAATGTCAATACCAAACTCCATAACCTTGGCTATCTAGCTAGCATGTTTATCATTGATATCTCAGTTAAGTAAGAAATCCTTAACAATTGAGTGAGCAACTAATAACCGAATTTTGTTATTTGATAACATGTGCCTAAAATTTTTGAGGATTCTCAAAATATCAAAAACATGTTTCTTAATGAAAGAATACTTCACCTCATAATCATGCGATACCTGGCTGAAGAATGCCACAGGATGCTCGAAGCCTTCATTATTTTGTTAGAATAACATAGTTGAAACAGTATAAACCCCTCCAAAATCATAAAGAATGAAATCCTTGTCATAATTTGGATTAATTAGGGTAGGGGTAGCTACAAGGGCTTCCTTTATCTGCTCAAAGCTCCTCTTACCTTCTTTGGTCCAACTAAAAGGCATATTCTTTTTAAGCATGGCAATGAGAGGTTGCGGAAAAGTTGCAATATTGGGTATAAAACTCCTTATGAAATTAATTCTTCCAAGAAAGATTTGTAAGAATATTTTTGTGGGTTGGCAGCGGCAACTCAAGAATAGCAGAGACTCTCTTAGGGTCTATAGAAATACCTTGCTTTGAAACTATGTGTTTGAGGAGTTTACCTTCATTCACAAAAAATATGCACTTCTTTGGATTGAGAGATACTCCAAATTCTCTGCATCTTTGGAAAATTTGTTTCAAATGCTCAAAGTGTTCATTAGCATTTCTTGAAAAAACTGTAATATCATCTAAGTATACCAAAAAAAATTTATTCATGATGCCATGGAAGGCTATGTCCATCACCTGCTAAAATGTTGCTCTAGCATTGGATAAGCCAAAATCCATCTTCTTGTAGGCCATGGTGCCCCATTTGGTTGTAAATGTTGTCTTGAATTGGTCCTCTTGCTTTACTAGAATCTAATTATAACTTGAGTACCCATCTAGCAAAGAAAACTTGTCAAAACTGGAAACCACTTGCAAACTTTGTTCCATGGAAGGAAGTGGATAATGATCTTTTAGGGAAGCCTTATTTAAATCTCAGAAATCAACACACAATCGAATCTCCCCATTGTTCTTCCTAACTAGAACTAAGTTAGATACCCGAGATGTGTGCTTAATAGGAAAAATTATGTCACTCTCAACTAACTTATTCAACTTAGCCTTCATCAGGTGCTCTAACTTGGGATTAAGGGGCATTTGTCTTTGCTTTACTGGCTTTGCATTAGGTTCTAATACAATAGTATGCTAGGCTAATTTTGGATCAAAACCCTTTAAATATTTGTATTCCCAAGCAAATACATCACTCAATTCTTGACATAATAGAATAAAAGCTTGTTGTTCCTCTTTATTACATACCTTTCACAATTTGAGAAGCTTACCCTTGAATATATCAATGGCCTCGTAGTGTTCTTTCTTGACAGTCATGTTGCATTTGTATTTCCTTGCTTGGTCATTAGAATTGAAGATAGATTCCAATGTCACCAATCCTTTTGGTAGCTTGCTTGTCTTTAACTACATAATCTGGCTATGGTATTACTATTGCCACTTTTTTTTGGTTTCCATCTACAAATTCAGCTTCAGTAATTAGGAAGCTCACAATTTATTTGTCACTGTCAAAAACCTGTTAGCTCACATTATTGTCAGGAACAGAAGGTCTGACTACAATTTTCACATAACGTCATGCCTCTACCTTGTGAATTTTTTTTGGAATATCAAATTGAGCTCCTATGGAAACATGCCTATTAGCATGTTTATTTTCATTTCTAGGAACTGAATATATATTAAAAGCATCAAAATTTTCTATCAAATCCCATACTTGATGCTTATATTTTTTAAGTGAGTCATGTTCTTTGCAGCATTTAGATTCCTAACTTGATTCATAATTAACTACAAATCACCATAGACTTGTAAGCATTTAATACCTCTCCTTTTGGCCCATTCTAGGCCATGCACCAATGTTTCATATTTGGTTGTATTATTTGAATAGTTGAATGCGAACCTGAAAGCTGAAAAGTACTTGTTTCCATTTGGTGAAACCAACATGGCTCCACCACTAGCACCGACACTGCTCCTTGAACCATCAAAGTAAAGCTTCCAAATCTGATCTTGTTGTTCCTTAGATTTCATTTCTTCTTTGACCAAGTTTAGGATAACAAGATCAGGTTCATGAGTCATATAAACCCCTAATCCTATCTCATCAGTGTGCTAGAATGGATCAATCTCATGATCTTCAGCTGCTCACTCATCTAGATTTACATTTTCTATAGGGGTGCTATGGTATAAGGTCATGACTTGCTCCTCTAGTCCAGGGGTGATGTAGGGGTTGGCATTTATAGGACTTGGGACATATGGCTCGATATGGTCTTTGGCTAGAGGCTCAGACTTTATGGTTACTTTCATACCATATCTTTTTCTAAAACATAGATGAGACCAATCGAAAGATAAAAACCAACCCAACTTTGTAGTAAAATCTCTTGAGAGACAAATAGAAAAATGGGGTGGAAGGTCAATAACATGAATATCTTGAGGAATTGCAAAACTTGGGGATGCGTTCAAAGTAAGGGCTGAATTCTTGATCACACCAGTAGTTTTAACAAACAACCCATCCAACTAGACAACCTCTTTTTGGGAATTAGGCTCATAAACTAATCCTATATTATCAGCCAGACTCTTAGGCATTACTAAGCTACTCGCACCAAAATCAATCATGCAATTACGTACTGTCTTATCTCCAATAATCAAGCTCAAATAAAATGGAGGAGGCTTTACCTCTTGGGTTTTATGTTCACTCTTAACCTCTGGGTTGTTTGCAAGCACAACTCTATCATTTACTTGATTAGCACTATCAAAAACAATAAGTTTAGCCAAGGCATCCTACAGAAAACTCTTTTGACCCAGAATATGCAATGCATCCAAAACTGACATACTAACAGTTTCCTTCTTAAGATGTTCAACAACATTGAAGGAAATAGGGCTCACCTTTTGTTGACCTTTAGTAACAACAACATCATTCCCTTTCTGCAAAGGTTGTTAGTGCATCTTAGACTGATTCTTCCTAGGTATTGCTTGTCCTCTTTGCAAAATCTGCACTTTAGGTTGGGTTGTAGAAGCTACATGGAATGAAGAAACAAGCGGTTTGTCCTTGGTAGGTTGTTGTTGCTGAAAATTTCCAACTTGCTACCCCACATCCATAGCTCTCTTTTTTGATCTAGTATTGGCTAAGATAGGAGAATCTTGCTGATCTTGGCTGTTCACACCACAAAAATCAAAACTCTACTAGTTTTGCAAAGCAACTTCAAAAATTTCTTGCTGCTCTTGATTCTAACTTGGAACACTCTCCGAACCAGCATAGTTATTTTGGACCATTAAGGCCTGATTTCTACTAGTACGGGGTTTGATAAGGCTTATGATCTTGGCCAACTTGTTTTTTGATGTTTACTCAATCATTCCCAAAGTCCTTTAGTATGTTTTTGATCTCCTAGGGTCCTGGGATTGGGCTGGAGCAGCAATTTCTTGAGTTGTGGCTTGATATCCTATTGTTGGAATAGGCAAGATGACAACTAAAGGAGGTAAAGAAATGGGCATAGAAGGCTTGGGAGCTATTTTTCCTACTTGAATAAGATAATTTTCTACATTAATAGCACTATCAAAAGTGTTAGGAAGTGTAAACCCATTCATAGATTGGATCATGATCGATATTTCACTATTTAAGGCTTTTAGGAAAAATAGAAAGGCATGTTGGGGTGTAGGTTTTATTTCTACTGGAATCTAATCCCACATCCTTTGAAAGTGGTAGTTGAAATCCTCCATGTGCTCATGAGGGGCTCTTTTTATCGTGCTCAGTTGCTCCAACAATGACAGATGATCAGAATTGTCCACAAACTATCGATACAAGCCATCACCTAATTCATCCCATGTCACAATTGAGTTCTCCGCAAGGCCTCTGAACCATTGCAAAGCTTTCCCTTTCAAAGACATAGCCAAGAGCCTCAGTGCTACACTCTCTTGAGTGATATTGTGAATCGAGCACAACATGGCCACATCTTGAATATGTTCAATGGAAGTAGTTTGATCCTCTCCGATAAAGTATGGTAGACTCTTGAAAGCTGCAATTGGAATATCATCATAATGTGCAATATTTAACGAGCTGCCCCCGTTAAAAGGTGCAAATGCATGTTTCCTTGTCATTGGTGGTGCTTGTGCTATAGGAACTAGATTTTCCTATGATAGAACTATAGGAATGAGAACTGGAGGTGTTGATTTTGACCTCCCTAGTGCGTTGAACAATCTTGTTGTTGTCCTACCCCTCCTTCTTGGTGGAGCTAGCTACAAGTATTTGAATGGAGTAGGACTTGATCTGGTTTGTATTCTTCTCATGTGCATGCTGCACTAAATCTGCATGTAAAACTAGAAATGGAGTCGCCAAGAATATTTTAAAAACCTCCAAAAGGCTGAATAAAAATTGTTGCATACACCAAACAACAATTTAGAAATTGAAACTTTCTCTAAAATCAACTTTCAGAGTCCCACCAGACGTGCCAAAAATTGTTATCAATATACCAATGTAGAATCTAAGTATTGTAGCTTCTCTTATATATTCAAGAGTGCTAAATGTACCAAAAAAAATCCTTTCCGAGATTCTATCCTTTTGATCCAACACCACCTAGTATTTTTCCTTCACACTACTAAGCTCATTTCTAGTAATTATAATCCATAGATTTTCATGTATGAGAAAATCTTCCATTTTAAGCTTCCACAGCTCAAATTTTATTTTTCTAAATGTGTTTTCTCCAATTTTTGTGTGCTCACCATATTTGACACAAAATAAGATCATCCCTATACAAATATCCCACTTAAATCTTGAGAGTAGAAAAAGAAATCCATTTTTTCTAACACAAGGAAACTAGGAGCTAGCTAAGCTCTAATACCAAATTGAAAGGAATTCAAATAAAACTAAATTGATTCCTATATAATATTGAGAGAAAATAAGTGCAACTAGGATAATATTCAATAATTTCAAATAAAAAATATAAAACATAAGAATCACACTTGACATAGTATATGAAAGGTGGAAAATTTATGTTGCATATGGTTTAGGACATAGAACAACAATCTTCTTCACTCTCATTCAAGGAAACCCTAGAGATCTCAATCCAAGTATGAAGTAGGAGAAAGAGATCTTGCAATAGGTTGTCCTAGGGTTTGAATACAAACTAAAGAGGGGTTCACCACCAAGCTAGGGCTTGGAAAGACTAATGAAATGCAAGATCTAATGTTTAAACCTAGTGCAATGCAAAACTTCACTAAATGACCTAAAAATGCATGTAAATCAGAATATAAAGCTAAGATATTATATTTGTGCACCTGGAAATCTGTATCTACATGGATGAAGACTTGAAATGTTGAAAAAAATGAAATTAATGCCTGTTGGGACTCATTTGCTAGTCTGGTTGATTTAGTCCTAGAATAGGGTTTCTAGGAACGAACAAAAATCTAGTTGAGATATGTCTAGAACTCCTAAAAGCTACAAATTTCACTGTACTAGGAATCATATGCCAAAAGTGGCGTATTAGTCCATTTTGACTTTATCAAAAAATTAGGACCTAAATCTGCTCTTCAAGCCTTGCTCTTCCTTCTTGACCTGGTTTTTGGATCTAAATGTGAAGTTTCCACTCTGTAAATGTTCTCTAATGATCTTGTAACTAAGGTGACAGCTTAAATTACTTTGCAACTTCACCAACTTCTTTACAATGTTTCTCTTTAGAAGGTCTTCAACCTAGATCTGCAAATCACACACTAAAGAGAGGGAAAAATATTTTTTCGTTAGTGGAAAGGGGTTTGCCTTGGTCAAACCTCATTTAGGTAATCAAACCTTTTAATGAAATCAAATGGGATAAAGGAATGATGAATGAAAAAAATGCAATGTTGAAACTCACCAAACCCTAGCAATAAAAAGGTTGTAAACATGTATGAAATGGCTCCAATAGATGTAGATCTTGACTCTTGCTTGAATGTGATAGATCTTGAATGGAATGATAGCTTGAATTATGAATCCCTACATCATAATTGTTAGCTCAAAAACAAACATGACTTTGACATGATGCTTGATACCTGAATAATGCTCCAAAACACTTGATAATCAGCCCTTGAATGCTCAAAGTTTCTATAATGCATGAATACTCAGGTTGCTAGGTGTAAAATGAGTGAAATAAGCTTTATTTATACTTGTTTATGCCGAATTTCCCAAAATTACAATAATGCAAGCCAACATCAGATCTAGGAGGATAAAATATTGCTAAGAATTTGAATTAAATTTAATTTTGAACCACACGAGACTCATACGCTAGAAGTGGTGTATGAGTCCCATTATGCTTAACTATGGGACACATTTTTCAAAAATACTTAGATTCATGTGAAATTAGGACTAGGGCCCCGAAAACTAGGTGGGACCCATAAGTGCAAGGTGGTATATGAGTCCCAGATCACTAAATCTAGGCCAAACAACCTAAAAAGACATGAATTATGATCGGATGTTGGTTTATGTCAGGATTATCCTCAAAAAGATGCATTAATTAAGGCTTATGGATGCAAAATAAGGCCAATTAAGGCATAAATAAGCCCCATTAATTAGTGAAAACCCTAGATAAGTGTGAAAGTGTGGAACAACACTTTACAACACATCAAATAAGGTACAACTAGGTCTATTTAGCTCACAAGGGACCAAGACCTAATGTGAATGTATTAAGACACATTACAACACTAAAGCAAGGAATAATTAAGCTCAATTTTATAAGGAGGGCCCAAACAAGTGTGAAAATGTCATAGATGACATTTTTCGACACTATAGTATATACCTTAGAAAAAAACATTGAAGAATTTTTTTTATGCCCCAACCCCTACAATGTGCATAGTGTTATGAGTAGTTAGCTTGTGGTTACCTTAACTCTTAATTAAGTCATATTATAATTATTATATCATTATTTAGTTATTTAAGTAGGCATAAGGCTTATATAGGGTTATCTAGGTTGACCTAGGTGACATTCTAGGCATAATTATGGTAAATATAGGAAGTATAGGTAGGTTATTATCATCATATTGAGTATTTTGTTCTTATTGAAGCCTATTGGAGATACCCCTCTTGAAGTGGCATATTATTATCAATTATTTTCATCATATATCCTATTATATTATTATTGTGTAAGTTGTTTCAAATTACAAGTGGTACCAAATCATGATCTTGGCACCATTGTGACAAGGCAATTTTTTTAAATTTTGGAGGTCATTTTGTGAAATAAATATCCCCATATTTTGGAAAAAAAATGTCTAATTTTTAAAGAGGTTTTGAACAACATATTGGAGGAAGAGTCCGATGATGAGATTGATGACATGGGAGAGAGGCCCCTGCCTACTCCGATGGACAACAAGTTTTCTAGCCATGGTTCTGACTCGCACACTCTGCTGGTGAATGAGCCTGGTGGGATTCAGGAGACTAGGGATATTGGGGAAGATGCTGACATGCTGGCGAAGAGATTGAACACCCTAGACAAAAGATTTAGGGGCTTGACCTGCTTCACAATGAAACTGAGCCACTTTGTTACTAGTGCGTTGTCAAATGTCATAAAAGAGGAATTGGAGGGGAATAATAGCCAGGAAAATAGGGAGTGGGTGGGCGATGAGGCAGTCAACCTCCTGATCAAGAACTAGGATGAGGCCAGTTAGCTGCTCTTGTTGCTGGTCTGTCGGTTATTTTTTGGCTGTTGGTGTGCTGTTGCTGGGTTGTCTCTGGTTTTTTTCTGTTAATGTTTCTTGTTTATGTTTAGTCCTTTTTTGGCCCTAGTGGCTCATTGTGTGGGGTATAGCGCCCCGTAAATGCTATTTAACTTTTCAAAAACATATTGGAGCACCTAAAGACCAAATTTTAGAGGAGTTGGAATAGAATTGAGAGATTTATTAAAGAATTAGGATATTTTCCTAATTTATTTGGAAATCACATATCTTACAAATATTCCTAACTTGCTTCTTATTCTGTAATGTGATTTTTATAAGTAAGAGAGGATCCTATAGTAAACAATTCAAATTAACTGGAGCATAATTAAGTGATTTATTATAGATTTAGAGTGTCCAACAAATTCTCTCTCAAGGCTGCAAAACACCTTTTTTGGGGGGATTTTTCTAGAAAGGATCAACCTAGGCCTTCATATGTTATAGAAAAAAATTATAGAATTTTGACTTCATTTGTTTGATTTATTACAAAATTATCTTTCTAAAACGTCTTCACTTGACAAAAAGTATCTATAAAAAAGAAGAAAATGAAAAAGAATGTAAGTAGAACAAGAAAAAGAGAAAGATGAAGAGAAAGAGAAATAAAAGAGTAAGAACAAGAACAAGAGTAAGAGCAAGAGAAATAGCAAGAGAAAGAGAAAGAGTACGACAAGATTAGGAACAAGAAGAATAAAATAAACAACAATAGAATTGGAAGTAAAAAATAGAAAGATAATAGTAGGAACATGAAGAAGAAGAAAAAGAAGTAGTAGTAGAAAAGAATTGGAAGTAAAAAATGGAGGTGAAGAATAAAAAATAAAAAGTTAGTATTCAAGACAATGCTTGTGTAAAGAGGAGGGAAATGTTATGTTCCTACCCATATAGTGTGTATAGTGTTATTAGTAGTCGACTTGTGGCTACCTTAACTCTTAATTAAGTCATATTATCATTATTAGATTCTTATTTAGTTATTGAGGTTGACCTAAGGCTTATACATGTTTATCTAGGTCGAACTAGGTGATATCCTAGGCATAAGTATGGTATATATAGGATGTATAGATATGTTATTATCATCATATTGAGTATTAGGTTATAATTGAAGATTATTGGAGGTATCCCCCTCAAAGTGGATTAGGAGGTTTCCCTTTGAAGTGGCATATTATTATCAAGTACTTGCATCATATTTTAGATTATATTATTATTGTGCATGGTGTTTCATTACAAGACACCATAGAAATAAAGAAAAACTCAATGTATCCATTATAAGCAACAATTCCAAAGTTACAATACAATGATAGAGCATCTACACCTTAGTCCATAAGACCTCTATGACCTACTCTTTCAAGAACTCTCACATTTTAATTCCATATAAAACATTATAAATAAACATTCTTCATCATCTCATCTTGTCACCTGAGCTTTGATCCTTGAGGTAGTTGATGACCATTTTCCCCTAGAGACTTCATCATCTTGAGGGTGTCAAATCTCCTCCTCCACACATGTCAATATCGTTTGTTATTTTTATCCACCACTTGCAACTCTTCTCCATAGACTCTACCCTTTAACTTTCAACAACAAAATGTAAAAATTCACAACACAATATTTTCCAACCTACATTTAATTTATTCAGTTTAATTTTTAAACACTAGAAAATTGATAAACCAAAATAAAATTGGAATTGGTTCATATATTTACTCACACATCACCCTATAACTCCTCCCTGCGAAATATATATCCCCTTGCGATAGAAAGTGATAGTTCATTGTGGAATACAATACACCAAAAAATAAAATTGATAATAAAAATTTTCCAAACTTTATTGACGAAATGACACAAAACATGAGAAACACTATTAATATAGCTAACAATGGACCATTTAATTGACATCTTATTTATGGAAAATTTTCATCCCATTAGTGCATTCATCATTTCAACTTCCCATCCTGGTAGGTCCCTTTGCATACCATTTTGTATGATGTTTTATATTTTATGATCTTTTTGTATGTTATGATGTATTTGACATGCTATCTTTAGGGAGAATAACCATGTGGAAAAAAACTCTTGTATAATTTTGCATTCATTATTTTAAAACCATCAACCTTAACCAATTTTTCATTCATGTTCAAATGCTTGTTCATGGGTTTACAATTTTTCATTTTGAAATTATCAATTAAATCATTAGCATATTTTCCTTATGAAATGACAATATCATTATTAAGTTGTCTTACCTCTATCCCAAGGAAATAAGACATTAAACCAAAAAAAATCATTTCAAATTAATTCCTCATGGCATGTCTAAAATCATCCATTAACTCTTTGAACTATTTCTTGTGTAAATCAAATCATCAATTTATATAAATATTATAAGAAAATTGTTAGAAACCAAGATCAGACATGCATGCCAAAAAACTTTCCACATAAGAGAAAAACATCAAAAAAGAAGAGCTTTGCATGAAGATGTGCAAATTGATATATTCATAATTAAGAAATTACAATAGATGATTTTCTTTATAAAAGCAATGTATGCAACCCTAATGCTGACCTAAAATGGAAACCCTCATGTGCACAATTAATAATTAATCAATTATTAATGTTCCTAAGTTTAGCTTAAGTAACTAAAGGAATAAGTGACTTAATTAATTAACCAATATGATATAATTAATTAAGAGTAATAACTTATTACTCTAACACCCCCCCTTAAGATGAACTTAGGAAGAAGCTAAAATACTAGAAGAAGATGCTTGAAAGTAAAGATGGGTCTCGGAAACTAGGTTTGATCAGGTACCCATTTACAAATGCAAGAATGAGGTAGAGAAGGAAAACCCAGTGGGACAAAACCCCCCTACAATGAGATGACATGCTGCAAAGAGGCACTCGAAGAACACTATAGAGTAACACTAGAACCAAAATCTAGCAAGCAAGGAAAGATACTTTTGTCTACTACTGAAACCAGATGAGAGTCGCTGATTGACTCAAGGAATCATGAAAAAAACAACAGTAGACCCGATGCCTCGGAACACTCAAAAAATCCAAATGGGAACAACCTTGAAATCTATGAAGCAACGGTTGATTATTGAATGATGTGATACTAAAATGAAGTGCAAAGATGCAAGTTACACTCTCCCAACTGCCAAAACATCTAAGTAATCTCCAAAACACCTATTAGGAAAAATATGGAATAATGATAAACCTATGAATAATACAAAAAAAAATGCATGGGCAGAAACATAGAGCTCCTCAATACATTTCCAACATTGCAAAGATAGCTAGAATCAGAGATCATGGCAAAAAATTATGAGCTCGGAAGCATAAAATGAACATCTGACTTCAAACAGAAATAAAAGAAGCTAAAATGAAAAATACTAAAAAATAAACTACACCACAGAAAAGTGTTCGGAACCAGCTTTCCAACAATATCTCGTTTGCCCGATTTCGAAACTGTATGCCCAAGTTATCCCAAAAAGAAAAAAATTGCTCCTTTAAGGAAAACTGGGATAGGAGGGGACAAAGGAGTGTCGTACGGACGTTGATGTCATGCTGACGTTAGAACTTCACGAGCATAATTTTGACGGCCATCTGGCCATTGCCACAAAAATTTGGCACCCTAAAAAAAAAAATTCGGCCCCTGGTCGCCATATGATCGTAGTGGGGGTCGGAAGCGGAGCTCCCAGTCCCCCATAGAACCCTGGCGGATGGCGCTAGAGCCCTCAGGGATTGACAGGTAGGGGTGATGCAGAGTGGGGGAGCCACCAGTGGTGGTGGTGGACCAGTGGCAGCCCGGTGGCCATCCGGTGGCGGAGCTGGTGGCACTGGCTTCTGTGCGAGCGGTGCATGTTTAAATGCATTTTGTTTTGTTTTTTTTTTTTGAAATCCACGCCTCGTGAAGTGTGCCAGGGAGGCTGTCTTCCGAATCAATTGGCCCAAAATTGATGAAACAAAGGGCGTTCTTAGGGTTTTGGGTCGCTGCGAACGAGATGGTGGCCTCCATTTGTGCCCAAAATGCTCTAAAAAATCAGCTATCTCCAAAGCTTCCCAAAAATCACCAAGCTTGAAACCCTCATAGATTTCTTCAACGATGACCAAAATTAGTAAAATGAAATTCAATCCTAACTTTTTCCAGTGCTCTAAATCCAATGGAAATGCTCGATTTGATCCAAGACACTACATAGATAGGCTCAAGGCATGATATAATGTAGCATCGACCAATGGTGTAGTATAGTTATCCTCAAGCTTGAATCCAAATAGAATAGAGTTAGAGAAAGATTATAATTAGTCATCTGAAATTGAGCAAATAGATCAAGAGTGTGATTAGGTTGTGCAAGGGTGATTCTTTAATTAGAATATGAAATCTCAATGTCAAGGAAGTAGTGTAATAAACCAAATTCTATTGCATGTCAAATGTATCTTGTGGAACTAACTGTACTATTGTAATAGTAGACGAAGAGCACGTAAAGACTAAAAGATCAACAACATAAAGTAATAGTATCAATAGTGAACCATCTTTCGACAAGAGATATGAATGACATCTATTGAAACCTAAATATAGGAGGAAATAATTCATTTTGGCATACCAAGATCAAGGGGTCCATTTGAGTCTATGGAGGGATTTCCTATGTCTGAAAGCTAATAATGAATCTTGAAAAAAGCCTTGGTGGTTATTCCATGTAGATATCCTCATCAAGGTATCTATTAGGAAAATCACCCTTCACATCCATTTGGTGCACATCCAAACCATATGTTGCAATAGCAAAAAGTGTGAGTGAGATTGAAGTCATATTAGCCACAGGTGCTAAGGTCTCTATGCAGTCAATGAAAACAACTTGTGAAAAACCATTGACAATAAAACGTGCCTTGTATTTATCAACCAATCCACTTATAACAAAATTATTTCAATATCCACCTACATCAAACTACCTTCCTTCCCTTATAAAGATAGTATAAATCTTGTGTGGTTTCTCATTAAGGAATCATATTCATCATTCATAACACTATCCCACTTAGGTATGTTTGATTCCTCTCAAAATGTTTATGGATCAAAGGTTGAGAAAATGTAATAGTGTGGCCCACTTTGTTAGTATGAACATGTGTGTCTACTATCTATTGAATTAACTACCCAAGTATTTGCACTCTAAAATTTATATCTATCTTGGAAAGAGGGAAAAAAGTGGGTGAGTCAATTGCTAAAATATCATCCACTCAAAAATGTGTACAAGAAAATGAAGATGAATCCCTATCAATACCTTCACTATTAGAACTAGAAGAACAAGAATAATCTACGTTGGTAATTTTTTCTAGATGGTTTGAGTCATTAGAAGAATCATAAAATCCAAGTGAATCCAAAATAGAAGGAGAAATTTCAAGTACATAGTTGATAAGACTCTCCTAGAACATAACACTGCTTTTAATGAACAACTCATGCATGATCAAGTGGAATAGGTGATAACCTTTTACACCAATTGGATAACCTACATAGACGAAAGCTTTGTCTTAGAGTTAAATTTCCTTACAATGTTTCTTGGATATGCATACCATGTATGGAAATATGAAGATCCTAAAATGTGCAATTGATGATTTCCTACATGTTAAAGGTTCAAAGGGAGTAATTTCATTCAATTCTTTGTGAGCAACTCAATTTTAAATATAAAAAGCATATTTTATTTCCTCTTCCTAATGTTGTGGTGTAAGGCCCTTGGAGTGTATCATGCAAGTAGCCTCCTCTTTTAAGGATATATATGTGTGTTAAGAAACACCATTCTATTGGGGAATATAAGGAGCTCCATGTTGCAAGTATATCCCTTATGTTGTAAGAAATTGGTCAAAATTTTGGTTGACATACTCACCCCCACTATCTATCTAAAGAACCTTGATGAATTTCCTTGATTTTTTTCTAGCATGAGCCTTGAAGTCTTGAAAGTTGTTAAAAACTTTAGATTTTTGTTGAAAGAGGTAAAACTAAAACAAACAAATTTTTTTATTAGAATTTATAATTAAATAAAAAGACAAAAAAACTAATCAAGTAGCTTCTATATCTAATACATTACATGCAGTATTTTTATTTTGATGTTGGTCCCACAAACTACCCAATCTACAATGTGTCATTTGAAATATTGAATGAATACAATTAACCCTTCCAAAATCACTTTATCATAACTCATTTATCCATATTTCCTCAAATTATTTGTCTAATTGAAAATTTTAAAATAAAAAGTATAATTTTAAATAGTTATTATATTATTTCAAATGTATTTCTATTATTTATTTATTTTCAATTATAAATAAACATGTACTATTACAATACTTCAAAATAAATACTCATGACTAATAATTGTAAAAAAATTCATTCAAAGATTACTCTCTCTTGTCATGTATATTGGTAGGACAAAGGGGGTGACAAAATCAATTTCTATGTAGTCTGATCAATTCACACAAATATTTTGTTTCAACTTGTAGAACTTCTTGATTATTTTTATCCACAAAGATATTATCATGTCACTATGTATTTTTGTTCTTTCTTGATTTCTTTTAAAAGAAAATATTACTTATTTTTGGAAGAATAATAAGGACCATCTTTACTATTCATATGAAACTTTCCATAAGTTATTGGGTGCATTATGGAGTTTGAATTAGGTGGTACATTCTTTAGATTTGGCTGACTAAACATTTACTCTTGATTATTAAAGGAGAGGGTATGTAACAATAATAATTTTGCAAGGTATTTATATTTATATTGAATTTGCTTAGAATTATTTAGATGTAAGTAGTACATTCTTTAAATTTGAGTAGAAAAATATTTACTCTTGATTTTGGAATCATAAAATTTTTAAGAGTAATAAGTCTTAATGATATTTAAGTTCTCATAAAACAGTCCTAAAATTATTCAAAAGTACTACAGAGTCTCAATTAAAAAGTGCATTCTTTAAATTTGATGGCACAAATATTTACACTCCATTGTTGAATATTTAAGAGAAATAAGTCTTTACTTCTTTATCATTCCTTAAAATTTTCCTAAATTTATTGAGATATACTATAGAGTATTTATTATTCCTTAAAACTTGTCTAAAATTATTGAGATATACTATAGATTTTGAAGTTGTGGATAGCAGAGTTGGTTATTATCAGAATTTTTGCAAGCAACTTAACGTTGATCCTAGATCGAACCTTCAATGATAATTTGGTTTTACTTACTATCATTACTACTTAAAAAAAGTGCCACGTAGTGGCCAGTACTTGCCTTTGTTGTATTGTAATTAGAGTTTTGTATAGTTATATTTTTTTTTAAATTGTGATAGCTACAACATGGATTTTATTGAATTTTATCTTGTTGGCATGTTAGTTAAGGTATGTTTCTTAAATATAGGAAAAATAATAGTTCAAATTTATGAAAAATAGGCAAAATAATAGTCCATTTTCACTTTTCCTAAAAATCTATCAATAACACACAAAAATTCTTAGCCAATCATATTGACGATAAATAATTTTTATAATTCATAAAATCAAATATTTTGTAAATTCACTTTACAAAATTCAAATTTATTTTTTTTCAAAAAAAAATATTATTTTTAATTGGTTGAAAATTAACTTATTAATAACTAATTAACTAACAAAAACAAAACTCATTGCAATAGTATTGCCTGATGCAAGTACTAATAAGAAGGCAACAAGCTGCCATAGTTGTCGATCCACATCATCCTCATCTAAACACTTATATATATCTATATCTATATTTCAAAATGTATGGTATGTCTGTTTTCTCATTATCCTTTTAATATATTGCATTTTGGCTTTCCAACCTCACAAAAGTTGAATTTAGTGACATAAAACTTGGTATCACCATATAGTTGGGCTAGTGGTAAATATTAGATAACTTTAATGGTGCAGGAGCACCCATAGGTTACCATAGGTGGTCTAGAAGGTCATGTCTTGGAAATTTTGTTTTGGCAAACTTATCTATCTCTTCTTGTTCTTTTATGTTTGTGCCTTAGTGGAATTTTTGACTGGGTGTTGATCATCTGATGAAGGTCATGTTGACCATTGAATAGGCTTAAGGTTTTAGCTCAAGTAAGGTTTAAGACCTTTTAGACCTTTTTAGGAGTTTCTTTTCAAATTTTTGAAAATAAAGCTCAAAGGAAGCGACAAGTGGCCAAGGAGAGGTTAAGGGAGAGCATAACTATTTAGAGACCTTATTTAAGGGTGACCTCAACATGGGAGTTAGGCTGGAAGCATTTGAATTGTTTTGGAAATTTTGAATTCAAGACAAAACAGTGGTGATTTGTGTGAATTTTTGGTTTTTCCTTGAAGAAGTGGTTTAAGGGATTAATGTTGGCATTGTAGTTTGTGTAGGATGTAGAGTGTTTGTTAATCAGGCATTGTGTGGCAATAGATAGCTAGTTTGTTCGCTTTCCATCATTGTTTGTAGATACTTTGCTTTCTTTATAGTTGCTGACTTGAACCAGGCAGTTTAGAAGAATGGAGGGTTAGTTCACTTTCCCATCATACAAATTGTACGGCCCTTTGGGAACAGTGACTAGACTCCATGAATGTACATAATGTATGGTTAGGAGTCCTTGACAGCACTAGAGCCACTGTGGAAATCTTTTCCTAGGCGAGCCAGGGAAGAGCCCGGCTAGGAAAGACCTAAGTGCAGAACACTAAAAATTGTAGAGGTGTTAGGTTAAGTCAATTTTACTTTTGGAGAGGGATGATGTGAGGTTTACCAAGCTATGGTAACAAGGAGGAGAATCCACCAATCCATCTGGTGAGGGAAAGTCTTGACAGTCTGCTATGTGGTCAGGAAAAGGCTTAAAAAGGCCTAGTTTAGTCCACTTCCAGGTTAGAGCTTTGCACGGCCAGTTGAGGCCCAAGGCTCCAATAATCTTTGAGTGGTGGACATAAGTACCAGGAATCCCAAGAAAATTTTGGGGGTTACTTGGAAGAACCTTGTGGAAAACCTTGATCCCTTGGAGAAGAAACCCTAGGTTCTAGGCCTAACAATGAGGGTTTGGTGTAAGGGACCAGGAAATGGAGCTAGGATGGATTGAAGCCTAGGAAATTATCTCCTCACCTCTACAAAGCTAAATACAAGATATTGGAGGATTGTAGCCTTTAGGGTGGATTAAGGGCTAAGGTTAGAGTTGCAAGATTGCACCAAGGTGGACTTGGTAGGAAGAATTGTGTTGGTAGTTGGGGTTGGCAAGGAGAGACCAGGGGATCCTAGGCAGGAGAAGGTCCTATAGGTTGAAGTGGTGGAGTGAGACACCTTAGAGGTCTTCCAAACAAAACCTAGAGCATGAATCAGTGATTGATTCATCCAACCTCCCTATCAGATTGGTATCAGAGCAACAAAATATTTGGGATTGATTGTTGTATGTCAGAGTTTGAGTCTAGTGGTTCTACAACCATGGTGGCAAACATAGAATTGGCCAAGAAGGTCGAAGATCAAGAGGAAGACAATAGAAGATTGAGGGAAAGAATAGCTCAACTTGAGCAAGCAATGAATAATGTGTAGACCAAGACCGATGAGGTCAGTGATAGATTGGAAGGAAGGGTACCCAAGAGTGAAGAGGTTGTAGAGGAAGACAAGATCCCTGAACCTAACCCTATTTTCAAAGAAGAGCCTTTCTTGAAGGCATTGAAAGCTATGAGTGGAAAAGCACTTGAAGGCATACCATTGTTTAGTAGGAATTTGGAAGCTGATATAGTCATGGATTGGATAGATGGAATGGAAAACCATTTTGAATGTGATGGAGTCACTGAAGCATAGAAGGTGAAGGTGGCAAAGTCAAGATTAAGAGGTTCTGCTTTGACATGGTGGAAGTTCATTCAGACAGAGAGAGAAAAGGAAGGCAAGAAGCCTATTTCTACTTGTAAGGGAATGGTTGCCAAAGTGAGAGAAGCATACATGCCAGATGATTATGAGATTCAGTTGCATAAGAAAAGACAGAGCTTGAGACAAAGAGACCAACATGTGAATTCTTATACTAAGGAGTTTCAAAAACTTTGTATGAGGTCTAATGTTTCAAAGGATGAAATTCTTAAGGTGGCTAGGTATCTTAATGGTTTGAAGTGGAACATTCAAGAGGAGATGACTCTTCTAAGTCCCAAGACAGTACACCAATGTTATCAATTGGCTATAAAGATTGAAGAAAGAAGCAAGAGGAAAAGAGACCAGGCTGGTGCAGGAGCACCTATTTGATTTATTGCCTCCATGAGGCCATTTGTAAATAGTTTCTCTATTTTATGTATTGGGTCTTATAATGAGGTTTATCAAACCATTTTAGAGGTTTTTGAGTCTTAGGAAGTCATAGTTGAAGTCATTTTTCAAATAATGTTTGAAGTTGTTCCATATTGTAAAAATTGTAAAAGTTGCTCAAGAAAGTTGTCAAGCAACTTGTCAAAAGTGTCATTAAGGTGTTTTGTCAACAAACTAACTAAAAGGTGGTTGAAAATAGTTTTTTTTGGTTTTAAATGTATAATTACACCCTCCAAAACTCGAATTGGGAGGTTGGAGACATTATTTGTGAAGTTTGATAAATGGCAACCTCAAGTTTGTGTGTATTTTCTGATTTTACATTGTTTCCAGGTTGAAGTTGTGATTTTTATGGCCTGGTATGCACTCAAATAATGGAGTATCATATATTGATGGAAATATCTCTGTTTATAGTTTCCAATTATTTTTGTCTCATTGAATTTTATTGAGTTTTGTGGAAGATATGATTATTTTGGTGAGACTGCCTATTTTAACAATATTGTGCAGAATTTACAGTCTGAAAGAATGTGATGGTACGGATTTTAAAGTATATATTTTGAGTCTGAAACCATTTTTATGTTTTTCCTATATGAATCTAATTTCATTTGCTTCAAGTCTCATCAAATTTAATTAAGATTTGAATAAGTTATGATCATTTTAGTGAGGGCAGGTTTGAACCCTGTCTAGGGTTTGCAGTTTTGGGAAAAATGAAATAACTTCTTTTGGGCTACCATGGTTATGTTTCTCATGTGACATAGAATGACTAATAGCATGTGTTATAAAAATATTTATTTGGATTATTTTTGAAGGATTGTGAGATATGTTGTTGAATCCTCCTAACTCTACAACACAGGCTTCCAAGAGTAGAGGTAAAGGTGGAGATCAAAGAGGACATAGAGGTGGATACCAAGGTAGAGGGACTGAACAAAGAAATCAGGGAAAGTCTAAATTCACAAAGCATGGGAGTGAAACAACTTCTAGAGGAGGCTATGGAATGGGTAGAGGACCTCAAGGAGGTTCAAACAGAGGAAGAGGAGCAGGCAGAAGTAACTCATACTTTTCTAGTATGAAGTGTTATAACTGTGGTCAAGTAGGACATCCAGCTTATAGGTGCCCAGAGAAAGCATCTTCATCAAATACAGAAAAGAGAGTAGCATATGCTCAAGAGGAAACCATGAGTATCAAGTCACCAGAGTTTAGTCACATTGAATCGGAAATGGGGGAGAACCTGATGTTTAGAAGAGTTATAATCAGACAACCAGTCAAGGAGGATCCAAAGCAAAGGAGAGCCTTATTCAGGGTAAGATGCAAAATACTTGGAAAGGTGTGCAAGGTTATAGTGGATTCAGGGTCTACTGATAAAATTATCTCTAAGGAGGAAATGAGGAAGTTAAAGTTGGATAAAGTACCCCACACTAACCCTTACAAGGTGACATGGTTGAATAAAGGGCGGAGTGTTCTTGTCAATGAGCAGACAACAGTGGAGTTCTCCATTGGAGGGTACAAAGACAAGTTGATTTGTGATGTGTTGTCCATGGATGCATGCCATCTTCTATTGGGCAGGCCATGGCAGTATGACAGAGGAGCCATCTATGATGGAAAGGAGAACACTATCTCATTCAAGAAGGATGGAAAGACATTCAAATTGCAGTCACTGTCAGATGAGGAAGAAGGACAGTCAAAGACCCCTAGTGTCTTGTTAAGTAGTGGCAAGCAGTTTATCAACACTCTACAATAAGGAGGTGAAGGATATGTGGTCATGGTGCAACCCAAGGAGGAAGATAAGACTAAGAAAATAGTCATACCTGGAGCAGTCTAGAAGTTGCTTGAACAGTTCAAAGACATAGTTAGTGATGGAACACCAGCAACCTTACCTCCAAAGAGAGCCATCAGTCATTAGATTGACTTCATACTAGGGGCTTCATTGCCAAACAAAGCAGCTTACAAGCTCACACCAGATCATAACCTAGAAGTAGCTAGGCAAGTGCAGGAGTTGTTACACCAAGGACTAATTAGGAAGAGCATGAGTTTGTGTGCAGTACCAATGGTCTTAGAAACCAAGAAAGGTGGTAAGTAGAGGCTATGCACTGATTCTAGGGCTATAAATAGAATTACAATCAGATATAGGTTCCCTATTCCTAGGATTGAGGATTTGATGGATTGTCTTGGAGGAGCTCAGTACTTCACCAAGTTAGATCTCAAGAGTGGGTACCATCAGATCAAAATTAAAGATGGGGATGAGTGGAAGACAGCCTTTAAGACAACTGATGGGTTGTATGAGTGGAGAGTTATGCCATTTGGCCTCTCAAATTCCCCTAGCACATTCATGAGGCTCATGAATGAAGTGTTGAAGGACTTCACAGGGATATTTGTGGTGGTATATCTAGATGATAGACTCATCTTTAGCAAGACAACAGAAGAACATTTGAAGCATGTGGAGATGGTTCTTAAAAGATTGCAGGAAGAGAGGTTGGCCATCAACCTAGAAAAGTGTGAGTTCTTCAAACAAGAGCTTGTGTATTTGGAGTTTGTAGTATCCCAAGGATCATTGAAGATGGACCCAAGCAAGGTGGAAGCTATCCTAAATTATCCTACACCAGCCACTGGGACAGAGGTAAGAAGTTTTCATGGGTTAGCTCAGTTTTATAGGAAGTTTATAAGGAACTTTAGTGGCATATGTGCACCAGTACTTGATGCAATCAAAGGTGGCCTAAATACTAAGTTCAAATGGACTCTTGAAGCTGAGAAGGGTTTTGAGAAATTGAAACGAGAAGTGGCAACTCAACCCATCCTTTTGTTACCTAGCTTTGATAAGTTATTCACTATGGAATGTGATGCCAGTGGAATTCCAGTAGGAGTACTAAGCCAAGAAGGCAGGCCTATAGCTTTCTTTAGTGAAAATCTCAATGAATCTAAGAAGTATTCTACCTATGACCTATAACTATATGTTCTAGTACAGTCACTTAGAAAGTGGAGGCATTATCTCCTACCTAAAGAGTTTGTTGTGTTTACAAATAACCATGCCCTTAGTTACATCAACACACAAGAAAAGTTGAGCAATAGACATTTGAAATGGATGGAACACCTCCAAGCCTTCACCTTTACCATCAAGCACAAGAAGGGACAATTGAACAAGGTGGCAGATACATTAAGTAGGAGGTTGCTGACAGTACAGGAGATTCAATTCAAGAGCATTGGGATAGAGAGTTTTAAGGATCTCTATGGAGAAGATGAAGACTTCTCAGAGGCATACAAGGTATGTTCTAATTTTGAGAATCACTTTCATAGTCAATTCTCAAAGTATACATTGCAGAGTGGACTTTTTTTCAAGGGGAATCTGTTATATGTTCCAAAAGGATCAATGAGAGATAATCTCATCTAGGAGAAGCACAATGGTAGTCTTAGTGGTCATTTTGGTATCAACAAGACAATGGAACTAGTGCAAAGGTTCTATTATTGGCCCAAGTTGCCAAGGGATGTTAGAAGGTATGTGGAGAAGTGTGTAGTTTGTATGAAAGCCAAGGGGGGAGCTAGTAATGTAGGTTTGTATCAACCTCTACCCATTCCTAATTGACCATGGGAATGCATTAGCATGGACTTTGTGGTAGGACTCCCTAGAACTAAGACAGGGTTTGATAGTGTCTATGTGGTGGTAGATAGGTTCAGTAAGATGAGTCACTTTATCCCTTGCAAGACCACCCATGATGCTAGCTATATTTCTCATATTTTCTTCAAAGAGATTGTGAGGATCCATGGATTTCCATTGAACATTGTCTCAGACAGGGATGTGAGGTTCATGAGTCATTTTTGGAAGACTCTATGGAGCAAATTAGGTACTAACTTGTCTTTTGGATCAACTTACCATCCTCAGACCAATGGAAAAACTGAGGTGATTAATAGAGGTTTAGGTAACCTTCTAAGATGCCTAACCAAGGATTATCGACAAACATGGGACATGGTCATATCACAAGCTGAATATGCCTACAATGACAGTGTGAACCAAACCACAGGCAAAAGTCCTTTTGAGATAGTCTATGGAATGCACCCAAGAGGTGTGTGTGAACTTAGAGATCTAGGAGCTATGGAGCATAGGAGTGGCCATGCTGAGGATTTCTCTCAGACCATGAAGGAGATTCAGGAGCAAGTGAAGAAGACAATTACAGAGGCTACTCACAAACTGAAAACTAAGGTGGATATGTCTAGGAAAGATCTCCAATTTGCAGTAGGGGATTATGTCATGGTCCACCTCAACAAATCTAGGTTGCAGAAAGGAACATAAACCAAGTTATAGATGAAGAGAGTGGGACCATGTAAGGTGTTAGCAAAATATGGAAAGAATTCCTACAAGGTGGAGCTACCTACAGACTTAGGCATTTCACCAGTGTTTAATGTGGCTGATTTGATCAGGTATAAAGGACCAGTCACTGACATGGATCAGAATAGTATGGATGTCTTGAAGGATGTGAGTAACATAGCCTTACCTCCTAAAGACAAGATGCAAGCAGAGAGGATCTTGGAATCAAGGGTGAAGAATTCTACCCGGCATAAGGAATACATGGAACATCTCATCCAATGGAAAGGCCAACCAAACTCTGAGGCTACATGGGTGGATGAAGCTTAGTTCAAGAACTAGGGTATTGATTTATCTCTTATCTCTCCCCACATTCCTTAGTGTTTGTGTAGAGGGGGAGAGAATGGTGCAGGAGCACCCATAGGTTACCATAGGTGGTCTAGAAGGTCATGTCTTGGCAATTTTGTTTTGGCCAACTTATCTATCTCTTCTTGTTCTTTTATGTTTGTGCCTTAGTGGAATTTTTGATTGGGTGTTGATCATCTAATGAAGTTCATGTTGACCATTGAATAGGCTTAAGGTTTTAGCTCAAGTAAGGTTTAAGACCTTTTAGACCTTTTTAGGAGTTTCTTTTCAAATTTTTGAAAATAAAGCTCAAAGGAACCTACAAGCGGCCAAGGAGAGGTTAAGGGAGAGCATAATTGTTTAGAGACCCTATTTAAGGGTGACCTCGACATGGGAGTTAGGTTGGAAGAATTTGAATTGTTTTGGAAATTTTGAACTCAAGAGAAAACAGTGGTGATTTGTGTGAATTTCTGGTTTTTGCCTTGAAGAAGTGGTTTAAGGGATTAATGTTGGCACTATAGTTTGTGTAGGATGTAGAGTCTTTGTAAATCAGGCATTGTGTGGCAATAGATAGCTAGTTTTTTTACTTTCCATCATTGTTTGTAGATAGTTTGCTTTCTTTATAGTTGTTGGCCTGAACCAGGCAGTTTAGAAGAATGGAGGGTTAGTTCACTTTCCCATCATACAAATTGTATGACCCTTTGGGAATAGTGACTAGACTCCATGTATGTACATAATGTATGGTTAGGAGTCCTTGAAAACACCGGAGCCACTGTGGAAGTCTTCTCCTAGGCGAGTCAGGGAAGAGCCTGACTAGGAAAGACCAAAGTGCAGAGCACTAAAAATTGTAGAGGTGTTAGGTTAAGTCAATTTTCCTGTTGGAGAGGGATGATGTGAGGTTTACCAAGATATTGTAAAAATTAGGAGACTCCACCAATCCATTTGGTGAGGGAAAGTCTTGACAGTCTGCTATGTGGTAAGGAAAAGGCTTAAAAAGGCCTAGTTTAGTCCACTTCCAGGTTAGAGCTTTGCACGGCCAGTTGAGGCCCAAGGCTCCAATAATATTTGAGTGGTGGAAATAAGTACCAAGAATCCCAAGAAAATTTTTGGGGTTACTTGGAAGAACCTTGTGGAAAACCCTGATCCCTCAAAGAGGAAACCCTAGGTTCTAGGCCTAACAATGAGGGTTTGGTGTAAGCGACCAGGAAATGGAGCTAGGTGGATCCCTAAATCCCTTGCTAGGATGGATTGAAGCCTAGGAAATTATCTCCTCACCTTTGCAAAGCTAAATAAAAGATATTGGAGGATTGTAGCCTTTAGGGTGGATTAAGGGCTAAGGTTAGAGTTGCAAGATTGCACCAAGGTGGACTTGGTAGGAAGAATTGTGTTGGTGGTTGGGGTTGGAAAGGAGAGACCAAGGGATCCTAGGCAGGAGAAGGTCCTATAGGTTGAAGTGGTGGAGTGAGACACCTTAGAGGTCTTCCAAACAAGACCTAGAGCATGAATCAGTGATTGATTCATCCAACCTCCCTATCATTTAATGGTTAAAAAAATTTTAAAAATAAAGATAATTATGTATTATTTTTTATATTAGTGAGAGATATTAGAAAATATCATATTCTGTCTTGAGAGCTAATAGTTCTAAATTTAAATGTCATTGTAACACTATAAAATTTCTACATTATTTGATCATTGAACTAAATTATATTTACTTCAAAAGTATACAAGATTCATAATGCTTATCATTTGTCTCATTAAGTTGTCGTTGAATGTTTGGTGCATTTTTTTGTTCATACTATTTATTATATTTCAATTTTATTATTATAGCATATGCCTCTTCAATATAATTGATGAATATCTCAACTATGTCTATTTATAAGAAAATATAGTGCTAATAACATTAATAATTAGTTTGTGGACATGAACTATGGGTGAGCATGGCTTGACAGAAAATGGGTATAGATAATATGATACATATGAATTAAAAAAACATAATTTAATCAAGCAACATGCCATACAATTGATACAATCAACTCATTGTAGTATTCAAATAATTATTGATGTGGACAAGAGTGCATGTCACATGCTTTTGAAACATAAAGATAATAATAAGTATCAATACAAAATCATGCTATAAACAATACTATAATGAAATTTTAACATAATTTAATCAAGCAACATGGCATACAATTGACAAAATCGACTCATTACAATATTCAAAGAATTATTAATGTGGACAAGAGTGCATGTCACATTATTTTGAGACATAAAGATCATAATAATTGTATAAATTCAAACTCATGCTATAAACAATACCATAATGAATTTCCATATCCTATTAGTTGCCACAAAAATATAGATTCAACATGGCCCCCATAGTGCATACAACAAACAATGCTCTTACTTTTTTTCTTTTTACTACATAGTTTGCATTCTCTTATCTTTGATTAGTCCTAAAATGGGTTTAGGAAACAATATTTTCAACAACTCATGGGGTTCAATTGATGAGATAATACTAAATGTCAAACTTGTTCTCTCCATGTCAACCACATCTAATATTGCTTCTAAGACTATAGTCAATTCTCGTGACTTGTGTATGATTAGACCCAATATTATTTGAATAAAATATGTATGATTGTCTCTTGTAATTAGTGTAATAAGAATCCATACTAGATTATCTATGTCAAATTTCATGCTTCCATAATCATTAAACTCAATAATTGCGCAGAATGATAATCCACATGTTGACTAGAAAAATGGCATGAAGTCAAATTTAGTGTGGAAAGCCAACTCCTTTTGAAAGGAGATTCTGCAATCTCTTGAAGTTCTCAGGGGTAATTGGATCAGTTTTTAAGGTAACTAGGAGGTGAAATGTAATGTTGTTTAATCAAGAGGATTTTAGATTCTTGATTTAATGATTCCCTTTGAGGTCAAGTATAAAGAGCTCAATTTATGGGTTATATCTAAGGACTTTAATTCTATCATATTCTATTCTATTTAATGATAATAAAAAAATTATTCAAGAGCAAAAAGAAGGAAAAGAAATAAAATTGGGAAAAAGAGAAGAGATAAAGTGATATTGCAACCCATACAACATTAATTAAATTGATAACTTCCATGTAAATAAAAAAAACAACCTAAACCATTTTCAATATGACTTCGATTAAGAAAGAATTTAAGAAATATGTTGAATTATAATATTATATTTGTAAATGGAGACAAAAGAAGAAACGATCACCACATTACATACACAAATGATAGTTAGTGAAACCATATATATATATATTAGAAGAGATGCACTTACATGAAAGATTGAAATAAGATACAATTTATGTACTTATAGAATTAAAAGACTCAAATATGAGATTACAATATTTTTCTCATCATACTATATTTGAAGGAGAAATATTACTTTTCTCTCACAAAGTCCTTTATAATTTAGTTTCAACACATCAGAATTATTCATTCCTATTTTTAATTGGTTCTATATGTTTCTTTTAAGCTTTTATTTAAGGAATTAAAAGATAAATTTAGGACCTTTGTCTCCCTTTTTCATCTAATTTATGAATATATTAATGCCCAATCAACCACTACATAATTTTAAATGACATAGTATCCTCCACCATTTTTTATTTCGATTGACAATTGTTATACAAGTTTCTTTTGCATATACTTTATTGGTTAACATTTTTACAACTATTTTGCAAATAGTAAATATATATTTTAATAAACAACTCCTCCTACATGTAGCTACATGAACTCGTGTTAACAATTTTTTTTCTTGTTACATTAAAACAATCTCATTTTTGGGAGTGCATGTTGTGTTTTATTTTTTCTTGATGCAAGTTGTTTGTGGGTGAGGCTCTTGTATGTTTTCATATCATTTTGAAAGTTTCCAACACTTTTTCCCCCCTTATAATACATGTTTTGTTTAGAATTCTTAGTGTTGTTTCTCCCATGTTGTATGACTAGAATATATTTCAATATAATGTAGGTCCAATGCATTATTTTTTAAATTTAATCATTTACATGTACCTAGATTGGTATATTTATGTTTAAGAAACAAATGATATTCTAAGCAAAATTGCTATAAAACATTATAAGAAAATTGTAATCCTTGTATTGATGGTTTTAAATGAATCAATAGTTTTTCATTGTTGTAGCAATATGATGTTATGTTCTAAATGATGTTAAATCTTGCATAGGATAAAACCCTCCATTTTCTTAATGAAATGTTTACATTATAAAACCTAATATTTTGTATTTGATTTTTCCTTTGAAACCAACAATTGCTATCAAACCATCCAAGTATTTAAATTTTTTTGTCTATTCCCTTAACTACAATTAGATAGAAAGTGGTTTGAATAGTTAGTTCTCAGTAGAGAAGAGGGTAAAAGTACAAACCTATGTCATGTTTTATAAAGGAATCAACCAACACCAAAAATAATTCTCAACTTCGACCATATAACAAATAATTTCAAAATAATGTAAACTAATGAAATGTAGAACTCTTGATGAAGTTTATTCAAATAATTTTTCATATATATTTTTAAATTGTTTTGATTATTCTTTTATCAATTTAAGAGAAGATTTTGAAATGCTGAAAATTTTAATAAAAAGTGACGTTTAGTTAACGTCAAGAAACAAATAGAAAAAAAATCATTTTCCCTTAATTTTTTTCTCCAGATAGGTAACTTCAATATCTAGTGCATGTAAAAAAAATAAAAATTTGGATGTATATTTTTCTTGTAATAACATATTAAATTCAAACTTAGAATAATTTGATATTTTTCATTTGCGATCAACTATTGTCTACTTTTTTATCATTTTCAAAAAACAAATAATACCCTTTTGAAGAGAACTTTCTCCTCTTGTCCACCATATATATTTTTCATTCTTTTTAATATGTCCTACTAATTTTTAAAATTTCTAATTAGCCTTTCTTTCAACTTTAACAACCTACTTTCATTATTTAAAAAATATAGATATTAAAACTAATTAAAATATGAAAAAAATATACATATTTGGTAAAACATAGAAAAAGAGAGGTTCATCCCAAATGGATTGACCAAATGGAGGAACCTAATTTTGACTAGTGATGTTTCATTCAATTATGAGAGGAAAAATGCCTAAATAACTATCAAAAAACAAACCTAAATGTAACAACAAAAAGGAAGGTTTTAAGATGCTAAAACAATGTGTACCTTACTCAAAAAGTGTTGTTTCAGGGGTCATTGAGGACTCATTCGCCCAAGGTGGAAAATGGCTCCCTGCTATGGTTTCCAAAAACTTATTTCTAGGTTATGTTCTTCAATTTCTACACTTCCAACTCCCAGGTGACTAGCTCCCGAAAGTCAAAGATTAATTATGTACGACAAATTTTGTGATCTTGCACAGTAGATGACAACTTTTGCAACTTTTCAATCTTGAAAACTTTGCAACTTTTTTTTTCCATTTCATCTTTGTTGATGGTGTTTTCATGCACTTCTCAACACAGGTAATGTGTAGGTGCATCAGCTCTCTTGAAAGACAATCTTCCACAATCAAATTGCAGAACACTATCCCAAAGTCTCTCGAATGTCAGGTCTTGACAGTGCTTGGAATATTTCAGTTGTTTATGTGATTTACTGGAATCACAAGGTGGACTTACGGATGAGTTACAAAGTGGGGAAGTTGGATCTGCAAAAGGAGTTCTTAAGATGGGAAAGTTACTGAGTTTTTGCTGCAGGTTCAAACAGCAGTCTGGAAATCCATTTCAACATCAGATTTGGCTTTACAATATGCAATGAACCTTGCCTAAGGTTACTTATTAAAAGAAAGGAAAAAGGGTAGGGAAGAGAAAAGGTTCCTGGATCTGAAACTATGAATGAATAGTGATCATGGAGGCTGCTATAGTAGACAAACTCCCTAAACTGGGTTTTGCTTGGCCAAGAGAATCCTACAGTTACACAAAACCAGTGCAATCTTCTAAGGACTGTAGATTTTTAGTTTGCATACACACATCATGAACATGCAAATGAACTAAGTTGCAGCAATCAAATAAAAAAAAGACCAGGCTAACTTTGCACAGCAGCTTGTCATCAACAAGTGCCAAAAGTATGGGCTGAAAGCTCATCAAATACTATAACAACAATCACCATTACCACTTCCATTCAAGAAACTACAACTAAAACTAAATTGGAAGGTAGAACCATGCACACATAATGAACAAACTCAAAAGGTAACACCCATAGATCATGCAATGCTACTTTCTATTGTTGCAGAATGTTTTTACAACAGCTCTCCAACAACTACAAATGAGGGGGAGACCCCTATTTATAGTTTTCCAAAGCCCAAATGAATGGCTAGGATTGATTTACATTGTTTGGATCTGATTCAATTACATTAGGGCTTCACCTACCCCACAATATTCAGCAATTTAAAATACATTTGTTGTCTTTTCTCTATTCTTTTTTGTAGTGGCCAGTCATTGTAGTAGTTTTTCCTTCTAGCTAATTTCCCTTTTACTGTAGCTGAAACTGCCTGAAAGATGCCTTCTTCCTAATGAAATTGTAGCATTCTTTATTGGATCAAATGGTTATGTCGACGAACCCATGGTAGGCTTCTTGAAACCGGAAATGAGAGGTCGAAATGCTGTTCTGGAAATGTTGTTTTGAAACGGCTGACGGAGCACGGAACTCCGGATGGTATTTCCCAACTACAATTTTGGAATTTGAAAGGTCAAGGGAGGATAAGACCCCATTTTGGCATCTGGGTCAAAGTTCATTTTCAAATTTGAGGAGCTCTTGGATGTTCCAGAGATTGGAGCCCGGAATGCTGTTCTGGAAATTTTGTTTTGAAAATGGCCGCGAGAGCATGGAACTCCTGATGGTACTTCCCACATGAAAATTTGGAATTTAAAAAGCCAAGGGAGGATAAGACCCCATTTTAGCATCTGGGTCGAAGTCCGTTTCTGATTTGGAGGTACACTAATACGTTCCGAAAACATGAGGCCGAAATACCGCTGCGGGGAAGCCGCTGCAGGGAAGTCATTGCGGGGAAGCCGCTACAAGGAAGCCACAGCAGGGAAGCCGCAACGGGGAAGCCACTGCGGGGAAGCCGCTACGGGGAAAGCCGCTGCGGGGAAAGTCGTTGCAGGAAAGCCGTTGAAGGGAAGCCGCTGTAGGAAAGCCATTTTGGATTTTTCAAAATTTCTTAAAACTTAATGAAACCTTGTCAGTTCACTTAGGCACGACAAAAACATCCAAAATTCATAGGAAATATATCCCCAAAGTCAAATAATGAAGGAAAAGCGAATCGAGCGAGCGGGGGGGCGAAGCTTGAAAAACCCAAGACTTAGCAATTTTTTATTTTAGGCGCAAAATATGGTCAACCAAAAATGAGACTGTGAAGGGCATGTTGACCAACTAGGACAGCAAAATGAGGGGCACGCAAAACAAGACAGGAGCAAAGAAGCCCGCCAAGAGCGAGAAAAGAGGGTCCCTGCCAACGGTGGGGCGTGTGTGCAAAATATGCACAACAAATTGCGACTCGTTGGGGAAAATGCTCTAGAGAATTTCGATGACAAACTGGAATCACGAACCCAGAATCTCTGGTTCTAACCATCATGCTAGGGAAAAAAAGTCAGACACTCAACCAAAGGATCAAAACCACTAGTTAAGCCAACCTTCAGTATGCTAAAATTCCAAGTGTGTGCAATTGCGTTAATTCCCATCCTTCAGTTGTTGTAAGAACCCAAGCTCCATCAAGTTAAGCTACATAGTTTATTCTAACTCCAAAAGCATCTGAGACATTGCCTCGCTGCTAATTAGGTGTCCATAGCCCCGACGAGGTTGTCTCTATGATTCTCCTGAACATTGCTCTATTGTCGGTCGGGCGTCCATAGCCCCGGTAGATTTATTTGTATACCCCTAAAAAGTTGAATTTCTCTTCTTTTGATTTTCAATATTTTGCTTTTTTTCTTTTGTTTCTTTTTCTCTTTTCAGTTCTTTTATTTCAACCCGCAAGCAATGAAGCTCACGCTCAGGGCTCAAAATCATAGTGGCACTGGAGTAAAATTTTGGATTTTTCACTTAACTAGACTTCACAAAGGACCTACAGTGACTGTCAGATTCTTAAAATTTGTGAGAGATATAAGATTCAAGAATACTTCAAAATCAGATCGACCAACAACTTATCCACTTTGAATCAAACATCTAGATCACTTGATACTAATAGAAGATCCTCACCATCCACTCTGAAAACTTGATTAGAGTTTGACAAAGGAATGCATAGAACAACCCCAGGAAATAAGAATGGTTTTTGTGTGCACAGATGCACCCAGCCAAAAGCAGAGGGACCCCAAGCAAAGCGGCAGCAAAGCGAGAACAAACAAAAGAAAATGAAAAGAAAACACCAAAACGAGATAGCAAAAGAAAACAACGAAAGAAAACACCCCAAAGCAAGCAACCTACAACAAACCAACTAACCTAAGGAAAGCAGGAAAGCGAAGTATTTACAGGAAACCTACACTACTCAAAACAAGTTATGTACAAAGATATTTACAAAGAACTATGTTGGGTAAGGTGAGCTTATGCTCATGCTCATTGGATTTTGTAGCGTGTGCACAAGCAAACGGGCAGTCATTATAGTTCTCAACAATGCAGATTTATCCTTATGTTTAGAGAAAATAAATTCAATATTGCAGTATTCAAATTCAGTCACCCGGCTAGGGAAAATCAGCAATTGAGGAGGCTCATTAAACCCATGGTTAATCCATAAACATGTTCGTTTTTCCTCATTTCCATAATTAAAATGATAGGTGCAGCTATGAAAATTAATAGGAGAAAGGAAGGATAGAACTTGGGTGTCGTCACATGGAAGTGGCAACATTTGACAATCGAGAGCGAGCACCGCATCGTCAGTCTTTGCATCAGCAACCTCGGGTGGGTACAGTGGAAGGAGCAACACTTCATGCATCAAGTCTACATAAGGTAGGGAGAATGGGGCAGAAAACACTTCCTCCACGTCTTGTGTAGGATTAGCAATCCCCCTTGGCATTTCTTCGAGAAGAAGTACTTCATCACATTGATCATCCGCAAACTTGGGATTTACTTGATTGTTGTCTTGAAAAGGTAGGACACTGTCCCATCTCCTTTCCAAAGTGTCGACCTTATCTTCATGATGCTCAATATCATGGGATGATGACATGTACGAATCTGTCCTATTACGGCCATCTAAATAAGAAGGAGGATCCACAATGATGATGGCGGAAGGACTCCAAGTTGCATCTTGTAGTTGATTGGGTGCTTCATCTCTATTGGCAGCTATCTTAGCACCCCCGCCTTTGTCTTCTTCTCTTTCTTGTTCAAGCATTTCATCATGACGCTCACTCGTTTCCCCTTGTTCACTATCGCTGTAAATGGAGAAGGAACCCCTCTCCCAATCCGGAAACTCTAGTGCATCAACATTCGGAGGCTCATGGAGTATGTCTCCATTGCTACTGTCTTCTAGGATGTGCTCTTCCTTGGCATGAGAATACCTCCACAACACATCTCCCAATGGAAAGAAGTCATCAATTGATGGCACCTCATCAAGGGGACCAAAATCCACCATGCAATCTCCCTCCAAGGCATCACCATGAAGCCCATCATCCATGGTGCACAAATGTTCTTCAAGAGGAAGAAATTTTTGATGACTGGTGGATCGCATTCTTATTTGATCTACTTCATTGCTTGGAAGCTCAAGACTATATTGTTGTCCTCCCTCTATTTATGTTCCAACATCCTCTTGAGGATTGCCTTTAGCTGAGTCATTACTTGGCTCGGGCTCTTGATCTTCACGTTCCATCTAGGTAGCAAGTAGAGGATGTGGTGTACTCGGTTGCCTTGACTATTCTCTAACTTGCTTCATGGCTTCTTGGCACAATCCGCACGTGAACTCAGAGTGGGATGAATCATGGAGCCTACACCAATTTGGTTGTAGTAATACCTCCAAATCCACTTAGTATTTTAGCTTTGACCAATCCTTTGCTAATCTGGAGATGAGTTGGTTATATCTTTCCGCTACTGGGTCCTCATCATCACTTTCTGCTGTCCTGAGGCTATCAACCTCTTCCTCTTGCTGATTTTTAGCATCTTCATTGGCTGCCCCAGCACACACTGCTGCAAAATTGATTGACTCATCCTCAACTTCCAATGGCTCCTCTTCCTGAGTGGAGGACTTCCCCTTACTGGCAAAGGAGAGGCTTTCCAACTCCATTCTTAGTGAACCTTCACCAAAGCTCCTTGCTGTCCCCAGAAAATCAGCTTCTTCCTTTTCATTTTCTGCTTCAACGTTTGTTGTCCCAGCATCTATTTCTATGGAGCTTCTTGGTCTATCTACAATGTGTTGTCCTCTAGATGCTAATAGTTTTTCTGCCTCATGGGATGACTCATTCTCCTTGTCAGTTGGCTGCTCCAACCTACTCAATATGCCTTTGACTTGGGTGATGATGCTTGCACACGACGAACAAGTAAATTTAGAATGTGCTGCATTGTGAAATCTGCACCAACTTGACATTAGTGCTTCCTCCAATATTGCTCTATCTTTGCTGCCCAAACACTCTTGGATCAGCTCTTCAAATGCCTTGGCTCCCTTGGTTGTCAATTCCTCCTCTAGGTCTGCAAGGGCCAAAGGCTAATATATTTCCCAAAAGGGAATCTCTCCTTGCAAGACTCTTTCAATTCTGCTCAAGAAGGTTAGACACTCCAATTCATTGTGCCTGCAAGTGCAATGGATACTACACTTATCCACCAATGCAAATTGCTGCAATGGTCTCTTCAATCTCCTATTTAAATCTGCATGTAGCTGAGCGATGCTGATTTGTAATTGCTGCTCCATTTCGACTCAACTTCTTTTGCCTACAATTTTTTTTTGATTTTATGCTTCAGCATTAAAAGAGGTCTCTCTATCTCAAATTTCTTCTTTGAAAGTGTTCTTATCAACATCCAACATTCAACTTTGTAGCCTCAACATGTCATGCTTCCCTCCTTCTAGCGCCAGTTCTGTTGATGGTGTTTTCATGCACTTCTCAACACAGGTAATGCGTAGGTGCATCACCTCTCTTGAAAGACAATCTTCCATAATCAAATTGCAGAACACTATCCCAAGGTCTCTCAAATTTCAGGTCTTGACAGTGCTTGGAATATTTCAGTTATTTATGTGATTTGCTGGAATCACAAGGTGGACTTATAGATGAGTTACAAAGTGGGGAAGTTGGATCTGCAAAAGGAGTTCTTAAGATGGGAAAGTTACTGAGTGTTTGCTACAGGTTCAAATAGCAGTCTGGAACTCCATTTCAACATCAGATTTGGCTTTACAATATCCAATGAACCTTGCCTAAGGTTACTTATTAAAAGAAAGGAAAAAGGGCAGGGAAGAGAAAAGGTTCCTGGATCTGAAACTATGAATGAACAGTGATCATGGAGGCTGCTACAGTAGACAAACTCCCTAAACTGGGTTTTGTTTGGCCAAGAGAATCCTACAGTTACACAAAACCAGTGCAATCTTCTAAGGACTGTAGATTTTTAGTTTGCATACACACATCATGTACATGCAAATGAACTAAGTTGCAGCAATCAAATAAAAAAAAGCCCGAGCTAACTTTGCACAGCAACTTGTCATCAACAAGTGCCAAAAGTATGGGCTAAAAGCTCATTAAATACTATAACAACAATCACCATTACCACTTCCATTCAAGAAACTACAACTAAAACTAAATTGGAAGGTAGAACCATGCACACATAATGAACAAACTCAAAAGGTAACACCCATAGATCATGCAATGCTACCTTCTATTGCTGCATAATGTTTTTACAACAACTCTCCAACAACTACAAATGAGGGGGAGACCCCTATTTATAGTTTTCCAAAGCCCAAATGAATGGCTAGGATTGATTTACATTGTTTGGATCTGATTCAATTACATTAGGGCTTCACCTACCCCACAATATTCAGCAATTTAAAATACATTTGTTGTCTTTTCCCTATTCTGTCTTGTAGTGGCCAGTCACTGTAGCAGTTTTGCCTTCTAGCTAATTTCCCTTTTACTGTCGCTGAAACTGCCTGAAAGATGCCTTCTTCCTAATGAAATTGTAGCATTCTTCATTGGATCAAATGGTTTTGTCGACGGACCCATGTTAGGCTTCTTGAAACCGGAAATGAGAGGTTGAAATGTTGTTCTGGAAATGTTGTTTTGAAACGGTCGACGGAGCACGAAACTTCGGATGGTATTTCCTGGCTGCAATTTTGGAATTTGAAAGGTCAAGGGAGGATAAGACCCCATTTTGACATCTGGTCAAAGTTCGTTTTCAAATTTGAGGAGCTCTTGGACATTCCGGAGATTAGAGCCCGAAATGCCATTCTGGAAATTCTGTTTTGAAAATGGCCGCGAGAGCATGGAACTCCGGATGGTACATACTGCATGCAAATTTGGAATTTGAAAAGCCAGGGGAGGATAAGATCCCATTTTAGCATCTGGGTTGAAGTTCATTTCTAATTTGGATGTGCGCTGATACGTTCCGGAAACATGAGGCCAAAATGCCGTTGCGGGGAAGCCGCTACAGGGAAGCCGCTGCGGGGAAGCCATTGCAGGGAAGCCACTGCGGGGAAGCCGCAGTAGGGAAGCCGCTGTGGGAAGCCGCTGCAGGAAAGCCATTGAAGGGAAGCCACTATAGGAAAGCCATTTTGGATTTTTCAAAACTTCCTGAAACTTAATGAAACCTTGTCAGTTCACTTAGGCACCACAAAAACATCCAAAATCCATAGGAAATCTATCCCCAAAGTCAAAGAATGAAGCAAAAGCGAATCAAGCGAGTGGGGGGGCGAAGCCCGAAAAACCCAAGACTTAGCAAATTTTTATTTTAGGGGAAAAATATGGTCAACCAAAAATGAGACTTTGAAGGGCATGTTGACCAACTAGGACAGCAAAATGAGGGGCATGCAAAATAAGATGGGAGCAAAGAAGCCCACCGAGAGCGAAAAAAGAGGGTCCCTGCCAACGGTGGGGCTTGTGTGCAAAATATGCACAACAATCTTCAACCTAAAGCTTGCAATCACACATCAAAGAGGAGAAAAACTTTTTGATTATTAGGGAATAGGGGTTTTCCTTGATCAAACCACGTTTAGGTAATTAAACCTTATGATGAAAGAATGAAATATGAACATGAAACATGAAACATGAAATGATGATACCTTGAATGATGTATTGGAATGTGAATATGCAATCTAACATGAAGTGGCCATGAAGAATGTGGATCTTGATCTTGAACTAGATGTGAAACAAAGCTTAACTTGGATCTTCAATGCTACATCAATACATTAGCTCAACAACATGCTTGATGCACTATGCCTTTGACATGATGATATGATCTTGAATTCTGCAATAAAACCTTGATAATCTACCCTTGAATTCCTTGTAATGCTCTTGAATTCTCTATAATGCTCTTTCTTTTTATCTCATGAAGTCACATAAAAGTTCCTATGTAAAACTATGTGAATTAACCTTATATTTATACTAAACTTAAGATTTAATCCAAAAATTCAAATAAAAAAATCTCACCTCATATCTAGGATTCAAAATCATTAAATTCCCACCACAAATAAGCCCTAGAAGGGGTTTCCTTAGTAAGGAGGACCCATTCACCACCTTGGGCGAATGGGTCCTAGCATAGTTTTCTAGGACCAAGTTTCAAGGAGATGAATTAATATGCCAAAAGGGTTTCTTAGGACATAGTGGGAACAAATTCACCCAAGGTGGCGAATCGGTCCTAGGTCGCTATAATAGGACTCCAACCTTGCCACATTATTAATGAATTTTGGGATTTATACCTCGAAAAAATGCAATAATTAAGGCTTGGATTTGAATTTAAGGGGCCAATTAAGCTCTAATTAACCTCAATCAATTAATAAAACCCTATATTAGTGTGAAAGTATAAGAAAACACTTTAAATAACACCCTAAATAAGGCACAATTAAGTCCATTTTAGTTAAAAGGGTCCTATACTTAGTGTAAATGTGTAAAACACATTACAACACTAAATCAAGGCATAATTTAGTTAATTTTAGAATTAATTATTCCCAAATTAAGAGTGAAAAAGGGTTACTTTTTTTCTACAGTACATTTTTCCCCCACTTGAGTGAGACTTTTCCAACATGAAAAACTCACACTAAAGTAGACATTCAAGACACTCAATTATGGAACAATAACAAAGATACATAGTCATACCCTATCAATGACCAAGAAATAGGAAAAATAAAGGATCAAGCTTCAATCGTTCCAAAACAATGTGGAATGTGATTGTTTTTCTAAGAAAAAGGATCAATCTTTGATAGTCCAATGTGATGTGGAACACATCTAGGCTATTTTTCCATAACAAGGATCAAGCTTTGATAATCCAATGTGATGTGGAACACATCTAAGCTGTTTTTTTGTAACATGTGTTCTCGCTCTAAGGTAGTGGAGCCTTAGGCCATCCACTAGGTGAGTTATCCCAATGAGGTGACAAATGAGAGAATTATATTAGCCTCCCATACCATACCAAAATTTTCCTCCTGATAACTTCGATATATAAATATTAAGGCACCACAATGCTATACTTTTGAATGTTTTTTCTATAGGTTTTAGTTAAAGGGTATGTTGCTTCATTCATGTAAGGTCTTCTTAGGGAACATTGTGCCTCATATCTCCAAGAGAGGACAAATCAAGAATATCAGATCTGTACTTATGGGATGCCTCATTTCTCATCATACCACTAAGGTAAATTGTATGCTTAGAAATATCACACTCTTGGAGGACATCAAACCCAATGACACCAACAGTAAAAGGAAATGTCACAAGAAAGAAGAAAATCATGTCATGAAATATGCAAAATATCAAAAGATGTCATTAATGTATGCCCCCACTTTAAAGCGGTTGCTAAGAATATTGTTGTGAGTAACTACTTTAAAGTAGAAGAAGACATGAGAGCTTACTCAAAATGACCTATGCTAAGTCATATGTTCCTGAATGAAACTACATCATGAATAAGGGGCTATCCCCCAAAATGTAACAACTAAAGATAACTTAGTATGTCACATGTGAGCAACTTAAGGCATGTCATCCACATCCCAAGCTTGCTCTTATATATACATGGAAGGTAGTCAGCTAGCCAAAAGAGACAATCGACAAGTTACATACGAGGACAAGGAAACTTAACCCCTTTCCCCCACTTAGTGAAAGATAAGGATGAGCTGAGATGATTGATGAGAAACATGAAAACTAGTATCAATTAGATGAAATAGGTGCTACAACACAAGGAAGAGCACCACAATCCTTAAGAATTTGAATTTTATTACTCAAAGCCTTACATTCATTAGTAGAATGACCATGAACTCTATGATATGCGCAAAATGAACTCTTTTAGTAAAATTTATTTTGTGTTCTTGGAGGGAGTGATATCAAACAATCTTGGAGGAGTCTCGAAAAGATACTTTTTGAATCAATAGTATAAGATGTTCCTTTATTTTGTGACAAAGATATATTTTTCGTAGTACAAGTTTTCATACTTACACAAGAATCTTTAGATTGCAAGATGTTGTTCTCTTCCAAAGACGATAGTGCAAAATCTAATAAACTCCAATTGTTACTAAGACATGTCTTAGGAATGCTTTCAATTGTAGAGTAGAAGGTAGAAGAAAACATAAAAAATGGGCCTTTCAACTTAGACAATATCAAGAAGATGGACTCATTATCAATTTTTCTCTTGCCACATCCCTTTAATTGTGACCTTAAAGATTTGAATTTCACTAGAAAGTCATCAATAGAAGGAAACACTTCAGGGGTAAGAGCAGTTAATTCAACCTCTAGTTGTAGGACACATAACTCATTGACCTGACCAAACAGGTTATGTAACTTATACCATATCTACTTGGGTATATCCAGCTCATCAATATGAAAGAGGAGAATAACATAAAAATTCAATTTCATCAAACCCATAGCTTGGTCACACTTATTTATATAGGAAAATATTTCAAGTTCCTTGGTAAGAGTGGTTTGCATATTACTCAATGTGGACCACAAACCTTGAGACTGAAGCAACCTATGCATTTTCATCTTCCACATATGGTAATTATGGGGAGTTAATAATTCAATAGATTTACGAGTAGCCATGACCAAATTTTACACCAAAAAGTGAAAAATTACACCAAAATGAAAAAAAAATCCAATAAAGCAGCCTCTAGAAGTTAAATTTCACCACTTTCCAAAATTTCTTCAAGCAAAAGAGCCGATTTTGTGAATTGGAAAAAAAATGAGCAAAAATTAATGCACCTTGTTGTTTGTTTGTAGCAACAAAATCTCACACCAATTCAATTTTCAAGTCTCCACTCAAAGCACACAATCATGAGCCTCTTCACAACCTATGAGACTTGCTCACACCACCTATGTACTCTACAATGTTATATGAATAGCAAAAATATCTCTTACTCTACCAATCTGGGATAATTCTTCCCAAAGAAAACTTCAAAAAGATTCAAAACTAGGGCTTACTCCACTCAACTATGCAAATTTGGAACCCTAAATTTTAAGGGGAAACTTTATAAAATATAAAGTTTCAAAAAATGTATACAACCAATGAAAAACCAAGCCTCTAATTCAAGTTTGCAGGCTCTCTAATAGGTGAATCATGTCTTCTTGTACAAAAACATGCCTTCAATTCTACTACCTTGCACAAAAATAACATTCCCAACAATGAATCTGGCCTCCCACCAAATAGATTTTATCAACCTCTAACAAAAAAGTCATGGTAGGAAAACATGCCTCTATGAGCACAGTTTCAGTGCCTCTTCTTTCATAGTAAAATAAATTGAGCATCTTACAATCACTCTAGGAAATGAAATTAGGTACTCCATGATTTTAGTCAAAACCAATAGAAAATCATAGCCTCAGGAGGAGATATATCATGTCACCTCAACCAAATCAGGCCTCCAAATAGAGAAAAATTGAGTTTTCCAATTTGCCAGCAACCAAAAGAAATGTCCACTTGAGAAATAAAATTGCACTAGCAACCACCATTGCATTCACCAGCAATAGGAAATTGAATTAATAAAAAATGAGGCAAGTTTGAAATTTAGCAAATTTCAAATGCTAGAAAAACAAACGAGCTCAAAACTCTCTAGATCAAAAATCTCATGGGAAGGAGTGCAGAATGGGTGGCTCTGATACCATGTTAGAGCAAATAACCTAGGAAAATCATTTGCAAATAAACCTCCATAGAATATGAGAGAATTAAACCAAGCTATTTCACTAGAGAAAATACATTGAGATGGGATATATTACATAATGTACAAAGTGCCTTATAAAGGCATGAAAATATGTGGTGGGCGTAAAACTACCCAAAACAAGAAAAAACCACCTAGCTAACTAAATGCAAAACTAATGCCTAAGTAAACTTAAGCATAAATGCAATTTACACTAACACTATCAATTCTGGGTGCACTAATGTTAAATTTGGCTTAGAACAATCCTTTGTAAGAGTGTTGATATTAAGAGGGCTTATTTATTTCTTCCGAGGGACAATAACCAAGACCAGAGTCATTTCTTGTGTGTTAGGCTCTATCGGGACACATATACCTTGTTCTCTAGAACCACATCCTTTTCCACTATACCCAAGTTGTTTCATAAGTTCATAACCTCTTCCATAAAGCTTTTTCATTTCTTTTGGATTCAATGCTTGCTCATAATCAACTTCATCGAAGTTTATTGTGTAATTTTCTTGATCTTCTAAAGTAGTTGATGTGGATGCTTTTGAATTTTGTGTTGAAATTATTGCTTTTTATTTTCTATTTTGTTGTGATCTTGTATTCCCCCATGAATATAGGTGTGAAATCTAAGGAACCCCAATAATATTCCAATAAATTTGTGAATTTATCAATATTCATCTCTTTTTCTTTCTCTTGCATGAGTTCCACTTATGTAGTTGGTGTCAATATCTTCAAAGGATCTCATTTTTCTCTCTCAGCAATCAAACAACTTTCAGGTTTAGGATCGGCCTCAAGTGTGTACACTTTATTGTTGTAGGTATACTTCATTTTATGATGAAGAGTAGAAGGCACCCCATTTATTGCATGAATCCAAGGTTTTCCTAAAAGAATATTATATGAAATATTGTGGGGTATAACATGGACCGGAGTTTGCAAGTAATCTTCTTGACTTTAATAGGTAATGTGATGACTCCAAGTGGTTGTTTTCCTACGTTATCAAAGCCGCAAATAAATAAAGAACCATGTTGAATTTTTCTTTTGTCTACTTCAATATTATCAAGGAGGCTTACACTACAAACATTAAGAGTCAAATCATTATTGATGAGAGTATGTTTAATGTGAGACTTATTATCCTTAATGCAAATAATAGCCACCATATCATTAAAGCATCATTTTTTTCACTTCTAATGAAGGTAACTCATATTGAAGGAAAGTAATGTCTAAGTTTCTTTAATTTGGGCTGCCACATCATTTGATTGCACATTAGGAGGTGTAGGAACTTGTTGTAAAGCACTTTAAAGCATGTTATGATGAATAGGTGAGGATTGAATAAGATTCCACAAGGATATATTAGCAGAAGTATTTTTAATTTTCTCAACAAGATCATACTCGTTTCCACTTTGTAAAGGAAAACAAGGAGCACTAGGAAAGATAGGGTTAGGAAATGGGAGGGATGTTTGAATTGTTTGTCTTGGTTGTGGATTGTTCCTAGTGTTATATGTATGAGAAATTGTATTAAAACTTGGTTGCTACTAAACATTATCATTATCAACTTTCCTTCTAGGTGGTTCTAAGATAAGCATGGGTTTTTTTTGAACTTGTGGTTTTTGTGAGGGTGGATAAATGATAATTTTAGGCTGAGGAGAATACTTCAAGGGATATCTAATGTGCATAACCTTAGAAGAATTATCCTTATTTTCATGATCTCTTAGTGAAGGGGAGTCTAATGTCTCTTCATCATCTTCATCTAAGTAAGCCTCATCAATATTGTTTGAAAGACATGTGTCAATGTTCTCATTTTCTTCCACCATGATATCTTTCCTAGTAGGATAGTTTTTAGGAGAGCTACAAACTATAATTTTATGAAATTCATTATTTGGTTCTTCTAAAATAACTTCATCACAAGTGGGGGAGTCATCAATGGTTGGGTTGTCTTGTTTATCTTGTATCAAATCATTCTCACAAAGAGGATTAATAGGAAAATTAGTATTAGGGGATGTGTCAATGGTCTCATCCTTGTATCTAACAATTTCTTCCCTACTAGGAGAGGTAGGGGAAGAGAGACAAATATGACTCTCATAACTCTCATTGTTTTGATTTTCTAACACAAAAATATCTTCATCACAAATAGGAGAGATACTAGGGGAAAACCAAATTTTATTGTCATGATTATCCACCATTGTATTCTCTTTCACTAAATAATTCTCATAAGTGGGAGAGTTGAACCTTTTCTTTGTATTCTTAGAAAGGTAAGACACTAACATGGTTTGACCAAAAATGAAATGTACTTCTAACCATCTTATGTAATGCTTAAAAAATATAAACAATGCAAATCCAAAGATGAAAAATACTATTATCCAATTTATGCAAAACTTCAAAAGTGCAAACAATGTGTATCGGAAAATGAAAAGCACTTTTATCAAAATTATGCAAAGCTTCATGAATGTAAACATTGTGTATGAAAATTGGAAATTAATTTTATCCATATTATGCAAAGTCTTAGAAATGTAAACATTTTCAAATCTAATTCATTTTAATACTGAAATGATTTTGGAATGATTCAAAAATGACTACACTAAATGGATGATTTTGACCTAGATACATAAAATAAAAGTTCCTAAAACTTTCCAGAATGATACTATAGGTTACCAACAAGCCTAGGAAGTATTAAAAATCACCAAAAATCTAATAACAAGTGGTTTTTGTAGGCCTCCAGGAACTCATTCACCCAAGGTGGCAAATGGGTCCTGGTATGCTTTTCCAAGAGAGTCAGAATTTGGAAATGAAGCTTGTAAACTATGAAAAGTTTTTTCCTTTGTAAACCTATCAGGGACTCATTTTCCACCTAGGGTGAATGGGTCCTATATTACGGTTTTTGAACTGGATTTTACTGATTTTTTAAGCTTTTTTCAATGAGTTTCAGTTTTAGGTATGTAACGATAATTTTCAGTTTCAAATTTCTGCAAATGTAATATGAAATTCAATTTTGAAAAGCCGATGAAATGATAAATTACAAGACCTAGTTTGATATGCAATTTTGTTTTGATTTTTAAATGAAAATTTATGTGATCTAAATGATATGCAAGATGACTGATTTGTTTTTGTATTTTTCAAATTTAAAAGAATGCAAAACAATGCAATTCTAAAAACCCTAGATGAGATGCAAACTTTAATGCAAAATAGGACACCCGAAATGAGATCTAATTCAATGCAAATGAATGCAATTTCTAACATAGGATACAAGGAAAGACTCCAAAATTAGAAAACTATAATGTTCAATATGTCGGGCTCACCAAAATGAAACAAATAAAAATAGGGTTTATCAAAATGAATCATCAAGATAAAAAACCTCTAGGTTTTTCTTGGGTTTCACTTAATTTATGAGGGGTAAAATGCATAAATAACAATAAAAAATAAATCCTAACTATTATAACAATCATAAGGAGGTTTTTTAGATGTCAAAATGATGTGTACCTTGCTGAAAAAGTGTTGTTTCGAGGGTCACTGGGAACTCATTCGCCCAAGGTGGTGAATGGGTCTCTGCTAGGGTTTTTGAAAAGCTGATTTTGGGTTCTATTTTTTAGTGTCTGCACTTCCAACTCCTAGGTGACCAACTCTCAAAATTCAGAAATTAATTCTATAGGAAACTTTCCATGATCTTAAAAGATAGATGACAACTTTTGGAACTTTTCAATCTTGACAACTTTGCAACTTTTTTTCTCCACTTCATCTTCAACCTAAAGCCTATAATCACACATCAAAGAGGAGAAAAACTTGTTGATTATGAGGGAATAGGATTTTTAGGATTTTTCCTTGGTCAAACCCCATTTAGGTAATTAAACCTTGTGATGAAATAATGTAACATGAACATGAAACATGAAACAGGAAATGATGGTACATTGAATGATGTCTTGGAATGTAATCTACAATCTAACATGAAGTCACCATGAAGAATGTAGATATTGATCTTGAATTGGATTTGAAACAATGCTTAACTTGGATCTTCAATGCTACATCAACACATTAGCTCAACAACATGCTTGATGCACTATACCTTTGACATGATGATATTATCTTGAATGCTGCAATAAAACCATGATAATCTCCCCTTGAATGCCTTGTAATGCTCGTGAATGCTCTATAATGTTCTTGTTTTTTATCTCATGAAGTCACATAAAAGATCTTAGGTGAAACTATGTGAATTAACCTTATATTTATACTAAACTTAAGATTTAATCACAAAATTCAAATAACCCAAGCTGACATCGGATCTAAGATTTCAAAATAATTAAAATCCCGCCACAAATAACCCAAAATGGGGTTTCCATAGTAAGGAGGACCTATTCGCCACCTTGGGAAAATTAGGTCCTAGCACAATTTTCTAGGACCAAGTTTGGAGAGATGAATTAATATGCCAAAAGGGGGTCGTAGGAAATAGTAGGGACCCATTAACCCAAGGTGGTGAATGGGTCCTAGGTCACTATCCTAAGACTCCAACCTTGTTAAATTCAATATTATGCCACATTATTAATGAATTTCAAGATTTATCAAGTGAAAAAATGCAATAATTAAGGCTTGGATTTGAATTTAAGGGGCTAATTAAGCTCTAATTAGCCTCAATTAATTATTAAAGCCCTACATTAGTGTGAAAGTGTAAGAAAACACTTTACAATGCCTAAAAAATGCACAATTAAGTCCATTTTAGTTAAAATTGTTGGTGTCAACCACCTCCTAGGATCACAACCTACAAATAGATCTTCATAGGCGAGAGAAGCAACACAAGGCTATTTCACTAGAGATTAAAAATGAGATGAGATATTAAATTACATAGTATACAAGCCTTTTAAAGGAATAAAATATGCAATGGGTGTAAAACTACCTGATACGAGAAAGAAACCACCCAGATAATTAAATGCACTAATAAACTATTATGCCTAAGTAAACTTAAGCAGGTGAATCCTATTTACTCTAACACCCTCCCTTAAGTGCAACTAAGAGAGATGATTATGCTATATCAAGATGCAAGATGGGTCCCTACTACACAACCATGTTAGGTACCCATTTACAATGCAAAAAGAAATCACTCACAATCGAAGAAAAAGAGAAAAACCTTGTGGGAAAAAGCCTCTCTCCAAAAGTGATAAAAAGTTGAAAACATGAGAGAAGGGCTTCACAAGACCCCCCAAGGAAAAACCCTATCATTGATCTCAATAAGATACAAAAGGAGAGAGACTATGTAACCTCCCATAGAAACTGATGAAGAAACTCTTGTGCTAATCTTAGAAGTTTGAAGAATATCCCATGTCGGTAAATAACATGATTCTCTTTAGGGAGAAATAGTCAGTGATACGAGAGAAACTCCAACTCTAAAACAAGAGAATGGAGAAGATGAATCAACATAAAAGATACCTCTAAAAATTGTCTAGGTGCCTCCATGTAACCAAATGTCACATCATGATTAGGTGCAACCTTAACTAAATAAGGTGGATCAACAAGACCATGTGGAAACTCTAAAGAAACAATCTCGAAAGACACAAATGGTTTGATAGCAATGTAGATACTATCATCAAAAAGAAGGGATATACCCTCAAAAGCATCATCCAAATTAGAAATGTGAGATTCATAAAACAAGTTTACAAGACCTGTCAAGTGACTATCCCATAAAGAATAATCTGAAGGATCAAAAATATCTTGTTGTGCTGAAGAACCAACCTCTAAAGCAATATGAGATCAATCAACATAGGTGTAAGGAAATCCAAAGTTCAAATGACCAACCTCTCCCAAGGAATTGCTATCAACACTAGCAAGAGGGGTGCAAGGATCATAGTCATCATCATAAACAAAATGAGAAAAGGCATAGATACAAGACTCATGATCATCTTCACCAACAACAATGACTTTTCCAATATCAGCCTCTCTAATGAAAATAAAATATATAGTGAACTCTATAGTCTTTGGTGCCTCACCATGAGTAATCTAATAGATGGACATTAGATTTGTGTGCAAATCAGGAATACATAGTACATCTCTGAAACAATGATCACCAATATCAACATTTCCTATCCCCACAACATCCAAAGCTTACTATCTCCTAACAAAATCTTAGAATTATCAAAAGGATGAAGACCCAAAAAAGGATAGGGAGTAAAACCCATGTGGTGAGATGCTCCTAAATCCAAAAACTATCTATCATGAACATAATGAACTATAGAAGTTACCAATGCATGTTCTTTACCCATTTATATTTTATCTTCTTTACCACTTGCAAATCCCACATTCCCTGACTATGTAGGTTTGGATGATGATGTAGATGGAGAGGCTAGAGAAGGAGTCACAGATGAGGGCAATGGACTATTGTTCTTCTGAAGAAGATGTGACATCTCATCAATTTTCTTCATATAACAATGGTGTTCATCATGCCCTTTCTTTTTACAGTACACATAACTAAACTTATCCTTCTTAGGCTTATCCTCTTTTGAAGAGGTGGACTCATTAGACTCTATCTTAGCCTTAGGTTTCTTTTTCCATTTTCTTTCAGATGTTTGCGCAAATAATGCATGATTCATAGAGAGCCCCTCTAACTGGGCAATTTTGGATTGATCCTTCGTCAAATGATCATAAAAAGTCTCAAAATAAGGAATTTGGAATGCATTGCCTAAATCATCCATAGTGGAGTACAAAATAGAATAAAAAACTGCAAATGGACCTCTCAGCTTAGAAAAATCAACAAAATGGACTTCTTATTAGTTTTACCTTTCCCACATCCTGCCAATTATGACCTCATAGATTTGAACTTGACTAGGAAATCATCAATGGAAGGAAATGCATCGGGGGAAAGAGAAGTTAATTCTACCTCTAGTCGCAAGGCACAAAACTCACTGATCTTACCAAAAAAGTTTTGTAACTCATCCCATACCTCCTTGGGTGTATTACACAATTCAACATGAAAAATAAGACTATCTAAAACATACAAGGGTATTATACCCATAGCTTCTTCACACTTTTTTCTATGGGAAAACATTTCATACTCCCTAGTAAAAGTGGGTTGGTTAGCACTCAGTGTGGACCACAAGCCCTTAGATTGGAGAAAACTACTCATTTTGATCTTCCAGGTATGGTAGTTATGGGGGGATAACAATTCAACTGAAACAAGAGTAACCATAATAGAAAAAGGAAAAAATACACCAAACTAAAATCTCCAAAAATATTGATAGAATCAACTCATTTTAGTATTCAAAGAATTTATTAAGCAACATGCCATACAATTGATAGAATCAACTCATTATAATATTCAAAGAATTATTGATGTTGACAAGAGTGCATGTCAATGCTTTTGAAACATAAAGATCATAATAAGTATCAATAATGTTATTGATTCCTCCATCCAAGCATCTTGTTTTTCTTTCTCTCTTTTGGAGAGGGGTTTTTTCCCATAGGGTTTTTCTCCATTTTTCCAGTTGTGAGAGATTTCTTTTTTGCATTGTAAATGAGTACCTAACATGGCCCTGTAGCTAAGACCCATCTTGCATTTCATTTTGCATAATAATTCTCCCTAAGTTTTCACTTAAGGGGAGGTGTTAGTGTCTTAATTTTATCTTAGGGTAAATTACTCTTAGGGTTTCTTTCTTGTATTGGGTATTTTTCACACCCATTTCATTTTCATGCTTTTAAAAGGCTGTACATTATGTATTTTTTAGCATCTCAATTTTCATTCACTTTTAATGAAATAGCCTGTGCTTCTCTCATGCATTGTGAATATTTTTTATTGTAGATGGTGCTCCTGGGAGGTGGTTGACACCAACATGTTATCAGAGCCTACCATTCTACCCTCCTTCCTTTAAGAGTTTCCATCATAGCTTTTTTGAGATCCAAATTGATATTCAATTTTGTGTTTGTTGGCTGTGATATAATCTTAGAATATTATAGCATTTATTTCCAATAATGATTGTTTAAACGACATTGAAGAAAATAATGATCTCTTTTTGTTGGTGAATTTAATCGAAGGCATTGTTTTTTGAAATCCGTTTGTGAGTGAAAAGGTGGTAGAGAAAGGCATATTTTTTGTGAATTGTTTGAAGGCCTGAGAAGCATTTTCAGAGGGTAGGATTTTTAGGTTGGAGGAGGTATTTTTTTTAGGCCCATTTGGAAGATTTTTGGCATGATTTTCTCTATTGAGGATGTGTTCACACCTCTTGAGGCATTAATTTGGATTAAAGGTTGATATTTTGTTCTTCAAAGGCTTCATTTTCAATTTCAAAGGGTCATGTTTTTTTTTAACTACACTTAGGCATTTAAATTTGATGAGGCCTGATTGGTTGAGGAGAGGCTCAATTCCACTCAAGGATGATCCTAGACATATCAATGCAATAGAGGAAGAGATCTTACAATAGGGTTGTCCTAAGGGATGAATATAATCTAATGTGGGTTCACCACCAAGTTTAGAATTGGAAAAGATAATGAAATGCAAGATGAAATGTAAAACCCTAATTGAATGCAAAATAACTCTAAATGACCTAGAAAGATGAATGAAATGAAATAGAAAACTAAAAAATAGAAAGTGTGCACCTAGGAAAACAAAGAAGGTTGAAAGGAGGTCTGAATCACTAAAAAAACTACTATCAAGGTTGATTGGGACTCATTCGCTAAGCTATGTGAATTAATCTTATTTCTTTCAAATTGTGCGGGAATAGGTTTCTGCCAAAAGGGTATCCAAATCTATAAAATCATGAAAAATATACAGGAACTGGGACTCATTCACTAGAAGTGTTGAATCAGTCCAGTTGGGATTTTCTGAAGCTTCAAAGGCTGATCTTTCTCTTTTGTATCTTCTTTGTACCGCATGATTCATTTATAATTCTGAATCTCCATTTTTCTACCTATAGGTCTTCTCCGATGTTCTCCAAGGCTTGATGAAAACTTTGACAACTTAAATGATCACTTGATAAATTTTCTCCAATCTTACTCAGGAAATTTGCAATCTACCCCTACAAATCACACACAAAGGAGATGGGAAAATTTTTTTGGGGTTAGTGGATAAGGGTTTTCCTTGGTCAAACCACTTTTTGGTAATGAAACCTTGAAATGAAAGAAAATATGAATGGAGAATAATGAATGAACAAAAGACAATGTTGCAACTCACCAAGCCCTAGTAGTGAGGTGCTAAAAATATGCTTGAAATGGCCATAATGGATGTGATTCTTGAATCTTGCTTGAATGATGTTGATCTTTCTTGAAACACTTACTTGAATCACTTTCTTGAATCACAAAACCTACATCACAATTGTTAGCACAATAAGAAACATGATGCATGCAATATTTGACATGATGATTGGCACTTGAATGTTGCTCTAAAATGCTTGGTGATCTACCCTTGAATGCTCTTGTGAATGCTTGAAATTCTCTTGTAAAGCTGACATCAGATCTAGGAGAATAAAATCCTACCAGAAATTTGAATTAAATTTGATTTTGGGCCACACGAGACTCATTTTCCCAAGGTGGAAAATGAGTCCCATCAAACATAATGTATGGGACCAAAAATCAAAACTACTTAGAAATGTGTGAAAACCGGTCTGGGCTCAAAAGATCCAGGTGGGTCCCATTTTCCCAAGATGAGGAATGAGTCCCAGATCACCAAATCTAGGCTACACAAGATAGGAACACCAAAATTATGATTGGTTAGTGACTGGTGTCGGGATTATCCTTGAAAAGATGTAATAAATGAGGCTCGTGGATGTAAAATGGGGTGAATTAAAGCATAAGAAATCCCAATTATTAATGACAAGCCTAGAGAAGTGTGAAAGTGTCTTACAAAACTTTACAACACTCCAAATAAGGAATTATTAAGGTTGATTTTGATTAAAAAGAGGTTTATTATGTTTAGTTATTTGATGGAACCCTAGAAAAGTGTGAATGTGAGTTACAAAACTTCACAACACTTTAGAAAGGTACCATTAAAATCCATTCTAGTTCACAAGGTCTTGAGACTTAATGTGAATGTTTCATCCACATTGCAATAATAAATCAAGGAAAAATTAAGCCAAAATCACAAGGAGGGCCCAAACAAGCCAGAAAAAGTAGAAGGGTTACTTTTTCGGTGACTCCATCTAGCCCCACTTTAGTGAGAGGATGAACTTACTTCAAACTCACACTAAAGTGGACCAATTCACACCAAGAGGGTTGCAAGTACACCAATGCTAATAAGATGAGATAACGATCACGAGGGGTGATCAAGCCCCCATGATCAAGATCCCATGGTAAACCAACATAGGCACAAGAGAACACACATGAGAATGATATAAAGAGAAACAAAAAAACATAAGTATGCACTATCAAAGATGAAGAAAACATAAAAATTAAAGTGATTCAGATCAAACTTCGACCATTTGTCCATCATGATGTGGATCAGATCTAGATTGTTTGTCCAAAAAGCATATACTCACTCTATGGCACTAGAACTCTTGGCTGTCCATTAGGTAAGAAATCGAAAAAGGTGAGGAAAATACACTCATGGATGGTATGCACTCACACACACGTATGAGTGGCTATGAGGAAATTCATGCCTTGGTCGGGATTCCTTCTCAAACCATACCAAAGTTATACCCCTAATAACTTAAATAAGGTGCCACGCAAAAAGGTTGGTTTTCTTCCCTAAGGGGAGGAAGGGAAGGAACCATGGAAGGTTGTTAGACCACTTTCTCTTTGACTTTATATAGTTTTTTGATTCTAGAAGGTGTGGTGGGGTTGTTTTCATTGTCTTTTGGTCATTTGTAGTATGTAGGTGAAGGTTTTGTCTTAGGTTGGTCTTATTTTTTTGGGTCTTGTTTAGGTTCAAGCATGGTTTTATCAAGGATGGTAGACTTAGAGGTTGATGGCCCGACATGTTTCAGAGGGATAGTTTAGCTATTTTCTTTTCTTTGAATTTTTGGTAGGATAGGAAAAATAAGTTTTCTCATGGTTTTATAGGTTCCATGGGATTGGGCCAAAAGGCATCTAAGGAAAAATTTCCTTTAGATGACAAAGGGTTGAAGCCACTATTGTGGATAGTGAATATTTCATTGTTAAAGGGAAACTTTAAGCATTTATGTATAACTGACGAGACAACTTTCATGGAGTGAAGCCATGGTTGGCCTAGCTTCACATGAAATTGGACTGACTATGGGATGATGGAGAATGTGACATCTAATATTTTTGGTCCTATTTGCAATGGTAAGGTGATCGATCCTATCATGGGGCGAGAAAAACCATTATGTGTCTTGATCCGTGCTTTTGGTTTATCATATAGATCTTGATAGAGTTCATGCAAAAGTAAGAATTCCTCGATGACACATTCTCTCCACAGGTGAGATCTATTAATATCCCATTAGTGGGCTTGTCATAGATATGGTTGGCTATGAAGAGAGGACCATTGGGTGCATGTTTAATTATATCCTTAGAATAGAAAGCAATGTTAGGAGGATTTTTAATTCTTTCCTTACAAGGGATGATGTTTATCACCCCTACCATTTCATATATAAGATTATTAGTGATTATATCATGCTAAATAGAATCATTGTTATCATCATTTGTGTCAACATTCATCACATCTTTTTTTGTATATTCGTTGGCTTTGAAAAATGAAATATTATGTTTTGGTATTGGGTTGGTGAAAAATTACAAGTTTTGGTTAGGAGGGGCAACAGACTTATTTCCTATATCACTAATACCTCCAATGGAAAGATGACCAGAATCAATGAGGTCTTGCACAAGATGTTTAATATGCATGAAATGTTCCATGTTATGTCTATTTTGTTGATGATAGTTTCAATAGGAATTTGATATAAAGCTCTGGGGTAAAGGCTTATTAGGGTTGGGTGTCTTGACGGAAGGTAAGGTAATCATTTGTTGGTCTAAAAGTTGGGACATTGTGTTACAAAGGGTATTGGGTAAGGGAGCGAATTATCTTTTTGGGTATCCATAGATAAAGGGTATCATGGCTTTCACAATAGCTACTTGGTTATTGGTATTTTGAGTTTCTTGTTGAGGGGGATTAAATTTAAGGAACCCTTTATTCTATTTTCTAAAAGGATGGGAATTATTCTAGTTTGTAGGCTCATATTTCTCGATTCAGCTAGAGGTGGACTTTGTATCTTGACTACTAACTGAATTTTGATAATTGTGGAGGGTAGTACACAAGTGAATGAAGGATAATTTCATCATGGTCAGATTTTCTTGAATCTTACTTTGAAATTTTTCTATGAATATATTTTTAAGGTGAGGTTCCGAGAACTTGACATCGATTTGGGAATAAAGCGATTGATAGCATGAGATAAAATCAGTTATCTTTTCTTCATCTTTTTGCTTACATCTCATCAAATCATCCAAGGTCATCTTGGGAGTCATATACACTTGGAAATGGTTTACAAATGCATCAACAAATTCATTGAATGAATGAATTGAGTTACTTTGTAAAGAAGAAAACCATTCCAAGGTGGTATCTTTAAAGGACCTAGGAAAAAGCTTTGCCAATAGTTTATCATCAAGGATAAAGTCACTACATAAGGCAGGATAGGAATTAACATGGTTAGAAGGATCTCCCTTCTCTCCATATTTCTCAAATCTATGCACCTGTATACCTTGTGGCATCAGTGTTTACAATATATCCAAAGACAATGGATTGCTTTTGACATAATATGTAGGTGGGCTATTTTGATTTTTGTTTATGGTGGAAATTTTTTTTTTGAAGGGATGAAACAATTTGGAAGAGTTGGGCTATGAGAGGGTCATTGTTTGTGTTATGAGATGGAAGTGAGAGTGGTGAAGGATTTGATGTATTTGTAGGACAAGTGAATGTAATTCTTATAGGTGGTAAAGTGGTAGGAGATATAACTTGTGATGGCACATAGGAACTAGGGATGCTAGCAGGAATACCTAGGGACAGAATCAAATCACTAACTTGTTGCATTGTTCTTGTGACTTGATGGTTGGTATAGGTAGGTATTGAGGCTATTGTTGTAGGAGGAGGAATTTGAGTTCCTCCTTGACTTGTAACATTTATTGTTGGTAAAGGACAACTAGTGGTTGAGGTGAGATGTTTTCCACAAATTTGAACTATTTGTTTTACAAGGTCAAGGACATCTTCACTTTCAAGTATGTGGTGAATGTTATCTTCGGTAGGGATGGTAGTATTTGAAATGTTGTTATTTTTCACTTGATGTTGTAAGTGTGCTAGGTCCTCATGAATTTGAATTATGTTTTCTTGTGGGACATTAGCATTCCTTGGTTTAGCTTGCATACTACTTGAAGGAAAAAAGTTGTTAAAGCTATTGTCCATATGTAGTGTACTAGTGGCAACACTAGTAGTGAAAGAGCTAGACAACCCAAGATCCACAATGATTGTGGTATCAAGAGGTGACATGAGTCTCGAACTTTGTCTCACCACCATATTAGCAATAGGACATCAAATACTCATGCAAAGGCTACTAAATGCAAGGTGAATGCAAATGCAATGTAAGCTAAGAACAATGAAATACTTATAACTGAAATTTTAGAAACTAAAATAGAAAGATAATAACAACAAACATAAACTCAAAAAATAAACTTTAAATGCTAGAAAATGTAGAGCAGTATGTGTAGAGGGACTAATTCACCCAGGGTAGCGAATGAGTCCTAGTGATGATTGTTCTGAAAAAAAATCAGATTTTTTTAATTGGATTTTATGATTTTTATGTTTTATGATCTATATCTGAGATGCAAATGCAGATTTTGACTGATTTTCAATAAAATTAGATGAAAAAATGCAAGCTAAATGAGCTTTTAGTAATGCAAAATTTCAAACCCTAGAATGTGAATTAACTAATACAAATCCTAATGAAATGTTAATCAAGCTAAATCTAGGATGAAAATGCACTTCAAATCAGAATTATGATGTTCTAAAGGTAGGTTCACCAAAATGGAACCTTGGGAAATGGGGGATAGGGAGATCAAGTGCTATCACACCCACTTTTAAGGTTATTCCACTCAAGGATGACCCTACAGATCTCAATGCAAAATATAAAGAGATCTTGCAATAGGGTTGTCCTAGGGGATGAATATGATCTAATGAGGGATTCACCACCAATTTTAGACTTGGAAAAGATAATGAAATGTATAACTATAATTGAATGTAAACTAACTCTAAATGACCTACAAAGATGAATGAAATGAAACTAAAAACTGAAAAAATAGAAAGTGTGGATCTAGGATACTAGAGAAGGCTAAAAGGAGTTTTGAATCACTAAAAAATATACTATCAAGGCTGATTGTGACTCATTCACCAAGTTGGTTGAATCAGTCCTATTTTTGGGAAACTATGCAGCAATAGGTTTCTACCAAAAGGGTATCCAAATCTACAAAATCTTTAAAATATACTAGAACTTGGACACATTCACCAGAAGTGGTAAATCAGTCTAGTTGAGCTTTTCTAAAGCTTCAAAGGTTGATCTTTCTCTTCTCTATCTACTCTATCCTTCCTAATTAATTTATGGATATGAATCTTTGATTTTCAACCTGTAGGTCTTCTCCAATGTTCTCCAAGGCTTGATGATAACTTTGATCACTTGAAAAAATTTCTCCAATATTTCTCCTTAGGAACTCTACAACCTAGCCCTGCAAATCACACACAAATGAGAGGGAAAAAATGTTGTGGGGTTAGTGGATAGGGGTTTTCCTTGGTCAAACCCCTTGTTGGTAATTAAACCTTGAAATGAAAGAAAATATGAATGGATAATTATGAATGAATAAAAGACAATGTTGCAAGTCACCAAAACCTAGCAATGAGGTGCCACAAATATGCTTGAAATGGAAATAATGGATGTGGTTCTTGACTCTTGCTTGAAATATGTTTATCTTGCTTGAAACACTTGCTTGAATCACAAACCCTACATCACAATTGTTAGCACAATAAGAAGAATGATGCATGAAATCTCTAACATGATGATTGGCACTTGAATGCTGCTCTAAAATTCTTGATGGTTTGCCCTTGATTTCTCTTGTGAATTCTTGAAACACACTTGTCAAATCACTTGAATACTAGGTGAGAATATGAGTGAAAGAACCTTTTATTTATTCTCAATTATACAATAATTTCTAAAATTACAACACTACAAGTTGACATCAGATCTAGGAGAATAAAATATCGCTAGAAATTTGAATTAAATTTGATTTTGGGCCACATAGGACTCATTTTCCCAAGGTGGTAAATGAGTCTCGTCATACATAATGTATGGGAAGAAAAATCAAAAGTGCTTAGAAATGTGTGAAAATAGGTTTGGGGCCAAAAGATATAGGTGGGAACCATTTTCCCAAGGTGATGAATGAGTCCCAGATCATAAAATCTAGGCCACATAGGCCAAAAACACCTGACTTATGATTGTTCAGTGATTGGTGTCAGGATTATCCTCAAAAAGATGCAATAAATGAGGCTTGTGGAAGCAAAATGGGGCCAATTAAAGAATAAGAAAGCCCAATTATTAATGAAAAGCCTAGAGAAGTGTGAAGTGTGTTACAACACTTTACAACACTCCAAACAAGGCATGATTAAGGTTGATTTTGATTAAAAAGATGTTTATTATGTGTTATTTGATAAAACCCTAGGAAAGTGTGAAAGTGAGTTACAACACTTCACAACACTTTAGAAATGTACCATTAAAATACATTAGTTCACAAGGGCCCAAGACTTAATTTGAATGTTTCATCCACATTGCAACACTAATTCAAGGCAACTATAAACCAAAATCACAAGGAGGGACCAAACAAGCCAGAAAAAGTAGAAGGGTTACTTTTTCGGTGACTCCACTTTTGGATAGAGAGATTATTTAATATGGGTGGCATTTCTTTAAGGATAATGTAGAGAAATAAATTGGTTGTCTTATTAAAATTCTATGGTCAAATGGAGGGGTAGAAATCACCTTTGATGAATTTTAAGGTTTTTGGAATTGATGAGGTGGAAAAAAGGGCTCTCAAAAAAATGAAATGAATCAAGATGATGAGCCACTAAGTTTTTCTCACACAAAATCGCTATGCAATTAAATGAAATTATGAGAGTCAAAAGATGAAAATAAATATCATAAATTATACCTAACTATGAGGGAAGTTTTTAGAGATGAAAGAGGTGTGTACCTTGCTGCAAGAAGCATGTTTTTAGGGCACAAAGGACTCATTTGCCTTTAGTGGTGAATGGGTCCCTATTAGGGTTTTTGAAACTAATATCTGGGTTATTTTCCTTGATTTTTGCACTCTCAGATTTCAGATTTTCAGCTCATGAAAAATTGTACTTAATTTTGTAGCTTTAATTCTTCATTCTTACACTTTGAATGACAACTTTGCAACTTGACAACTTTGACAATTTTTCTCTTAACTTTCTCTCCACTTGATCTTCAACCTATAAATCTACAAACACACATTCTAGGAGAGAAAAAATTGTTGATTGTTAGTGAATAGGGGTTTTCCTAAGTCAAGACCCTTGTAGGTAATTAAACCAATTCATGAAATAAGTAAATTGAAGCATGAAACATAAAATGATGTAATGTAGATACCTTGGATGTTGTATTGTAATATGAATTTTAAATCTAACATGTAGTGGCCATGAATATTATAGATCTTGATCCTTGAATATGATGTAAACAATTCTCACAAGTAGATCTTCAATGCTACACTCACAATCTTAGCTCAACAACATGCATGAATGAAATAAACCCTTGACATGATGGAATGATCTTGAATTTCTGCAATAAACCTTGATAATATACCTTTAAATTCCTTTGGAAATTCTCTTGAAGTTCTCTATAATTCTCTCTTGAAATTTCTATAATGCTTCATAAACTTGCTAGGAGAAACAATGTGAATTAGCCCCTTATTTATACTAAATTAAGTGATTAACTCCAAAATTCAAACAATTCAAGCTAACACCAGATCTGTAGATAAACATCATTAAATTCCCACCACAATGAAATTCAAAAAGGAGGTCCTCATTAAGGGAGGACCCATTCGTTAGCTAGGGAGAATGTGTCTTAGCTCAGTTTTCTAGTACCTAACCTCAGGGGATGGAAAGAACACTAAAAACCCTTTTAGAATCAATTGATAAGGGGGGGTCCTATAGAGGCAGGACCCATTCACCACCTAGGGAAAATGGGTCCTAGCACTAATTTCTAGGACCCTGGTTTTTCCCAATTAATTGTTATGTAATTTGAATTGTGGGTGTTGGGATAGATCTTCGAGAAGTGTCATAAATAAGGTTTGAATTTGAATTAAAGGGGCTAATTAATTCCAATTAACAACAATTAATTAAGAGGGACCTAGATAAATGTGAAAGTGTGTTACAACACTTTGCAACACTTAAATAAGGTACACATTAAGTTCATTTCATTAAAAGGGGCCCATTAGGCTTAATTCATTAACTAAACCCTAGAAAAGTGTGATAATGTGTTATAACACTTCATAACACCTTTGCAAAGGGATAGATTAAGGTAAATTTTAGTCAAATAAAGATCCTAGAATGATGTGAATGTGTACAACACATTACAACACCACTCCCAGACACAGTTAATTCAATTTTATGTCAATTATCTAAACTAAGTGTGAAAAAGGATTACTTTTTTCGACACTACAATTTTCCCCCACTTTAGTGAGAGGATGACCCCATGTCAAACTCAAACTAAAGTAGACATTCAATATGCTTAAATATGTAGCAATAACAAAGATACATAATCATACATTGTCAAAGGCCCATAAAAATAAAGAAAAACTAAGGATCAAGCACAACCGTCCCAACATGATGTGGAACGGGGTTGTTTGTCCAAGAGTAATGATCAAGCTTCGATGGTCCAACATGATTTTGAACACATCTAGGTTGTTTTTCCATAACGTGTGTTGCTCACTCTGGGTTAGTGGAACCTTAGTCTTCCCACTAGTTGAGTTATCCCAATGAAGTGGAAAATGAGAGAATCATAGTAGGCTCTCATACCATACTGAATTTATCCTCTTGACAACTTCAATAAGGAACCACAACATAATGATTTTTGTAAATTCTTTTGTAATGTAAAATTTTCTTAAAGGGGATTTTTCTTTGTTCATGTAAAGGTCTTCCTTTTAGGGAGCATTGTGCCTAATGTCTCCAAGAGAAGACAAGTCAAGGTGTCATATCATCACTCATGGGATTCCTCACTCATATCATGCCATGACTATAGATCATATAGCCTTGGATGGCATCAAACCTAATGAAAACACCAAGAAGAGGACACATCACAAGAAAAAATAAAATCATGCCATTTTGTTGAAAGATGTCATCAATGCATGCCCCCACTTTAAAGTGGTTGCCACACCATTACTATGAGAAATTTCTTTAAAGTACCCAAATGTTTTTCCTAATACATGAGAAATTTCCTGGAAAAACCCTATGATAAGTCATATGTGATGAAATACTAGAGGAAGAAACACACCTATCTCAATTTCATTAGACAAACACCAACATCATCTTTTTTTGTTTATTCATTTCCCATTCACTCTTTCCCTTTACACAACTTAACTCAAATATTCGAAATTGCAACCAGAGTTCCAAATCCCTTTAGAGACTGTTGGAAATGTGAAATTTTGGCAATTTCATTCACCCTTCATGATTATTAGTCTCCCAAAATTTTCATAATACAGACACAAAAATCCTCACATAACATCTTTTACCCAAATCCAATTTAAAAAAATTTCATAAAACCCCATAAAATTCATATGGCATTAAATCCTTAACATATGAAAATATCGACATAAGTTGATGCAGGTCTCATCGATGAAAATATACACATCCTCAGTATATCGGCAAGACATTAGAAGGGTCACACTGATAAAATTATATACCAAAAGAATATGGGTTTCTTATCGGCAAGACAAAAGGTATCGGCATGACGATGAAAAGTCATATCGAGCTAGGTTACCTTTTGCCGATTGGAGAAAAGTGAAGTCTATTAGAGAGACTTTGGGTGTCGAAGAGATATTGCAAAACACTGGCCAAAGTGCTATTGGTCTTGCCGATAAAGCAAAGGGAGGACTCACTTGGTAAGACAAATGATGCCAGGGAGAGTCTAGAAAGTCTTACCGACCCCTCAAGTTACACCGAAAAAACTAAGCATACTAAGATAAAGGGTGTCGAGAAGATGATGTGTGTTGTCTTGCCAAATAAGAGGCATATCGGTGAGACATGTCACCGCAAGGAGATCTAAGAGACATCATGGAAAATATTTTCTATCGGCAGAACAATAGCTTGGTCTTGGCAACATAAGCTAACAAAGCAAACATCTTGGTAAGATGAAAATCTTTTGGAGTAAGGTGAAGAACCGTTGGCCCGATTCATTAAGTATGGGTGATAGTTGCTTCAGTGAAGGTCATGATGATATAAAAGGCAAAAGGAAAGAAACTATCGAGGAGACTTGTGATGTCGGAGAAAGTGCAATACATCTTAGCGGATGGGTGAACGTTGAACAGGCGGATCGGCCAGAGATTTGAAATGTCTTGCTGATATGAGCCCTGATGTGATAGTGAGAATTTCAAAAAAAATTGTAGCATTCATGTCTCAGTAAAGACATTAATGGCACCACGAAGCATAGAAGATTTTTCATATCAGGATATGATCAATTGAAATCATTGTCTTACAGAATTCAAAGCGAAGGAGAGCAAGGGAACTAGCAGAACAATTAAGGCATTCACCTGGCTTGAATTTGCAGGAAAGTTACAATAAGTTTCTCATCCTCTCAGAATTTATAAAAATTTGAATTATGGAAGGCACTAGTTCAAGAAAACTAAAGGGAAGGAAACCCGGAGAGGGTAGCCAATCAAAAGCAAAAAAGCAAAAGACCGAGTTGCAACCAAAGGGTACTAAAAGGAAGCTAAATCAAGACCTTATAGACCAGTTACCTGGTTCTGGACCTAAATCTAGGCGTTCTGCACAGCTCAAAGCAGAAGTTGACAAATTGGACGACAAATGCAAATTTATAGGGGATGTTTGGACTCCGATTAGAGGCTATGAGTTATTTAATTTCCATTATCATGGGAGAAATTGCTTTGAGCCAGTATGCAATCCATGGAGGCTCAATTTAGGGAAATTGGTGTGCCCTAATGTTTTTATTGACGTCAAACTAGTAAAATTGTTGGCCGGACACTATGACTCAAAAAATAAAGCTATATGTGATTTGTCAGGGAATCCGTTGATACATGTATCTGAGAATGCAATTGATGAGGTTTTCAGGATGGAGGGAATATGTAGTGAGAAAGTAGTAAGTGAGGAGCTCGATAGTGAGTTCAGAAGAATGGACACCATTTATAAAGGGTGAAGGTTACCTCTGCACAGAATTAGGTGTCATGGCAAACCTACTCCAATGGAAGACAGTGAGGGGCCACCCTTTCATGGAGATCTCTTCGAACCTTACCTGAAATATACTTAATATTCAATGGGATAATTACTAGGGATGGAGGTACCTGAGCATATGGTGGTTGTACCCATGGTGATTGCTGCAGACATTCAGTATCACAATTCCAGATCATTTGATTATGCTGCACATGTTTTTAAGGAGCTGGATGCAGGTTTGATGGCGATAAAGAATTGTGCTTTTGTTCTCCATCTTAGAAATTACTCACTACTGATGCACTTAGTGTTGTATTTTGGACAAGAGTTAGGTTTATGGCCCCAGGAGCTGAGGATTTCACAATCCGACAAGGAAGGTAGGCCATTTCCTGTTCAATTATGGACTATTGTTTGGGATAGCAGGTTTTCCAATTCAAATTTCCTACATTTTGAAGAATTCTTTGTGAAACCCTTGTATAGATTTTTCAACCATCCTTGTGATTATTCTTTATCTGAAGAAGTAAAAAGGTTTCTTAGGCCTAGAGATTACAATGGACCAATTAACCACAACTGGGGGGATTGGTATTGCTTAGAGAATGCCACAATGATTAGGGTTTATGGCTTTGAGGATACACCGTTCATTCTGCCCAGAACGGTCCCGGATAGAATTGCATACCTAGAAATTGTTAGGCAAATGGATTACTCCAGTGTTATGAACTTAAGTTCATATGGGAAACAGGCCTTTATGCCCAGTACATTGTGTTTTAGTGATTTTACTGTATTAGCCAAGGAAGGTTACAATCTGATTCTGGATAAATTATTGCACTACAACATGAGAAGAGCGCCAGTAAGAAAGAACTTTGACCCAAAAGGATATATCCACTCTGTTAGACAAAATATAAATTTTGGAGGGTACCATCATGTGCCCTATAAATCTGATGATATAATCAGAAATCTGGAGGCAGAGGAAGCTGAAATTGTAATTGAGAAACATAATCAGGAGCTGGTGGATGCTGAGTTGTTATCCTCCATCAAAGGGATATCATAAGTAGACAGACCACAAAGCTCATCTAGGAAGGTATCAAGAGTGAAGACTCAGGATTATGCCTATGTTTCCAAGGAAACAGATGTTGAGGAAACCATGGATGTAGATACAAGACATGAACACTATAGGTCTTTTATATCAGATGATGAATTTATAAAGACCTCGGAACTTAAAACATTTTTATATAAGCAAAAAGGGAAAGAGATAAGGGGACAGGTTGACAATGTCACTCTAGGAAATGAAGATCAACTGTTAAAAAGTTTAAAGGATGAGGTAGATAAAGAGATGATCAACATGACCCTTGAGAAGGGAAGGGAGATGTTAGAAAAAGCAGGTGTTATGATTTTTCCAGGTTTGGATCTGAATTCTGCATTAGTTTTTGATAGTTTCTTAAAAGATAACAATGCTACCCACAAGCTCAGCATAGAGAAGGTGATGGAGGTATACAGAGGATCAAGATACAATCCTGATGATGAAACATTGATGATTTGGCCCTTGTATCCTCCTCACAAGAAATCAATTGTTATTGATACTGAAAAGGCATTCGGACATGTCATGACCTTGAAGGTTGGGGAGGTTGATCATGTAGCAATTGCTGATATTGGGATAAATATAGCCAAGTTGAATAAAGCCCAAATCCAAGCATTGATAAGGGAAAGGGAGATGTTTAAAACCAATAGTGAGAGGATGTTGAGGGAGAATGAATGCTTGAAAGACTTGGTAGGTGTTGTAACAGAGCCAACAAAGATGCTCACCCAAGGTGAGAGTTCACAGAAAAGGGACCATTGGGAAGGGTCAACTGCATACTCTCAAGGGAAAATGGATGCACTTGCTGAAATAATCAAAAGAAGGCAGGTCTTTTTAACCACTTGGTTAAATAAGCTTTGGGGAAAACATTCACAATTTGTGGATGCAATAAAGGAGCACAAGAGAGTGGATAACAGAATCCAGGAAAAAATCAAGGAATTAGAGCAAAAGGATATCCCTAGTAGTACAGAGATTGAAAATGCTAATTGTATCATGGATAGGCACAAGGATTTCTTTGAGGAGTTACAAGGAGATGTGCAAGGATTGACAGAGGCTGCCAAAGAAAGATTGACCAAGTCATGTGATGATGAGGGGAACCTGAAAGAAATGACTGCGTGGAAAAGTGAGTGCGAAACAATACTCCAAGAGATGTTGAAGACAACAACTATGGTGGATGTGACATTGGATGAAGAATGTGAGAAAAATGAGCGAATGATAATGATGGAGATTGTGATCCACGATGCGTTGGGAGATGCTGACACTCATGAGCACTAGGATTATATAGAGCATATGTTTGTAGTCCATTTGTGGCTTAAGAAAAATTAGTTAAATAGTGAATTTGTTAAACTTTTTACGCTTTAGACTTTTCGAAAAGGCACGTCCTTTTGCAAACTAATGTATAAATATCCGTTACTGGATAAATTGATGGAAGTAGAAGAAAGTAGAATTAGAATAGAATAGACTGTTGTAAGCATTATATTTTTAGAAATGATGACATTCAAGGAGGCCATGTTGCATGTATGAATTTCAAGGAAGATAATGAAAAACTGTTAATATGCTGATTTCATCCTGGCATCAATTGTTTGTTGGATTCTTGCGATTATTTGATTGTCTCCAATCTGATGTTTCTTGATTGTTTAAATTGAAGTATCAAGTATATATTGGATTTATCAGTACACATTTGTTGTTTCTGTGTGATTTAGTTTATTGGATTCTTTAAAGAAGAATTCAAATTCCTTTCAATCAATTACAGTAATCTAGGAATGTCATTTGGATCAGTAAGAAGAATCAGATAATTAGATTTGATATTATGCCTCAAGTAGGGTTTATCAAGTACACTCTTGCATGTTTATACTAGTTGTAAACTCATACTTATATGCCAAACAATTAGATGACCTGATAGATAGAAACCATTCATTAAAAGCTTTCATTTGACTCCGTTTTACCTAATAAGGCACTGGTCTCCCTTATTTACATTACATTAGTTTTATTCATTTCATTTGACATCTCTTAATTGAACATATTAATTCATACCTTGATATTGCATATACAATTCATACCAAATTAGGATCATATCTTTCCACTGCTAAATTGCCATTTGTGGATAGATAGATCAAGTAGGAAACATACATTCAAAATCTATGTCACTCATATAGGTGCACCTGCCTAGGTTAAGCAGAGCCTTAAGAGTAGAGGGTTCAACCATATTGGTTGGCCTTGTTAGTTGGCCATTAACATAGTGAGAGTGTGGCAACCTCTCGTGGTTCTTTCAAACTAGTGTTTTTGAGACCCAACAGAGACCTTTGAAATACCTTAAAAACCCTTAATTAAACCCAAAACCACAAACACAAAGTTTGCCCCCTTCAAATTTTGTCAATTCATTATGACTGTCCTCATTGTACATAATGTCATTTACAAGCCTCAACTATGAAATTGGCTTTCCAAAGTAAAAACACCTAATTCAATTCTTGGAATAGCTCTAAGAGGCTTAATCAACATGCTCAAACACATTTTACATCACAAGATTTTACCTTCAAAGATTTGATAAACAAGTCCTCAATGACCATTAGTATTCTTGTAGCCATAGATTATAATTTTGTCAGAAATAATTTCAAACACATACCTTTATCCCTAACTGTAACCAACATTTAAGATACCCCTTATCATATATTAAAACATATTAAAAATGGACTTTAGGTCTTTTGGAGCACTTGATTTAAAAATGATTGTCTCAGGCTGGTTGAGGTCTAATTAGGGCTTCACACCAAATGGGGTTTATAGAATATAGTAACTCCACAATCAAATTCTCCTATCCAACACGTGGAACATGTCAAATTACACCTACATATTCTTTAAAAAATGCCAAAATTCCATTTATCAGGATATTTATACAAACCCTAAGTCTTTACTCTCTTGTCTTCCCTTTTTCTGGACTGAGACATAGATTATAATCTAAAATTTCAATCTCACTCACTTTTCCTGTATCCTCTTGCTACAAAGCCTTTAGTACATGAAATTATATTTTCCAAGGAATTTCCTTAGCTAAAATCAAGAAGTTTCAATGTTAAAAATGAGAGAAATATGATTTTTCATATCTCTATTTACCCTAGGGCAGGGTTTCACCAGTTTTTACAAAAATCAAAACTCCGCCAATTTGCATGAAATAAAAACCAAAAGGGAGGTGTGTTGTGCATCTTTACACACACACCCCACTGAAGTAGGGACCCTCTTTTTTCCTAGTCTTCTAGCTCTTTTATGTGGCCTTCCTTGTGCTTGTCTTTGAAAATCTTGAAGTTTTCATCCTTGGTCCTTTTTTATCCTTGGCCTTGCATTTTTTCTGCCTTTGCCATGTTCTTTGAAGCTTATCTCATTGGAAAACTACCCCCATTGTGCTAACACTTTGAAAATTCTAAGTCTTTTGAGCTAATTTTAGGTTTTTCACTGTTTTTGAAATTTTCTATCCCTACCAGATTTCCCTAGTTGTTTCATTTTCCCGGCCTTTACACTGCCTTCGAGGATTTTGCTACCTTCAGGAATTTCCTTCCTCTTCGGATCCTTCTGTTTATCCTTCGCTTTGTTGTTTTCTCGACTGAGCTCGTCCTTCATTGCCTTCAAAAATTTTGTCACCTTCGGGAATCTCCCTTCCTCACAAACTATTCTTCCTTCTCGGATTCTCCGAAATTTCCTTGCCTTAGCCATTTTCCTAATTTACCTCATTACCACAGGGGGGATTTTCCTTCGATGCGGTGGCATGGTGACACCTCCATGCCATGGGGGTCTATTTGCTTAGCCACTATGGTGCGGTGGCGGTTAGCTGGTCGTCGGTCCCACAGTTTATCACGATATCATGGCGGTTACTGGATCGCCTCACGATAGTGCGGTGGATGGCTCGTCAGTCGGTGTCACGGTTTGTCATGATACCGTGGCGGTCAATCTGGTCAGCCATGGTGGCACGGTGGAACGTCTAGCAATTAGACCCGTGGTTTACCATGATACCATGGAAGTTAGTTGGGAAGCTTGCGGTGGACTGATTAACCATGTTACCATGGGGTCGTGTCAGGGATCTCATGGTAGTGTGATGGGGCCGCTGCGAGCTCGATGATTTCCTTCCCAGTTGTATTTATCTAAAGAACTATCAATTGTCGAGATTTGAAGGAATTTGTGGCCCGATTAATATTGTCTTTGAATTTTGTGATGAATATGGATGATCTAATGTTATGTGCACGCATTTCTTGGCTGATTAATCTATGAATGTTTGGTTTTTGAGCTCGTTCTATTCTTTCCTTGTTGCAGTTCGTTTGGCCCAGAATTTTCCGAATTTCCTTCTTGAGCTAAAATCTGCAAAGGATTGAAATTCCCAAACTTTGCAAGATGAATGTTTTAACGATGTTTTAAGGAATTCTAGCTGCTTATTTGGATCTCCTTGATGATTTGACATGATTTTCATGATGTACTTGACTTATATTTTCATGTTATCTTGCTTGCTAATTATGGTTCTTTATGTGCAGGCTGGATCGAGCAGGTTGGGGCTGTCATGAATGAAAAGGGATCAAATTTGCGTCCTTCGAGGATGTTGCATGATTTGTGGGATTCACCTAGGTACACTTTGCAACTGAAGACAAGCTAAGCTCATTTGAACAGTTTCATTCTTCTGCTTCAGATAGATGAAACATTAATGGTGATCATGGATCGAGAGACTGTTCCTTGACTTTTGGGATCCCAAGTTGATATGATCGGGCACTTCATGCATTCAATGTTGGGTGGTGAGTTATTGCAGGCTATCTGGGCCGATCTGATTGGTGACCAACTCTCTTCGTAACCCTAACTTGGGGTTTGCACTAAACGTGAATTCTATAAGAATGGAATTCTGCCTCATTTGTAAGGGTTCTCCCACTGGTTCTTCCATTGGCTGACTAAGTCAGAAGACTTGTAAACAGTAGATTTAGTAGTAGAGTAGCATGTTAGAAGATTATAAATTAGTTTTACATTTCAAGCAAATGTTGTAACACAGACCAGAATTGTTGCTAATTTGGTGATTTAATACCAAGTAAAGACATTGTGCTATGACTGGTGCCTTCTTTGGATTGAATAATCTCACATGGTTCTTGTTCTATCTCTTAAATTTCTTGGAAATGTTTGAATGTATCTTAGGTTTAGTTAATGATGCTTGCGATTTAGCTCTTGGATTGTTGTAGCGCTCTTTGGTTCATACTTTAGGTGGCTTCTTGATTTTGGGAATGTCGTGCAAGGTCAACCTATACCTGATATGCATGTGCTTAGTTTAGTTATAGGCACTCATTCAGTTCCATTGAATGAATGCCCATAATCTAAAAAACCTTTAACACCTTAGAATATTGCACTATTTTCTGTAAGATTGCAAGTATAGCTTGGGTTGAACATAAATCAGTTTTATGGGATTGGTCCATTCCAAGTATTTCATCATTTGCATTGTTAGTCTTAGGAGTAGTGTTAATCTTAGGATCCTTCTAAAACCCTCATCTTTTGTTATTTCTTTAAATCTTTGGTTAGAATAAAAAATTCAAGCATCACCATATTGTTGCATCTGATGAATGTTGACCTCTAGCATTGTTCATTCCTAAGGCCCCTTGTGATTACCAACATTTTCACATTTATCACTGAGTTGGTTCCACTGCATTATCAAGACCTAACACCCGAAAGACCTTAGGGTTATCTCTTTGTTCATAGAGATCAACCTTTCAAGAGAGATAGGATAACTTTTATTTTGTTTGAGTTGTTGCTATGAAAAAAACACCAAACAATAGGATTGGCACTAGAAGGAGGGCCAATGTGGGTGACATTTCTCTGGTCGTCATTTGTTTTATGCTTTCCTCTCCTCCTTACACCAACAAGATTGGTGCTAGAGGGAGGGGCAATGAGAAAGGAACACATTGCTCTAGTCATCATTTGTTTTGTGCTAGGAGAAGAAAGAGTTTCAAGAACTGCCATCTCCAACCAGGTCAAGAAGGACCATAACAAGGGAGGAATCATCATCCAACCCATCATTTCCACCATCCTCACCTTCATTCACCTCATCTTCATCTGATTCTGAGAGTGGTTCCATTCCACAATTCCAACCAGTCACCCCTCAACCATTACCACCCCCCACCTCCACCAATGGCTTTCCTGGAAAATAACCCATCCCCTCTAACCTTTAACAACTACAATGTTATGCCCAAGAACCCTGAGCATTTTTTCTCTAAGTTTCACACAAGTGATCCAAATAGGATAGCATAAGAGCATATTAGGATCTTTCAGACTTGTCTGAGAGATAGAGGGATTAACCATGAAGATGTTGCATGCAGAATTTTCCCCTATTCTCTAGGAAAGGCCTTTTATTGGTGCAATTATTTACCTGCTACATCCATCCACAACTGGGATGAACTTGAGGCTGCATTTCTACTAAATTTTAAGATTCCCATTAGTTCTAATGAGCTTTATATGTAGTTTACTAGGGTAAAGAGAGAGGTCAATGAACCTATAGGATCATTCAACAATAGATTCCACTGTGCATACACTATATTGCAAGCACCTTATATTGGGGATGAGGCCACTGCCTTAGGGGTGTACTTTGAAGCCCTTGATAGTCTCACATCCACCTTCCTTAAGTGGAGAGCAAACCCTCCTACCAACCTTCTTGAAGCTTATGATGTGGCTGTTAAAGTGAGCACAGATTTGAGGCAACACTTGTCTGCACCCTTCCCATTAGCTAATCAAGCAAATATGTTGAGTTCAACCCCTCAATTACCTTTAGTTTCACACCCGATTCAACCCTTGAATCAAGCCACACACATGCCAAATTACCATCCAAATACGAATCATCCTACATTCTCTCACCAACAAGCTAATATACCGAGTTAATTGCAGAGCTCTAAGGTATTTAACCAATCCTTGAACCATGGGTTCCATTCTGTTTATAGGTAGAATTTGACTGCTGTTGTTCCTCCATCAAACAATGCAAACAAGGAGAGGCTAGATGAACTCACAGAGTTGGTAAAGAAGCTGGCCACTGAAGTCACCTACCTAAGGAACCAAAACCATCAACCTTAGGCCATCCAAAGGGGAACTCAGTTCAATTATGATCAAGATCAGGGGCAGAATTTCTATAGGGGACAATATTTTGAAGATCAATACTCAAGGTCAACATTTGATAGAAGGAAACCACCACCTCAAAATAGGACTTGGGATATAAGGCCTTACAATGAAGGAATCCTAACATCTTTGGAGCATCCAAACAATCAAGAAAAGCCCCCAACTGGAGTATCTCTGGTAGAAACAAATCTATCTGGATGGTGCAGGCTTCATAACACCAATCAGCACTCTAAATTGGATTGTCAAGAATTTTAGACTGCTACATCTATTTTCCAATAGAAGATACAACACACCAACAACAATTTGAGTGGACAAGAGATAGTGCCATCTAATCCTTATGACATATCAGTCTTGGTGGTAGATCATGCACCATTTCCAAGGAGAAAAGAGAATGGACTAGAAGAAAAACAAGACAAAAGTGCTGAAATAGAGTATGCAGACAATAAGAATCTATGGTTCAATCTTTTGAAGGTGATGAGGATAATGGCAATGTTCCACTAGAGGTGGAAGAGAAATTCTAGTTGTTAGATCATACAAAGGATGTACATCAAACCATGAAGAATGAGTCTCCAAGAGAATAATTTCAACAAGCTATTGAAGAGTGCCTAGTAGAAGAGTCAACTGGCATTGGATTTGAGAAAGGCATAGCAATAAATGTTGAGGTAGCCCTAGAGGGGGTTGAGTTTTCAATTAAGGAGCCTCAACAGATTACCAATGAATGTCCCATGAAGCAAATTAAAGGAGTTGATGTTTTTGATAAAGAGGATGATATTCTTGATTACTGTGATCAGGAGTTTGAACCAGTGCCAACAAAAGAATTTAGGGAGTCTTCTGGGTATGTGCAGGATCATCATGGAAAAAACAACCCCTTAAGTGGCAATAAAAAGATAGAAAATTAGAGTTCGATAACTTGATGTAAAAATTTTAATATTTTATCTATATTATTTCAAAAAAATGTAAAAATAGAATCTGTAGCTAATTGAATGTAGTTTCTAAACTACTAGACCTTTATTTATTTATTTTAAATCTATTTGGTAAAAATTTGAAATTTCAATGCAGTAGTATTTAAATTTCAGGGTAAAAATAAGAAGTAGGTGTCTGTCTGACCACCCTAACCACAATAAAATGATAATATTTTTTTATAAGATTTTAGATATAAGTAAAGGACTCATGTCTTGATGTGATGCATATTTTTTTATAATTTTTTTCCAAGTAAATAATTAATTATGATTTTTTTATTACTAATTTAAAAAAATATTAAAGCTCGTCTGTCTAACCACCTTAACTTGGTCAAAAATTCATGAAATTCAATTTTTTTTTTTTAATCCTATAGTATGCGAAGCATAGAATGTGACTCATGTTTCGGATTCAAAAAATGTGACACTGTTTGAAAGTTATAGATGTTTTTCAATCAGCCTATCAATCAGGACTTTATTCGTAATTCTAATAGAAAATGAATAATAATTATTTATTAAATTCAAAGTAAAGCATAATTTATATTGGTGGAAAGTTGAGAATCTCCTCTAAAAATCCTTTTCATTTCATCAATTTTGCGTAAAAAAATGTCGTCAGCCACATGGGCCATCATATGGCTTACATATCGCCACTTTTTGGCCCATCATGATCCTGCACATACCCTTCTCATTCATTTAATTATGTTCTTTCTATGTCTGTTGGTGGGCTAAATATTGGAAATTCACAAATTTTATGCATGAATGATGGGATAGCTAATGTGGGTCATACTGATATGCAGGAAAACATGGATGAAGAAACACAAAAAAGAATGTTGCACCATCAGTGGAGACCTCCTGATGATACTGGGATCAACTCTTCACAATTGGGAAATGATGAATACAATATTCAGTCCACAGGAGTACAAGATTAGGTTGTCTCTTTCCTTACTGTAAATTATGAAGCTTATCATTTTGATTATGGAAGTTTAGGAAAGATGACTTGCATATGGATTGATTATGGTCCTAATGAGTTGCCTCAATTGATAATTATTCCTGTTAATAGGGTTAAGTTTGAATGCTTCATCATTAAGCCTTATTTTTTTGAACATAAAGTTGAATTTGCACTCTTGAGGACCGTTACCATTACATTACTGCTTGTTTGTGCATTGATGAATTGTTTGGGGATGGGTCTTAGTCAGCCTTGTCTAGTCATGAGACATTTTGAGTCTCCTTGTACATATTTTCATCTTAATAAATGCAGCTTGCCTTGTTGCTCCTTTGCTTTAGTCTACTTTTGTTTTCTTTAGGTTAGACTGCTTTAGGATTAGTCTACTTTGGTTAGTTTAGATGGCCTTAGGTTTCCTTTCTACTACTTTTGCTTTGGGTTTTCTTGCTTTCCTTTGGGCTTGTTGCATTTGTACAACTGGCTGCTTGTCTGGGGCTATACTAGGGATTTCTTTTACAAACTCTAATCATCTTTTTAGAGTCACTGACCTGGTGGATTTCTTCATCTGATGTTGCATGGACTGGGAATAAGGGTCACTTGATTAAGTTAAATTTTTGAATGTATTTGGGTCTTATATCTTCACACAAATCTTAAGAATTTTGAGGTTGCATATGGTCTTTAGGAGGTCTGGCTGGGTGAAAAATCTTATATTCTACTCCAGTGCCACTGTGATTCTCATCCTTGAGTGTGGGATTTATTTCCTACAAGGTGAAAATAAAAGTTGTAAAATAAAAATCTTAAAGAAAATATTGAAAATCAAAAGAACTCTTCACCTTATCAAGGGTATCCTAGTATCTCTGTCGGGGCTATGGATGTCTAGCTAGTAGTAGAGCTATGTTAGGGAGGGTCACAATGATAACCTCACCAGGGTTATGGATGCCTAACTGGCAGTGAGGCTCTATCTAGGTTGCTTTTGGAGTTAGAATCCTCATGTAGCCTTGTCAGACTAAGTTTTGTCCCTATTGCAACTTAGGAAAGGGAAATGAATGCATACTCACACACTTTGACCCTGGTACAGGAAAGGTTGGCTTGCTTGTGATTTTTGAAACTTTGTCTAGATGTAACATGATGCTTGGACTGAAACCAATGATTCTGGGTTCTTGATTCCAGTTTGTCATTGAAATTCTCTTGAGCATTTCCCCAGTGGAGTCGCCATTTTTTGTGCATCTTTGCACACACACCCCACTGAAGTAGGGACCGTCTTTTTGCCTGGTCTTCTGGCTCTTTTCTATGGCTTTCCTTGTGCTTGTCTTTAAAAATCTTGAGGTTTTCATCCTTGATCTTTTTTGATCCTTGGCCTTGCATTTTTGCTGCCTTTGCCATGTTATTTGAAGCTTATCTAATTGGAAAAATGCCCCCATTGTGCTAATACTTTGAAAATTCTATGTCTTTTGGGCTAATTTTGGGTGTTTCACTATTTTCAAGATTTTTCATCCCTACCGGATTTCCCCGACTATTTCATTTTCCCGACCTTTACATTTCCTTCAGAGATTTCGCTACCTTTGGGAATTTCCTTCATCTTCGGATCCTTCAGTTTAACCTTCGCTTTGCTATTTTCCTGACTGAGCTCATCCTTTGTTGCCTTCAAAAATTTTGTCACCTTCAGGAATCTCCCTTCCCCGTGAACTGTTCTTCCTTCCCAAATTCTCCCAACTTTCCTTGCCTTAGCCATTTTCTCGGTTTACCTCATTACCGCAGGGGGCCTTTACCTTCAATGTGGTGGAACGGTGGCACCGCCATGCCATGGGGGTATGATTTCTTAGCTACGATGGTGCAGTGGTTTTTAGCGATGGTGCAGTGGTTTTTAGCTAGCCGTCAGTCCCATAATTTACCACGGTACCATAGTGGTTAGTGGATCACCTCACGGTAGTGTGGTGGGTGGCACGTCGGTCAATGTCATGGTTTTATGTGGTACCATGGCGATCAATCTGGTCGGCCACGGTGGCACAGTGGAATGTCTGGCGGTTGCTCTCATGGTTTACCATGGTGGTTAGTTTGGTAGTCCACGGTGGCGTGGTTAACCATGTTATCATGGGGTCATGTTGGGGAGCTCGCGGTAGTGCGGTGGGACCGCTGCGAGCTCGGTGATTTCCTTCTTGGCCAGATTTTTTGAAGAACTATCAATTGTCGATATTTGAATGAATTTGTGGCCCGATTAATATTGGCTTTGCATTTTGTGATGAATATGGATGATCTAACGTTGTGTGCAGGAAATTCTTGGTTGATTGATCTATGAATGTTTGATTTTTGAACCGGTTCTTTTCTTTCCTCACTACAGTCCATCTAGCCTGAAATTTTTTGAATTTCCTTCCAGAGCTAAAATCCGTGAAGGAGTGAAAATCCTGGACTTTGCAAGATGAATGTTTTAACGATTTTTTAAGGAATCATAGCAGCTTATTTGAATCTCCTTGATGATTTGACATGATTTTCATGACGTACTTGACTTATATTTTCACGTTATCTTGCTTGTTAATTATGGTTCTTTGTGTGCAGGCTGGATCGAGTAGGTTGGTGTTGTCATGAATGAAAATGGGTTGAATGTGTGTGCTTCAAGGATGTTGTGTGATTTGCGGGATTCACTTGGGTACACTTTACAATTGAAGACAAGTTGAGCTCATTTGAATGGTTTCATTCTTCTACTTTGGGTAGATGAAAAATTTATGGCGAGAGGGACTATGCCTTGAATTTTGGGATCCCAAGTCGATCTGAAGGGGCACTTCATGCATTCAATGTTGGGTGGCGAGTTATTGCAGGCTATCTAGGTCGATCTAATTGGCGACCAACTCTCTCCATAACCCTAACTTGGGTTTTGCAATGAACGTGAATTCTATAAGAATAGCATTTTGCCTCATTTGTAAGGGTTTTCCCACTGGTTCTTCCATTGGCTAACTAAGTCAGAAGACTTGTAAATAGTAGATTTAGTAGTACAGTAGCATGTTAGAAGATTAGAAATTATTTTTAAGTTTCAAGCCAATGTTGTAACACATACTAGAATTGTTGCTAATTCGATGATTTAATACAAAGTAAAGACATTGTTCTATGACTGGTGCCTTCTTTGGATTGAATAATCTCACATGGTTCTTGTTCTATCTCTTAAATTTCTTGGAAATGTTTGAATGTATCTTAGGTTTATTTAATGATGCTTGTAATTTAGTGCTTGGAATGTTGTAGCAATCTCTGGTTCATACTTTGGGTAGCTTCTTGATTGTGGGAATTTTGTGCAAGGTCAACCTAGACCTGGTACTCATCTGCTTAGTTCAATTATAGGCATTCATTCAGTTCCATTGAATGAATGCCCATAATCTAAAAATATTTAACACCTTAGAAGATTGCACTATTTTCTGTAAGATTGCAGGTATAGCCTGGGTTGAACAGAAATCAGTTTTATGGGATTGGTCCATTCCAAGTATTTCATCATTTTCATTTTTAGTCTCAGGAGTAGTGTTAATCTTAGGATCCTTCGAAAACCCTCATCTTTTGTTATTTCTTTAAACCTTTGGTTAGAATCAAAAATTCAAGCATCACCATATTGTTGCATCTGATGAATGTTGACCTCCAACATTGTTCATTCGTAAGGCCCCTTGTGATTACCAGCATTTTCACATTTATCACTGAGTTGGTTCCACTACATTGTCAAGACCTGACACCCGAGAGACCTTGGGGTTATCTCTTTGTTCATAGAGATCAACCTTTCAAGAGAGATAGGATAAATTTTATTCTATCTAAGTTGTTGCTCTACAAAAAATGCCAACCAACAAGGTGATTAAGCATATTATCACTTACAAACACTTATTTATGCATATAATTCCATACAAATCTGTATAGTACTAGAAAATAGAGAATTTATGAAGAAATGTGCTTTAAAACAGTGCTTTCATTGATCTATTTTACTTCTTCAATCACCCCTCGTACAAAAGTGTCTACAAATTCATTTTAAAGGAATATAATTGACCTTTCATCTACCAACTAATTCCTAACTACCTTTCAACACCTACACTAAAGTGACCCTTCATATTCTCTATGCAACTTTTACATTTTCTTGCATTTTTGTGACAACATTTACACTTTTTCACCTCTTATGACAATTTTGACACAAAACTCATTCTTGACGCCTCCAAATGGCATAAATGCATAGAGAGTGGTCAAAATGACCTTGATATAATGTAAAACCACATGACTTTGATCAACCTTCAAGATGCCTTCAATGGAATCATGAAGTTGTAAAGGTGCTCCTGCACCATACTCCTAGCCAAGAAAATTTCCAAGTCCTCTTGAAATGGATTTTGTCAACAAAATTGCACCTTTGATATGCTCTACTACTCTCTCACCTTGAACCTGCTCCAAATCACCTTCATTTTTACCTTGGGTTTGAATTTTTCCTTGCGAATTAGCCCTCTATCTTGACTGCCTTCTAAAATCAGATTTATCATGCTTTGATTCATCTCAATACCTTTTTTCTCCTTCTACCCTTTAACCTTCAACTTGTTCCCTATCCAAAAGATTAATAACACAATGAAATGAAACATGATTTAGAGCATGATACCTCCATCATTCCTCAATTCTTTGCAAACCTCCAAGACCAATTCATTCATGATCATCCCTTTAATCAACTCAACCTCTGAAATCAAGTCTCTCAGCTCTGTCATGTCTTCATTATCATGCTTGGGAATTTCTACAACACTTTTGCCTTCTTCATCGATGAACTCTTCTCCAGCATCCTCAAAGATTTCTTCCTCTTTTATCTTCTTGTTCCTTCTTTTTACTACCTTTTGTATGGGACATGAAACTCTCCTTTTCACTACTAAGTTCCAAATTATCAGTTGCTTCATCTCCTTCATCTTCTCTATCCTCTTCATGGATTCTTGGAACTCTTCTTCAAACCTCTTCAACTCTTGCCTTAACTCAACAATTTCTCTATTAAAATTTGCTTGTCTCTTTCTCTTCTTCATCTCTTCCTCTTCTTGAAAATTACTTCTTAGTATCTCCATCTCTCCTCTATGGCCCCAGCAAGTCTCTCCTTGCTCCACAAATCTCAACTTCTCACAACTTTCTTTCTACCTTCTCAATGGCAGCAATTAGGTTACCAACTGAACTTGCAACCAACCAAACCACAAACCACACACCAAGTCTCTAGCCCATATCTTTTTCTGAGCTCTGATACCGATTTGATGCAATACTAGAGGAAGAAACAAACCTATCTCAATTTCATTAAAGACAAACACCAACATCATCTTTGTTTGTTTACTAATTTCCCATTCACTCTTTCACTTTACAAAAATTATCTCAAATATTCCAAATTACAACCAGAGTTCCAAATCCATTTAGAGACCTTCAAAATACCTTGAACGCCCTTAATTCAACCCAAAAAAACAAACACAAAGTCTACCACCTTCAAATTTTGTCAATCCATTATGACTATCCTCATTGTACATAATGTCATTCACAAGCCTCGACTATGAAATTGGCTTTCCAAAATAAAAACACCTAATTCAATGCTTGGAATAGCTCTAAGAGGCTTAATCAACATGCTCAAACACATTTTACATCTCAATAGTTTACCTTCAAAGATTTGATAAACAAATCCTCAATGACCATTAGTATTCTTGTAGCCATACATTATAACTCTGTCAGAAATAATTTCAAACACATACCTTTATCCCTGACTGTAACCAAAATTTAAGATACCCCATATCATGTATTAAAACATATTACAAAATGGACTTTAGGTCTCTTAGAGAACTTGATTCAAGAATGACTGTCTTAGCCTGGTTGAGGTCTAATTAGGCCTTCACGCCAAATGAGGTTTATAGAATATAGTAACTCCACAATAAAATTATCCTATCCAACACTTGTAATATGTTAAATTACACCTGCATATGCTTTAAAAATTTCCAAAAGTCCATTTACCAAGATATTTATACAAACCCTAAGTCTTTACTCTCTTATATGCCTTGTTTTTGGATTGAGACACAGATTACAATATGAAATTTCAATCACTCACTTTACCGGTATCCTCTTGCTACAAAGCCTTTAGTACATGAAATTATATTTTCCAAGGAATTTCCTTACCTAAAATCAAGAGGTTTCAAAGTTAAAAATGAGAGAAATATAATTTTTCATATCTCTGTTTACCCTAGGATAGGGTTTCACCAGGTTTTACAAAAATAACAATATCAAATCCAAAAGTCCACCAATCTGCATGAAAAAAAAACCAAAAGGGAGTAATTGAGCATATTATCACTAACAAACATGTATTTATGCATATAAGCCCATACAAATTTGTATAGTACTAGAAAATAGAGAATTTCTAAAGAAATATGCTTTAAAACAGTGCTTTCATTGATCTATTTTACTTCTTCAATCACCCCCATATAGAAGTGTCTACAAAGCATTTTTAAAGGCATACAACTAACCTTTCATCTACCAATTAATTCCTAACTACCTTTTGTTGAATCCCTCTTGTGCTATTTTGTCCTTGATGACAATTTATGTTATTCTGGCATCTTGGTGGTTACTGACTCAGTTGTTCTGCTTGTCTATTTGGCACATTTACTTCATTATTTATATTATCTTGGTGGTACAGATTGCTTAAGTCCATGTGCAGATCTTAGTTAAGGCATATTGGTTACTTGCTCTTTGTTTCATTGATCAGGTGATATATTTCTGGTTTAACATTTGTGTTTCAGTACTTCACTTGATTACAAGTGACTGGCATGATCAGTTCTTTTATAGGTTGATTACTTATGCTTGATAAGTTACAAGCATCTTGGTATTCGTCAAGGTATACTTCTCTTTCTTCAGTCAGTGGCATGGGTTTGAGGAACAATCTTGTTAATGTTTTGAGCACTCAGTATTCATCTATTGGAAAATTGGCTTTAATGAATTTAGTTATGGTATTTGGTATGGGAGAATGGCATTCAGAATCTTGTATAATATCTAGCTTTTATTACTCTTCTTAAGGCATTGGATATTATATTGTTGTTGGGCTTTAAAAATGAGATTCACTTAGTCCATTCCTTTGCATATGGCATTGTGAATATGCAAATTCAGTCTCCACTACCTCATAAGTCTTTTGACATCATTTGGAAATGGCACATTATAGAGCATTGATTTTTTTCAAAGTGGCATTCGACCTTGGGCAAAGGTGTTCGAACTAGTCTCCTTTTTGCATTTGCATCGGGTCTAAAGTTTTATCATTTAATTCAGTCCTTCAGGCTAACTATAGTTAATGGCATTGGCTAATTTTTTAAATATCACATTAGATGTGACCTAGCCTTGATCTCTTTGGAGATTGGCATGTGTTGGGTAATGTGGTCATTTCAACTCCTCTAAGCACATTTTGGATCGATGATTTCATATTGTCAAATAATTGACAAATGCAATAATGCCTATCGGCATGTCTATTCTTATGCTGGCCGCGGATTCCAAACATAATCATATGTTTCTTTTGGATTATTATGAGTTCACTCATTACCACATCTATCCTTTTGGACTCCAAATGTTATCAATCTTTGCAAAGGAATTGCGTGTTGTTTCTCTTTGGAAGTTTAGGGAAAACAATCCTTTTTCGAATCACATTATTCACCTTTTCTTAACCCTACTGGCCGTAATCATTGAGTTGGGTATCTCTCAACCATTTCACTATTCTTGTTGTTGCTTTACTAATCTTTGATAGCATGTGAGGGAGATGAGAGGACCAGCACTATGGTCGTTTAGATAGTGGGTATAAGTGATACCTCAAGAATCTTATCCGGTTCACTCTTGAAGTCATTGGTAACCGTTCTTATTTGATTCAGCTTACTATTTCAGCTTGACATCATAATGATTTCGATTATTGGGTTTTATTGTTTCAATTTCTTAAACATTGCAGTTACTATACTAGGTTCTTCAATAATGGTTCTTGGTAGCATTTGTTGTTTGAAGGTTATCTTATCCTTTTGGTGAAACGAATGTTTGAGTTTATGGGTCAGCTTGAAAGCTTCGAAATTCTTAGGTTTCTTAACTGGATTAGTTGGTAACTAGTTATTAAATGGATGATTACTTGTTTCAGCTACATTGTTGTTTCTTCCAAGGTAAAATGGTTATTACTCTTGTTTTTAAAAAATGTGTTCTTACCGTTTTGTGTAAGCACTACATGTGTAGGCCGCTAGTGAAGAAAAGTTCTGTCACACCTCTATTTTTGGACACTATTGTTCTATCCTTGACAGAAAGAAATGATCCTTCACTCTTGATCACTGCAACATCAAGAACTGTTACTTGTCAGTTGTATTGTAACCTGAAAACAACCTTGTATAATTTCTAAAAAGTAAAATTCGAGCTATAGTTGTAATACTTTCAAAATGTAATGATGTTTTCAGAAAAGAGACAAAAATAGAGAGATTAGGGTTCTATAATGTCAAAAAAAAAAACTTTGAAACAAGGGAATTACTATTAAGACATGCGAAAGTCTATTCTATTCTTTGATGCTGAAAATTTGGAAAACACAGTGGGTAGTCAATTTTTTGTAGTTTATGTATGAGAAAAGGTTGAAAATAAAACAATGAGAAAAGAAAGAAAAGATATATCAATGTAATACAGTTTGTGATAAAAAATTGTATTGTCACTGTAACAAATTTATTTTCCTCGAGATGTATCAAGATTAGATAAGGTATGGAATTCTGAAGAGTGAATTTTTGACTCTTGTAAATTCTATGCTTTGTCCGTCAAGAGGCACTTGACAGAAATAAGTAAAACAAAGAGATTCTCTATACTATTGTACATTCTATTGAATAATAGGAAAGGGGTTGGTGCTCCTTGAGATTGGTGTCTCTAAATAGAGGGGTTGGTGCTCCTTGAGTTGGTGCTCAGAAATCAGCCATTGAGGCTTTGTCAAAATAAATTATTGAAATGAAAGCCTAAAAAAGGCAATAGGTTAAGGAGTGGTTTTTCCACCCCAAGAGGGTTTTCCACTCAACATATCTTGTGTCTGTTTGTGTCTCTATGATTCATTTTCTTCATTAATTTACTACTTTAAAATGCAATGTTACACTACTCATTTCATTTTATATGATTGCATTCGAATACATGAATGACACTATCATTGATATATAAGAACATATGTATGGTTCTTTTCAGTTTCAGTTAAAATTGTTAAAGAAGTTATAAACACTGATTCACCCACCCCCTCTCAATGTATTTTCACTCCAACCATTGGTATTAGAGCCTAGGGTCCTCTGATAGGTCTTTCCAACCTAGGATTGATTATGGACTTGGAGTCTATTCAAAATGTATCAAGCTCATGAAGGTACTTCCATGACTAGAGCTCCATTATTTGATGGAACTGATTATGTATTCTTGAAAATCAGAATGGAGACTTATTTAACTTCTATTGGCCTTGATGTATGGAGCATAGTATTGTCTGGGTACACTATACCAGCTACTTTGCCAACTACTTCTGATGAAAAGAAAAGATTTGAAACCAATGCAAGAGCAAAGCATGCTCTTTTGTGTGCTTTGACTAAAGATGTCTTCATCAAAGTCATGCACTGCAGTTCTGCTAGGGAAATCTAAAATAAACTTGAAACTATCTATCAAGGAAATGAAAAGGTAAAACAGTCTAAATTCCTCACTTTAAAACATCAATTTGAAGAATTAAAAATGAGGGACGATGAAAAAGTACCTGACTATTTTTTTAGAGTTGACGAAATAGTAAATGCCATGAAGGGTCTGGGAGAAGAAGTCAAGGATTTTGATGTTGTAACCAAGGTCATCAGAACCTTTCCAACAAAATTTGAAGCTAAGGTAGCTACTCTAGAAGAGAAGAAACATTTTACCCAGCTTACCCTTGACAGTCTACAAGGCACTCTGACTACCTATGAAATGACGATTAGTAAAAACAACACCACTACAAAAGAAGCAAAATTTAATGCTGGAAGGAAAGAAAGGGATGAGCTCTCTGAATCAGAATTTTCTGATTCTAAAGAATCCCACTTTGTGAGGAAGCTCAAAAAGGGTTCTAGAAAGTATAAGGGAAAACTTTCCTTCAAATGCTTTAACTATGGCAAAATAGGCCACTTTGCTGCAAAGTGCCCCTATGGTGACACAAACAGTGATACCGAAAAAATCTAAGAAAATTTCCAAGAAAAAGGCATATAGACCCAAATAGAAATTCAATTTCAAAAAGAAGAAAAATCTGTTCAGCAAAAATGAAACAGACTCTGAATCTGATGACTCTCTAGATGAAGAGGATGAAAATCTCTTCATGGCTGAAATCATTCAGCAAGATGAAACTAATAGCAATGACGCTGAAGAAGGTGAAGTGGATTATGAAGGAGAATTGAAATGTGCTCTAAAAGAGTTGAGAAAACTTAAGAAACAGTTGCATGCTCAAGAACAAAATGTTATTCAAGATAGTTCACAAGAGCAACTCATAAATCTTGAGATAATTTCATTAAAAACTCAACTTGAAGAATCCAAGAGAGTTGAAGATTGTCTTCACATTGACATAAGTTTTAAAGAACAAGAAATTCAAAAACTTGAACATGAGATTATCGATCTCAAGAAGACTATTGAGAAATATGAAAGCACTCTTAAACTGAATGACATGCTCAGTAAACAGAAATTAAACAAAGACAAAACTGGTATTGGCTTTGTTAAAGGTGAATGTTCAAATGACAGTGAAAAGAACAATGTTGTTGTTGGAAACAAAAATCCTGAACTCAAACATCGTGAGTTTTTCAAGGATCATATTCATCCTTTTAGGAGCAACAGAATGGTTTACAACTCCTACCCTCTCTTTTATGGGTACTGTTACTTCTGCAATAAATTTGCTCATAAAGTAAACTCTTGCAAATTTATGAATTCTAGAACTCCTAGATTTGGCTTTAGGTAGAATCATGGTTTTGCAAGACAGATTAGATGTTTCACATGCAAATCTTTGGGTCATTCTGCTAAGCAATGCAATGCTGATCAACAGAATAAACAGCTAAAAACTATCAAAGTTTGGAAACCCAAAGCAGTTAACAACATTGAACAGACTATGCTTGTTCAAACTGCTTTTCACTCAAATAAAAAGGACCTATGGGTCCTAGACAGTGGCTGTTCAAACCACATGACTAGTGACAAAGACAAATTTACAAATCTAGAAGACTATGTTGGTGGATATGTAAAGTTCAGAGACAACTCTGGAATTCAAATCAAAGGTAAAGGTTCTTTATTTTTGAATGAAGACATTCCAATCTACAATGTATACTATGTAGAAGGATTAAAACATAACCTTCTGACTGTCAGTCAAATCTGTGACAGTGGCTATCAAGTCTTATTCACTTTACAAGGATGTGAAATCAAAAACCAGTCTGGTAAAGTTGTTGCTGCTGGAAGAAGGACCAAGGGAAATGTCTACAACTTACTTGACACCTCTAGACATGAAAAAAATCAAGGTATATGCTTAATGAGTCATGTTGAAGAAAGTTGGTTGTGGCACAAGAGACTAGGCCACATTAATTTTGACAATATGGTCAGAATTAGCAAAAATCAGAATGTAAGAGGTCTGCCCCTTCTTAGAAAACCTGACAAAGTTGTTTATAAAGAGTGTCTCAAAGGAAAGCAAACTAACGTAAGCTTTAAATCCAAGGAACACTTCTCTACTAAGCCACTGCAAATTGTTCATACTGACTTATGTGGTCCTACAAGGACTAGGTCCATAAATGGTGAGAAATATTTCATGCTATTTGTTGATGACTACTCTTGTATGGTATGGGTTACCTTTCTCAAGAATAAATCAGAAGCTTTTGAACGTTTTAAAGTTTTTAGAAAATTGGTAGAAAGAGAGTCAGATTTAAAATTGAAAAGTTTAAGATCTGACTAAGGTGGTGAATTCACCTCACAAGAATTCATAGACTATTGTGACAAACATGACATAAAAAGACAGTATGTTGCTGCCAGAACACCCCAACAAAACGGGGTAGTTGAGCGAAAGAATAGGACTGTAAAAGAGATGGCAAGAACTATGTTGAATGAAGCAAATTTGCCAAATATGTACCAGAAAGAAGTTGTTCATACAGCTTTCTACATTTTGAATAGAGTCCAGATCAGAGTGAAATCAAATTTCACTCCATATGAACTATGGTATTGTAAATTTGCCTCAATTAAATATTTCATAATATTTGGCTGCAAGGGTTTTATCAAGAGAGATGATGAAAACTTGGGCAGTTTTAAATCTAAAATAGATGAATGTATTTTCTTAGGACACTCTACTCATAGCAAGGCATTTAAATTCTTTAACAATAGGCTGAATAAAATTGTTGAATCAGTAAATGTCAAATTTGATGAAAAACTGCTTTTAGATGTTGAACCTATGCAGGATGATGAAGAGGACGAATTTGAACTTGATATAATTTCAGAAGGCTTTGAAACTGCAAAGCCTGAAATAAAACTAGCAAGTCCTAAACTCGCTGAAGGAAAATCTGAAGATGCTGAAATCAGCTCAGAAAAATGTGAAACTAAAATTCCTTCAAAATCCCTTGCTAAAAACCATCCTAAAGATCTAATTATAGGAGATAAATCAGCAGGATTTCAAACAAGGAAAAGAACAGTTAACTATGATGAAAACGCTCACATAGCTGAGCTTACTACTTTTTGTTTAATCACTCAGTTTGAGCCAAAAAAAATTGAAGAAGCTCTAACTGATGAATGCTGGCTTAATGCAATGCAGGAAGAAATTGATCAAATTGAAAAAAATCAGACTTGGGATCTAGTCCCAAGACCAGATGACTAAAATTTCATAGGAGGCAAGTGGATCTTTAGAAATAAACATGATGAAAATGGTCATGTTGTTCGCAACAAGGCTAGATATGTCTACAAAGGATATGCTCAGCAAGAAGGTATTGATTTCGGTGAAACCTTTGCTCCAGTTGCTAGGCTTGAATCAATTAGAATTTTCTTGGCATATTTTATTTTCAAAAATTTCACTATATATCAAATGGATGTAAAAACTGTCTTTCTAAATGGATACTTAGAAGAAGTTTACATAGAATAGCCTGAAGGGTTTATCTGTAAAAACAAACCCAATCATGTCTACAGGCTAATAAAGGCTCTATATGGCCTAAAAAAAGCTCCTAGAGCCGTGTACTCCAGATTGTACAGTCACTTACTATCAAATGGTTTCATTAGAGGAGGAGTAGACATCAATCTATATGTTAAAATTGAAGGATCTGATATTCTTGTTGTTGAAATTTATGTTGATGACACCATTTTTGGTTGCAACAATATTGCCTTGAGTAAAATATTCTCAAAAATCATGGAATCTAAATTCGAAACATCTATGTTGGGAGAACTGTCATTCTTCTTAGGTCTTCAAATTTCACAACTTGAATCTGGCATCTTTTTATCTCAAGCAAGATATGCAAAATAAATGTTAAAAAGGTTTAAAATGGATGAAAGTCATCCTATAAGCACTCCAATGGCTACTGGCTGTAAACTTAGCAAAGTTGATGACTCTCCTGCTGTCAACTCAACTGACTATAGGTCAATGACAGGCAGCCTATTATATCTAATAGTCTCAAGACCTGATATAATGCAAGTTGTTTGCATGGTTGCTCGTTTTCAATCATCTCCTAAGGAATCTCACATCAATGTTGTGAGAAGGATTCTTAAATATGTTCAAGGCACAATTGATTATGGGCTCTAGTATCCCAGAAGAAATGATTTCTCTTTAGTAGCATATACTGATTCTGACTGGTCAAGTTGTCTAGATGACAGGAAAAGTACCAGTGGTGTTGCTTTCTTTCTTGGTGATCGTTTAGTGGCTTGGCACAACAAAAAGCAAGAATTTGTTTCACTCTCTACTGCTGAAGTAGAATATATAGCTGCCACTTCTTGTTGCACTCAGGTAATTTGGATGTCACTGACATTATCAAATATGGGTATTGAAATTCCAAAACCTATTACTATTTTGTGTGATAATACTAGTGCAATCAATATCTACAAAAATCCAGTTATGCACTCTCGCACTAAACATATAGCTATAAAGTTTCATTTTCTTCATGAAAAGGTGTTGGATAACAAGGTATTTATGCAATATGTTCCTACACAAGCACAGGTTCTTGACATTTTTACAAAACCATTGGCTAAATATTTTTTTGAAAGACTTAGGTCTCAATTGGGAGTTGTCTCTCAATCATTGTTATCTTAAATAGTCTATCCTGGTGATAGGGGGAGCTCATACTTTGCTACTCAAAGGTTAAATATATAGTTTGATGGAATGTCACAATTGTTTCTGGTTTATCTTTGTTGGTCTCCCTTTATCCTTGTGTCAAAAAGGGGGAGAATTATAAGCATTCAGTTACAACTCATTATTTGGTTTGGTGGCTCATTTTTGCCATCAAGGACAAAGGGGGAGTTTGTTGAATCACTCTTGTGCTATTTTGTCATTGATGAAAATTTATCTTACTCTGACATCTTGGTGGTTACTGACTCATTTTTTCTGCTTGTCTATTTGGCACATTTACTTCATTATTTATATTATCTTGGTGGTATTGATTGTTTAACTCCATGTGCAGATCTCAGTTAAGGCATACTAGTTATTGGCTCTTTGTTTCATTGATCAGGTGATATATTTTAGGTTTAACATTTGTGTTTCAGTACTTCACTTGATTACAAGTGACTGGCATGATTAGTTCTTTTACAAGTTGATTACTTATGCTTGATCAATTACAAGCATCTTGGTATTCGTCAAGATATACTTCTCTTTCTTTAGTCAGTGGCATGGATTTGAGGAATAATCTTGTTAATTTTTTGAGCACTCAATATTCATCTCTTGGAAAATTGACTTTAATGAATTCAATTATGGTATTTGGTATGGGAGAATGGCTTTTAGAATCTTGCATAATATCTAGCTTTTATTTCTCTTCTTAAGGAATTGGATATTATATTGTTTTTGGGCTTTGAAAATGAGATTCACTTAGTCCATTCCTTTGCATATGGCATTGTGAATCCATCATGTAAATTCAGTCTTCACTACCTCATAAGTCTTTTGACATCATTTGGAAATGACACATTATAGAGCATTGATATTTTTCAAAGTCGCATTCGACCTTGGGTAAAGGTATTTGAACTGGTCTCCTTTTTGCATTTGAATCAGATCTAAAGGTTTATCATTTAACTCAGTCCTTAAGGCTGACTGCAGTTAATGGCATTGGTTAATTTTTTAAATATCAGAATTGATGTGACCTAGCCTTGATCTCTTTGGAATTTGGCATGTGTTGGGTAACATGGTCATTTCAACTCCTCTAAGAACATTTTGGATCTATGATTTCACATTGTCAATTAATTGACAAATGCAATAATGCCTGTCGGCATGTCTATTCTTATGTTGGCTGCAGATTTCAAACATAATCATATGTTTCTTTTGGATTATTATGAGCTCACTCATTACCACATCTGTCCTTTTGGACTCCAAATGTTATCAATCCTTACAAAGGAATCATGTGTTGTTTCTCTTTTGAAGTTTAGGGAAAACATTCTTTTTTCGAATCACATTATTCACGTTTGTGGAACCCTCCTAGCCACCATCATTGAGTTGGGTATCTCTCAACCATTTCACTATTCTTGTTGTTGCTTCACTAATCTTTAATAGTGTGTGAGGGAGATGAGAGGACCAGCACTATGGTCATTGCATTTGTTTGCTTCCAACCACTGGGTGAAGGCATGTTTCTGGAAGATGTCCTGGTCATTTCATCCACATACAGATCTAGTAATACATTCTTTGACAACAACTTCATTGGTCGGGTATTTTTCCTTGGCCTGCTCTCCAGATCCATTACTTTGCAGACAAGGTTATTTCGAGCTATGCTATCTCTCTTTTGCAAATGAAAAATGTCTATTACTTTCAACAGAGAAATCTGAAATGATTGGTTTTAAAATGTGACTATAAATCTTTTAGAGATTGTCATGATAGATTTAAAGGGTTTAAATTTTCTAGTTATGGGCGATTCAAAATACTCTCAAATCAGATCAGTTAATCATTAGGGTTCATTTTCAAATTTTATTGGCTGCCTCTTCTGAAGATCATCATAAGTTTTATGATTTGTTTTGTTTTGGATAGTGGGTATAAGTGATACCTAAAGAATCTTATCCGGTTCACTCTTGAAGTCATTGGTAACTGTTCTTATTTGATTCAACTTACTATTTCAGCTTGACATCATAATGAGTTTGGTTATTGGGTTTTGTTGTTTCAGTTTCTTAAACATTGCAGTTACTATACTGGGTTCTTCAATAACGGTTCTTGGTAGCATTTGTTGTTTGAAGGTTATCTTATCCTTTTGGTGAAATGAATGTTTGAGTTTATGGGTCAGCTTGAAAGCTTCGAAATTCTTAGGTTTCTTACCTGGATTAGTTGGTAACTGGTTATTAAATGGATAATTACTTGTTTCAGCTACATTGTTGTTTCTACCAAGGTAAAATGGTTATTACTCTTGTTTTTAAAAGATATGTTCTTACCATTTTGTGTAAGCACTGCATGTGTAGGCCGCTAGTGAAGAAAAGTTCTATCACACCTCTATTTTTGAACACTATTGTTCTATCCTTGATAGAAAGAAATGATCCTTCACTCTTGATCACTGCAACATCAGGAACTGTTACTTGTCAGTTGTATTGTAACCTGAAAACAACCTTGTATAATTTCTGAAAAGTAAAATTCAAGCTATAGTTGTAATACTTTCAAAATGTAATGATGTTTTCAGAAAAGAGACAAAAACAGAGAGATTAGGGTTCTATAATGTCAGAGAAACAAACTTTGAAACAAGGGCATTACTATTAAGACATGCAAAAATCTAATTTGTTCTTTGATGCTGAAAATTTGGAAAACACAGTGGGTAGTCAGGTTTTTTTACTTTATGTATGAGAAAAGGTTGAAAATAAAACAGTGAGAAGAAAGAAAAGATATATCAATGTAATACAGTTTGTGATGAAAAATTGTATTGCCATTGTAACAAATTTATTTTCCTCAAGTTGTATCAAGATTAGATAAGGTATGGAATTCTGAAGAGTCAATTTTTGACTCTTGAAAATTCTATGCTTTGTTTGTCAAGAGGCACTTGACAGAAATAAGTAAAACAAAGAGATTCTTTATACTATTGTACATTCTATTGAATAACAGGAAAGGGGTTGGTGCTCCTTGAGATTGGTGTCTCTAAACAGAGGGGTTGGTGCTCCTTGAGTCGGTGCTTAGAAATCGGCCATTGAGGCTTTGTCAAAATAAATTATTGAAATGAAAGCCTGAAAAAGGCAACAGGTTAAGGAGTGGTTTTTCAACCCCAGGAAGGTTTTCCAATCGGAATATCTTGTGTCTATTTTTGTCTCTGTGATTCATTTTCTTGAGTACTTTACTGCTTTAAAATGCAATGTTACAATACTCATTTCAGTTTATATGAATGCATTCGAATACATGAATGACACTATCATTGATATATGAGAACATATGTATGGTTCTTTTCAGATTCAGTTAAAATTGTTAAAGAAGTTATAAACACTGATTCACCGCCCCCTCTTAGTGTATTTTCACTCCAACACCTTTCAACATCTACACTAAAGTGACCCTTCATATTCTCTATGCAACTTTTACATTTTCTTGCATTTTTGTGACAACATTTACACTTTGTCACCTCTTTTGAGACACAAAACGCATTATTGACACCTCCAAATGGCATTAATACATAGAGAGTGGTTAAAATGACCTTGATATAATGTAAAACCACATGACTTTGATCAACCTTCAAGATGTCTTCAATGGAATCATGATGTTGTAAATGTGCTCTTGCACCAATATGTATCCCAGATAAGTTGTGTCATGAAATAGGAAAGAAGGGTTGCCCCCACAAATAGATAAGGGATCTATGGATTTTGGGTCAGTATGTTTTTTCTACAATATTGTCATAGAGCATGGAATTGTCATCATTCCCCAAATACACATAGAACTAGAAGAATGACACAAAGAGAGCGAAAACAAAGAAAAATCCTTTTAGGTAAAGATGAAAGAGACCTAAATGTCTCAATGCCTTGCATCATCCCCAAAAGGAAAACACAAGATAAATAAAAAAGATAAACAAAAATATTTCGGGTCAATATGGAAGAGGCATGAATTTCTCAACACCTTTCATCGTCCTCCAAAGGAAAACATAGGACAAATGAAATGATTATGACATATAGAAGAATGAAAGGTAGATATAGAGGAATGCATAAAAAGAGATAGGTTCATCAAATAAAAAAACATGGGGAATCACATTATGCACATTCAATCACAGAAAGTAAACATGAAAATGCAAAATACTAGTGAGGATTATGTGATTCAACCTAAAGCAGGTCAACCACACTCCAATCTTGGTCGGTATAAATGAAAGGCGGACAACTAGCCAAAGAGACAAGAGAAAGTGCCAAACTAGGGGGAGCACCAAGTTCAAAACTATTTTTAGGAGATGTGTCATTTAAGCTCAAAGAAGAAGAAAATAATGTATTCAACTCATCATGCACTTTTTCATCAATTTTTGCTATGTTGATGTCATCATCTAGATTTATCAAAGTAGGAGGTTGAATAACAATGTATATGCAATGTTCTTGTTTATTTTGTGGAAAAGCTACATGATAATCATGCTTTTATTTAGGAAAGTTTGGATTATTATTTTCTATGTTGTTATTGTCTTCTTGAGTTTGTAATTTACGAGCAATAGCACGTCGCCTATGCCTACACTCTCTAGCACTTTTATTCCTTTTCAATCTATTATCAATTTGTGTTTGTGTAAGAGTGGGTTTGTCAATCATAGGTTACTTCTCTTCCTTGAGAGGAATAGAAGAAACAACAGTAGGTTGTTCAAATACTTTCTCTTTAGGTTTATAAACTTGTTTGGCTCTAGGAGGGACAACAGGATTCTTTGTGTTATCTCGTGGTCTCTTGTAGGAAATTGCAAGAGGTTTGTCTATAGGTTGTTATTGTATGTTTGGAAGTTATTTTGGTTTGATTATTGCTTTGTAAAGGATAGGTGTTTCATTTATAGGTTGAGCCATGTTTCAAAGGGATAATTATGCTATTTTCTTTGCCTTGAACTTTTGATATGATTTGAAAAGGAAATCCTCATAAGGCTTGATAGGTTCCATAAGCTCGAGCCAAAAGAAATATAATGAAAAATTCCCTCAAGATAATGCAATATTAAATCCACTATGGTGCACAATAAAGATATCATTTCCAAATGGAAACTTTAGACATTTATGCACAACTGAAGGGACAAAATTCATGGAGTGAAGCCATGGATGCCCTAGCTCCACATAAAATTGGTCTGATTATAGAATGATGGAAAATGAGAAAGATAATGTTTTCAGTCCCACTTTTAAATGGAGATCTATTGAGCCTATCATAGGGAAAGAAAACCCATTGTTCATCTTGATCCATGCATTTTTTTTGTCATATATTCCTTGATATAGTTCATGCACATATAATAATTCTTGTGTGATCACATTCTCTCCACATATGGGATCAATAAATATCCCATTTGTGGGATTATCATTGATTCATCCAACTATGTAAAGAGTAACACCAAGTACGTGTTTAAGTATGTCATTTTGTGAGAAAGAAATTTCAAGAGGCTTTTTAGTTGATCCATTACAAGGTCTAGCTTCAATAAATTCTACCATGTTTGTGTTGTGTTGTTTAATAGTATCTAGAGGACTAGTTTCCATAGGAGTTTGTTCTATGTTATCATCCTCTGTGTCAACATTTGTCACATCATTCTTAGTTTCACTAGCTTTGAAAAATGAAATAGTGTGTTTAGGCATTGTATTTGTAAAGATTTGTAATTTTTTATTAGGAGGGGCTAGAGACTTGTTACCTTGATCATTCATGCCTCCAATTAGTAAATGATTAGAATCAATAAGGTCTTGCACAAGATGTTTAAGACGCTTACATTATTCTGTACCATGCCCATTTTGTTGATGGTAATGACAATAAGAATTTTTTCAGAAGCCTTTAGGCAATGGTATATTATGGTCTCATTCTGTAACAGGAGGTAGGGTAAGCATTTTCTTGTCAATGACTTGCAAAATGATATTATGAAGGGTATCGAGTAAAGGAGTGAAATATCTCTCATTCCCCTAAAGGAGTTGTCATCTTGATAGTAGCCACTTGATTATTAGTTTGTTCACTTTTTTGAGGGTAATTTAATTGTAACATTCCCTTACTCTACTTCTTGAAAGGTTGATAATTTTTCTGAGTTGTAGATTCATATTGTTTAGTGCAGCTAGGGGGATTTTTCACATCACAACCACAAATAGAATTTTGATAATCATGAAGGGTTGTACATAACTGTGTGAAGGATGGAAATATTAACATTTAAATTTTTCCTTAGATTTTATCTTTTAATTTGGAAATGAAAATTCATTGAAGGTTGGCATCAAGGATCTTAGCGTTCACTTGTGAATAGAGTGTTTGATATCTTCATATGAAACCAGTTACTTTCTCATCCTCTTTTTGTTTGCATGTCATTAAATCAACAAGGGTCATCTTGGGGCCCATGTGAATATGGAAGTGGTTGTAAAAGGCATCAATGAGTTTATTGAATGAACCAATTGAATTGTTCGATAAAGGACAACCACTCTAAAGTAGTATCCTTTAAGGATCTAGGAAATATCTTGGCCAAAAGTTTATCCTCAAAGATGAAATCACTACACAAGGTTGTAAAAGCGGAAAAATGGCTGATAGGATCCCCTTTCCCACCATATTTCTCAAAGTGAGGTACTTCTATACCTTGTGGCATTTGTGCTCTTAATATTTCAAAGTAAAATAGGTTAGACTTGATGTATTGCACAGGTTGACTGTTGTTGTTTTTTTGTAATGTTGTCACTTTTTGTTGAAGGGATGTTATAGTTTGTAAAAGTGAGTTAATGAGAGGGTCATTTTAGTTGTAAGGTTGAGGGGAATAAGGTGTTTTAGTGTATTTATGTGGAGGACTAGTGAATTTCAAGTTGGTGGAGTTTTATTGTTGAGGAATTATTGTATTTGAAGGCAGAAAGGTGGAAGGAATTCCTACGTGAATACCTATGGAAGTGTACATAGTGCTAGTGGGTTTAAATGTTGTGATTGGCTGAATGGTTGTTGTAGGTTGGAATGTTGTTATGGGTTGTGTACTGTATATGTAGGGATGGACATTGGTATTGTGGAGGAAGGAATTGGAATTCAACCTTAGTTTAGGGTAGACTTTGAAGCTTCAGTGGAATTAGGAATGGTAGGAATGGTATTGGTAACATTAAGCACATTGGTTGTAGGGGGTGAAGTCATGGGTAATGAAGTATGCAAACTATGAGCCATGGAGGGTTGATTCTCAACACTATCAAAAAGAGAGTCAGAAAACCCAAGATCCACGATGAGTGATATATCATGGGATGACAAGAGCCTCGAACTATGTCTTATAATAGTATTGTGAATAGGACACCAAGTTGTAAAGCTCATACAAGTTTTACAAACCTAGTGTGCAAACCCTAAAATGAAAAAGAGGCAATGTAACAACCTAGAATGAAATGAAATTTTTAGATTCTAACAAATGCAATAGACTAGAAATGAAATATTTTGAATACAATTTTGATTTTTATCAATGCACTAAAGTGAAGAAATTTAAGCTAAATGTAATAAAATTGATGAAACAACAAATCAAGAAACTAAAATAGGAAAGTAACAACACCAAACATAACGTAGAAACTAAGATTTTAATGTCTAGAAAATGAATATCTGTAGCTAACAGAGACTCATTCACCAACAAGGGTGAATGGATCTTGGTTAAGTTTTTTTGAGATGTTTCAATGGATTTCAAAGTGATTTTTAATGCTCTTTTAGATGCCAGGAGATGCAACTTTGACCCAATCAAGGACTCACTAACTAGTAAGGTAAAATGGGTCTTGGTTAGGTGTTTTAAAACTATTTTTTAATGATTTTCAAGATTTTAGTAATATCTTTTAGTTCCAAGTCTAAGGCAATGAGTTTTAGTTTTAGATTTTCCAAAATTGTAATGTAAAAATGTAATGAAAAGATGAATGCAAAGGCCTAATTTGAAATGCAATTTGCTTTGATGTTCAAATACAAGTAAATGAGGTTTAAATGAGATGCACAATGAATAATTTTCTTTTGTATTTTTTAGATTTAAAAAGATACAAAACAATGCAAGTCTAAACCCTAAATGAGATGGAATTGTAAATGTAATGCAAGAAACCCTAAATGAGATCTTAGTTCAATGCAAATGACATGCAAGTGAATGCAAGATCTAATCTAAAATAAAAAGAATTCAAAAATTAGAAAATTGCAATGTTCAATATTCGGATTCACCATTAATGATGAGGTGGAAAATAGGGCTCACCAAAATGAAATGAATCAAGATGATGAACCACTTAGTTCTCTATGCTAATAACTATGCAATTAAATGCAATTATGAGAGTCAAAAGATGAAAATAACAACTATAAATGATACCTAACTATTATAGAAACTATTAGGGAAGTTTTTAGAGCTCCAAGAGGTGTGTACCTTGTTGCAAGAAGCTTGTTTTTAGGGCACAAAAGACTCATTCGCCTTTAGTGGAAAATGGGTCCCTATTAGGGTTTCTGAAACTAAGATTTGAGTTATTTTCCTTGATTTCTACACTCTCGGATTCCTATTTGTCAACTCATGAAAACCTACACTTAATTTTGTAGCTTCAACTGTTCATTCTTGCACTTTGAATGAAAACTTTGTAACTTGATAACTTTGATAATTTTTCTCTAAACTTTCTCTCCACTCGATCTTCAACCTATAAATCTACAAACACACATTCAAGGAGAGAAAAAATTGTTGATGTTTAGTGAATAGGAGTTTTCCTAAGTCAAACCCCTTGTAGCTAATTAAACCAATTAATGAAATAAGGAAATTAAAGCATGAAACATGAAATGATGTGATGTAGATACCTTGGATGTTTTCTTGTAATACAAATCTATAATCTAACATGTAGTGGCCATGAAGAATGTAGATCTTGATCCTTGAATATGATGTAAACAAAGCTTGCAAGTAGATCTTTAATGCTACACTCACAATCTTAGCTCAACAACATGCATCAATGTATTAAACCCTTGAACTGATGGAATGATCTTGAATTGCTACAATAAACCTTGATAATCTATCTTGAAATGCCTTTGAAAATTCTCTTGAAGTGCTTTATAATGCTCTCTTGAAATTTCTAGAATGCTTTATAAACTTGCTAGGAGAAACATTATGCATTAACCCCTTATTTATACTAAATTAAGTGATTAACCCTAAAATTCAAACAATTCAAGCCAACACCAGATCTAGAGATAAACATTTTTAAATTTTCATTGCAATGGAATTCAAAAAGGGGGTCCTCATTAAGGGAAGACCCATTCACCACCTAGGGCGAATGGATCTTGGCTGCATTTTCAAGGACCTAACCCTAGGGGATGGAAAGAACACTAAAACCCCATTTAGAATCATATGATAAAGGTGGGTCCTATAGAGGGAGGATCCATTCACCACCTTGGGTGAATGGGTCCTAGCACCAATTTCTAGGACTCTGATTTTGCCCAATTAATTATTATGTAATTTGAATTGTGGGTGTTTGGATAGATCTTTGAGAAGTGTCATAAATAAGGATTGAATTTGAATTAATGGGATAATTAATTGAAATTAACAACAATTATTTAAGAGGACTGTAGATAAATGTGAAAGTGTGTTATAACACTTTACAAAAATTAAATAAGGTACACATTAATTTCATTCATTAAAACTCACCCACTAGGCTTAATTCATTAAATAAACCCTAGAAAAAGTGTGAAAATGTGTTACAACACTTCACAACACCTTTGCAAAGGGACAAATTAAAGTAAATTTTAGTCAAATAAAGATCCTAGAATTATGCAAATGTGTACAACACATTACAACACCACTCCAAGACACAATTAATTCAATTTTATGTCAATTAGCCAAACTAAGTGTGAAAAAGGATACTTTTTTTGACACTATAGGAATTCAAAGGTAATTTATTGCAAGTTATACTCCTCAAAAAAATGGATTTCCCAAATTCAAAAATCACATCATTTTTGAAATGTATAGAAGCGGGCTTAAAGCTAAGGGTCTACAAAATACTTTTTTGGGTTGAAATTGTTGCTAATTTTTTGTATTTGTCCAATAGATGTCTAACAAAAAGTGTGAAAAAATGATACCTTATGAGTCATGGTGTGGTGGAAAATTAGCATAGCACACCTTAAGGCATTTGGATTTATTGTTTATGCTCACATAGTTGAAAAAAAATGTCAAAAAATTGATGATAAAAGTGAGAAATATGTTTTCGTTGACTAGAGTGGTGATACAAAGGGTTATCGATTGTATAATCTAGTGAGTGAAAAGTTAATTGTTAGTAGATATGTTATTTTTACTAAAAATGAATCTTGGAAATGGAATATAAATTTGATCAATGAAAAGAAAATAATTATTGATTTGGAGCTACATGTTCCATCTTCTTCTCATGGCTTGAGCAACAACTCAAATCCCATTGCATTGACTTCACTGAGCTCACCACCTTCTCCATCTAGTCCTTCTTTAAACTCAAGTCCTCCTCCAATGAAGGTAAAAAGTAATAAGAATTGTAGTAATAGAAAAAGTATCCATTTTCCTTGATTTGGGAATAATTATCATTGAATTAACCTAATTTTTCCTAGGTTTAATGTTGTAATGTGTTGTAACACATTCAAATTGATCCTGGGCCCATTTTTAATAAAATGTACTTAATGTGTACCCTCTTTTAGGTGTTGTAGAGTGTTTTAACACACTTTCACACTTATCTAGGGTCCTCTCAATTAATTGTGGTTAATTAGAGTTAATTAACCCCTTTAATTCAAATTTAAGTCTTATTTGAGATACCTTTTGAGGATCTATCCCAAAACCATAATTTAAATTGCATAAAATTTAACCGGGACAAATCAAGGTCCTAGAAATTGGTGCTAGGACCCATTCACCCTAGGTGGTGAATGGGTCCTCCCTCTAGAGGACCTCCTTTCTTTGCAAATTCTACATGGGTTTTTTATGTACTTTCATTCCCTAAAGGCAAGGTCCTAGAAAATTGTGCCAGGACCCATTCGCCCTAGGTGGTGAATGGGTCCTCCCTTAATGAGGACACCCTTTTTGGATTTTATTCTAGTAGGATTTTTAATAACATTCACTTCTAGATTTGGTGTCGGATTGAATTGTTTGAATTTTAGGGTTAATCTCTTTATTTAGTATAAATATGGGGTTAATTCACATATTTTCATCCTAGACTTCCAAGAATTCATGCATTATAAAAATTTTGAGTTTAGAAGAGTTCACAAGAGCATTTTCAAGGCATTTCAAGGTAGATTATCAAGATTTTATTGTAGCAATTCAAGATCATTTCATCATGTGAAGGGTTTAGTGCATTCAATTATGTTTTTGAGCTAAGATAGTGGTTGTAGCATTGAAGATCTACTTGCATGAATTGTTCACATCTTTTTCAAGGATCAAGCTCTACATTCTTCATGGCCACTTCATGAACATATATTGCAGATTTATCTTCCAAGACAACTTCCAAGGTATCATCACTTCATATTTCATGTTCATGCTTCAATTTCATTATTTCATCATTTGATTTAATTACCTACAAGGGGTTTGAACGAGGGAAACCCCTATTCACTAAAAATCAACAATTTTTTTCCCTCTTGAGTGTGTGTTTGTAGATTTATAGGTTGAAGATCAAGTGGAGAATAAGTTTAGAGAAAAATTGTCAAAGTTTACAAGTTGCAAGATTGATCTTTATAGTGGGTATGTGCAGGATCATCATGGAAAAAACAGGCTCTTAAGTGGTAAAAAATTTAGAAAAATCAGAGTTAGGAAACTTGACATAAAAATTTGAATAAGTTATTTATATTATTTCAAAAATATGTAAGAATATAATTTGTAGCAAATTGAATGTATTTTAGAAATTACTAGGTTTATTTACAAAAAAATAAAATCTATTTGGTGAAAATTTGAAATTGCAATACAGTAGTACTTAAATTTCAGGGAAAAAATAAGAAGTAGGTGTCTGTCTGACCACCCTAACCACATTAAAATGATAATATTTTTTTATAATATTTTAGATATAAGTAGAGGACTCATGTACCGATGTGATGCATATTTTTTAATAATTTATTTCCAAGTAAATAATTAATTATAATTTTTTTATGACAACTTTTAAAAAATATAAAGACTCGTATGTTTGACCACCTTAACTTGGTCAAAACTTCATGAAATTCATTTTTTTCTTTTTTAATCTTATAGTATGCAAAGCATAGAATGTGACGCATGTTTTGGATTCAAAAAATATGATCCCCTTTGAAATCTATAGATGTTTTTCAATCAGCCTAAAAATCGGGACTTTAGTCATAATTCAATAGAAAATGAATAATAATAATTTATTAAATTCGAAGTAAAGCATAATTTATACTGGTTGAAAGCTAAGAATCTCCTTTAAAAACTCTTTTCTTTTCATCAATTTTGGGTAAAAAAAAAGTCGTCAGCCACATACCCATCATATCACCACTTTTTGGCCCATCATGATCCTGCACATACCCTAGTGCAAGAACGAAGAATTGAAGCTACAAAATTTGTTACAAGTTTTTGGGAGCTGATGTTTTAGAATCTAAGAATGCATACATTAAGAAAAATTACCCAAATCTCAGCTTCAGAAACCCTAACAGGGACCCATTCGCCACTAAAGGCGAATGAGTCCTTTGTACCCTAAAATCAAGCTTCTTGTAGCAAGGTACACACCATTTTCAGCTCTAAAAACATTCCTCATAGTTAGTGTAATAGTTAGGGTTAGTTTCTTCTTGTTATTTGAATCTTTTGGCTCTCATAATTGAATGTTTCATAGTGAAAATTAGTGGTTTATTATATTGATCCATTCACTTTGGTTTAACCCTATTTTTCTATGTTTCAAGAATATTTATGAAGGCTCTACTAATCTTGATGCAACTATAAATTTTTCTTTGTTGTCTCATATTCAAGTCGAACCAAGGCAATTTGAAGATGCAACAAAATAAGAATTATGGATTAAAGCCATGAATGAAGAAATTACTTCAATTAAGATTAGTGAAACATGGTAGTTGGTTGATCTTCCACTTGAGAAAGATGTTATTAGGTTGAAATGGATCTAAAAAAAAAAATATAAAGCTAATGGATCCATTAAAAGACATAAAGAAATATTGGCACAACAAAGGGATTTTCTAAACAACCAATTATTGGGTAGACCGAAACATATTCTCTTTTTGCTAGATTAGACACAATAAGAACAATTTTAGCATTAACAACCAAAAATAGGTGGAAATTTTATCAATTTGATATTAAATTAGTATATTTGAATAATAATTTCAATGGAGAAGTGTATGTAGAACAACCACTAGGTTATGAGATTGCAGGAAAAGAAAAGAAATTAAAAGTTGAAGAAGGCACTTTATGGACTCAAACAGGCACCTAGAGCATGGTATAACATGATATAAGGTTATTTTTAGAAAATTTGTTTCAAAAGGATTGAAAGTTAGCCCACACTATATGTAGACTTTGAAGTATAGGTGATTTTCTTATAATATGTATATATATTGATGATTTGATTTAAACAAGAAACAGTTTAAAGAGTTAATGGATGATTTTAGACATGCCATGTAGAATTAATTTAAAATTAAATATTTGGTTTAATGTCTTATTTCCTTGGGATAGATGTAAGAAAACTAAATAAAGACATTTTCATTTCACAAGGAAAATATGCTAATGATTTATTTGATAATTTCAAAATGAAAAATTATAAACCCATGAACAAGCATTTGAACATGAATGAAAAATTGGTTCAGGAGAATGGTTTAAAAAAATTAAATGCAACATTATACGAGAGTTTTTTTCCACTTGGTTATTCTCCCTACAAGATAGCATGTCAAATACATCATAACATACAAAAAGGCATCATAAAATATAAAACATCATACAAAATGGTATGCAAAGGGACTTGCCAAGACGGGGAGTTGAAATGATGAATGCGCTAATGGGATGGAAATTTTCCACAAAGAAGATGTCAAGTAAATGGTTTATTGTTAGGTATAACAATAGTGTTTCTCATGTTTTGTGTCATTTCGTCAATGGAGTTTAGTGAAACTTTTATTATCAAGTTATTTTTGTGGTGTGTTGTATGGTGTATTGTATTCCACAATGAACTATCAATTTCTACTATGGAGTGGATATAGAGTTCGCAAGGAGGAGTCATAGGGTGATGCATTAAATATATGAACTAATTCCAATTTTATTTTGGTTTATCAATTTTCTAGTTGTATAGGTGTGAATTTTCACCCTTAACACAAATTCCCCTTTACCTTCTTACACATTAGAAAATATAAGGGGGAGGTTTAACTCCACTTAAGCCCACTGCTCACATCACACTTGACATCCACTTTGTGTGTTGATGGTGGCATTTCTATCAAGGACACTTGTGCGGTGCACAGATGTCTGCACAGTGCACTTACGTCCATGGTAGATTCCTATGGCTGGAGTCTATAGAGACGTTACACTTCCTACTGGAAGTCGAAGTGTAATGCCTCCCTTCAGCTGGCCAACCCGAATATGGCCAATTTTCATATTCTTCCTTCATATTCTTCACTCTCTCATCCATTCTCAAGTTTTGTGAGATCTTGAGTTTATCTCTTGACATTTTCTCCACTCTTTCAAGCATCCACAAGCTTTGTAGCAGCACTTTACACTCCATAGCAGTAATCTACCACTCTATCACTTTGATAGTGTGATCACAGGACAAACACCATTGCAATAGAGGCTTGAGTTCCTCTCATCTTCTCCTCCACAAGCCTTGAATGCTTTGGATGGAGGTGGTAAGCTCCTTTTATCTTCTCTATCATTTTGGTTGAGTAAGCACATACTTTCTTTTAGTATCTTTTTTTTACATAGCTTGTCTTATCTCCTTTATCATATTATTCCTATCATTGCAAACTTGGTTTTCCATGGAGGTGGAAACACCAAAACGGGGTTTTATCGGTCGAAACACCAAAATGGGGGTCTGACTACAGTAGACCCCTAAACAACCCCCCAACATTTTCCTTCTTTTCTATGTGCAAGTGGAGAGATCTTGGAGAAAGTTGGCAAGAAGATTGGTGTGTGAGATCATCTTCATCACCCTTACGGTAATCTATTTCCTTTATCATCTTCGTCTCTATATTTCATTCTTCTTAGTCTTATTCTGTCATTCTAGAAACACTTAAGTTGGGATGATAGTTCCCTTTTTAGAGTTTGACCTTGTCTCTCTGGTTTTCTGGCCACACGAATGGAAGCACACCTATGAGACACTAGCACACCGTGATTTTGTCTTCTGACAGAGATCTACCTGAGATGCAGAGTTAACTTTGAAGACCGACTTGCCTAGTCTCCTCTCAACTCTTAGGTTTGTAGAGTGATCGAAGGACTTTATAATCCTCATCATTCCCATCCCGTCTATCCTAACCTTCCTTTAAATTGAGGTAAGTTAGGGCAGCCATACTGCTATCGGCCTTTCATGACCTGGGGCTTTGCAGTGGCTGGTCCCCCTCTTATATTTTTGGTTATCCCGACATGAACTGTTTTGGTTCCATTTCATGGTACTGAAAGTCCCTTTCCTCATGTCCTAGGAGTGTTGTAGGTGTGAGTTTTGTGAGGCTTTCACCTTGCAACCCAACCTGCAACCCATAGTAGGCATAGTTAGAAGGTTCTAACGATGTTGTATAATGAAACCTTAATTGGGTCACTGACTTATCTCCTAAACCTTAGGAGGCTCTGTAGAATTGTTGTTTAGTGTGTATGATGGATTCTTTCTTAAATCTACCCATCCCCTCTGTGTAGACTGTGAGTAGTGGTACCAGCATAACCTTTACTTCACAAGACTTGCCAATGGGCTTTAATAGGCAACCATCTCCTCTTTACATTCCTATGAGGATAAAAGTGAATTTTATATAGCAAGCATTCTTGTTGATCTGACATCTCAAGTGAATATTATAATTGAGGAGATCATGCTAATCAAATTCCTACACAAAGATGGATATGATGCACCTGAAAGTATTGTCCACACACACGAGAAACTTTTCATGCCTCTTATAGGGAGTATTGTCCTATTGGTCCTTGTTGGAATTAAATCTATGAACCTTAAGTTTGATATCATCCCTAGGTCTGAACTCTTCAGAGTAAAGCTAGGCATCCCTTGGCTAGTAGCTATGAATGCAGTTCCCTCGGTTATACACAAGTGTCTGAAATTCATTCATGGAGGCTTTGTACATGTTGTTCATGACAATGGCTATAGACCATCAGTTTCTCATGGCAAGTATACCTTAGATTACTTTTGGTCTGCCCCTCCTGGTCCTCTCTTTCCTAGGAAGGACCTCCTATATCACACATACCAAAACTAAAAGAAAGGGCATGTCAAGTTGAAAGTGAGATACCCTCCTTCACCTTATGTTATTTTGCATTGGTCTTGCCTAAAAGCTAACAGTGATGCCACCAAGGCACATAGAAGAGAAGAAGAGAAGTGGTCCCAAGATCCTCCTTCTTCCTCTTCTGCTATTCAGCCTGATGGGTGATCCCACAATAGTGGTTTACAATTTTTGGCCAAACTAGACATTGAAATTATTATTTTTAACTAAATCTTCACATTCAGGCACCTATAGCGGCTAAACCGTGAGGAATTTCAAGATGATGAAAACTAGAGTCTCATCACATTTTTTATACAGATTCTAAAAATATTTTTTTCAAAATTTTTGGAATAAGATTGCACCTCTTTTTCCATCTCCCATGAAAACTAGTTTTTTTCAGAAAGCAGCATTTTAAAAAAGTGACGCTCACTGTATACAACATATTTTTTTTTGTATGAAGGACAAAATTCTAATTTTTTTGAATTTAGATTTTTAACTATGATATTTAGCATTTTAATTTGGTCTCATATTTTTTTAATAAATATTTTTCCCTTAATAGAGTTTCGAAGTCAAACCAATTGCAATTCAGACATAGGCGGACTGTATACAACATAATTTTTTTTGTATGTATCAAAATTCAATTTTATTTTTTTTAATGGATCAAGGACATCAATACCCAGCACAAACGTATTTTTAAAAGAATTATTTTGATAATTTTCTATTTTTTCACATGTACAAAATAGAGAGCTTGATTTTCGGTGAAGAACTTATGTTTAATAAAACTAAAAAAACACATACATAATAAAACCAAAACATATTAAAATTATATTTGTGGTATAGCTCATTTCAAGGACTACCATAATCATTTGAAATAAATTTTAAATGAATTCATTTGATCCCCCAAAAGGTAAATCAAAAGTGACTTTTTATCGGCATTTTGATAGGTGTAAAGGAGACTCATTTATAGGTATGGTTTAAAACTAGTGAGGTTCTATCCAAGGGGGTTTGATCTAAGGTGGTTTGATCAAATCCTATTCAATTGGAATCCTTAAAATGGAACTTTTAAAGGCTTAAATCATTATATTTTCTAAAAATATGTGATTTCAGCAAAAATCAATTCCTCTCAAAAATTGTAAACCAGCTTTATGGGATCACCCCGATGCTTCCTCTTGTCCTATCATGGTACCATCTACTTATTTCTTTCATTTGCAAGAGAATCCCATGGTTCTTGCTTGGTGAAAGGTCAAGCATCCTGAATTTGAGCTTCATGTCTTACCCACGGAGCCTAGACCCATTCAGTATGGAAGATAGAAAGCCCCTCATGGAGAGTCCTCTTTGTCTTGGCCTTCACAACCTCCTACTATTCGTGTTCCTAAAATGGTAAATGGGAAGAGGCCCGCTACCGAAGCACTAGAGTTGATTCCTCCTGTCATTTTTGAACCTGCTCCTCTTGCTCTCATTCAGAAGTCTATGCTTCCACTAGAAATAGCTATGGAGGATACTCCCGTGGTTGAGCAGGAGGTTTTTATCCCTTCGCAAGCTCCTACTTCTAGTTTGAAGAGCCATAGAAACTGCCTTGTGCATGACCATAAGTGCTAATGAAAGGATCTTCTAGTTGAACAAGCCTCCTTACAAAAGGAGGAGGAGGAGATGACCACACCTGCTGCTATTTCCTCCTTTCTCCCCCCTTCTACCTCTACCCAAACTAGTTTTGAATCTCTTTCAACTTCTGCTATGAGCACGCATGTGCCTGGAAAGGTGCAGGTGTTTATCGCTCCTTCTATGGAGCCACCTCCATCGACTTCCATCCCAGATGTCTTGCCTTTCCCAAATCTTATGGATATAGTTAACACTTCGATTGTATCCATTGCAGTTCTTTCCTCTTCTCCCTCAACCCTCCTTCCCTCATCTATGGGGAGTTCACCTCCTCTAACAAAGAATAAGGTAGAGAATGGTCCCTCTGGAAATGGAGGATGTAAGAAGAGCGCACCTTCTCCAAAAGGTGGCCCCACATTGACTTGTTTTGTCTTAGTGGCAAAACCAGTCTCAGCCTCCCCTGAGTTCGTCACTGCTCCCGAGTCTCTTAATGAGCCTAGTGGTGAACCTCGATGCAAACTCCTCTGTCTTCCAAGGTGAGGCATGGAACTCCCATTAAGTGCATGTTTAACTCAGTTGATGAATTTTTTACCCTGTCAATGATCTTCATGAATTCATTGACCTTAGGCCCATAAGATTTGAGTGACAGAGACCTCACAAGTCCCTCTGCCTTTGCGCTTGTTGCGGGAGGATCGAAAGCTCCTCCCCTTAACATTACGCCATTGCAGGTTCATCACCCTTCCCCCTACAATGATGTAGAATGGGAAGTTGATGACCTCTTGGTTGACCAGTGTTAGGGGGATACCCTCTTTTTGATCTGTAGGTTAGATCTGTGTGTGTGTGTTGTGATGTGCTTCCCCCACAATCATGCTATATGTGTCTGGATGACCCTCATCACCATTGTTGGTGCTTGGATATAGGCATGGTATTTTTGTTATAAACTTCCTCTATATGTATCATCATTCTTCCATGTTTGTGATTGACTTTCGGTAAATTGGGGATGATGCAAAGCATCGGGAGCATTTAGGCTTCCTTCCATGTTAACCCAATTTTTATTTTACTTTGTCTTTCGTGCATTCTTCCTGATCTGGTTGGGGATTGATGATCTTTTGCCTCTCATAGCAATTACCTATTACATTTATAAATAAAGGCATATTTGACCCCGCAAAACTAGATCCCCCTATTCCCTTTGTGTGTGCCTTCTTTTCCTTTTCTTTTCTCCTTATCTTTCTCTCTTCTTTGCTTGTGTTATCCCTCTTATGTGTGATAACACTACTTCTACATTACTTGGTCTTTAGAATATGCATTCATTATCTAGTGAATATTCTCTCAAGAGCCCTCACACACTTCTTTGGTAGAATTCCATTCTCGAATTGAAACCCTAAACAAAACATGTTTCCTTCATCATGGATTCATAAAGAAAGGACTTGGGAACCTTCCTCCAAAGTGGGAAAAACTTTGATTTTCCCCTCATTTGGGTGCATATGCTTCCTTTCGAAATCCTTGATGAAGTGAACATCTTTCAAAAGGATTCCATGATAATGAATCGATTCGAGAAAGATGGCATTCAGTTTTGAACAGTGTGTCCCTTGAGTGGACCCCTCATTTTCATGCTGGGTTCCCGAGGGACCCCTTTGAAAGTTTTTAGCATGTTCTATGGCATCTAGCTCAGCAGTAGCTCGACTAGACCGGCTTCACATCTTGCATCTAGTTTGGGGGTAGCCTGATTGGACCTACTTCATGTCCTTACATCTAGCTTGGGAGCAACCTAACTAGAATTCACTTTTCAAGCAACACGTCCCTTGAGTGGACCCCTCTTTCCTTTTGAAGGGTTCTTGAGGGACCCCTTTGAATGTCTTACAACTTAGCGATGGTTTGTGTGACTGTTTGTTCACTGGCCTATGTGGCCACTTCCTGATGTGTTCTATCTATGGGTAAACATGTCGCCCTCTTTGATTCTATGGAGTTCCCTTTTCTCGGTCTCCTTCATGTGATAGTTCTTGAAGGATACCTCCCTTGCAAGATCGTGAGCCTGTGAGGCACTTTCATTCTCTAGCTTCATAGTTTTGTGTAACTATGAAGTCCTTTCTTGCAATTCTAAGTTCGCCATACCATGCTTTTCTTCCTCATCAGTTTAGGTATACATCTCTTACCTTATTACTTCTTACTACTCTACTTTACTAAAGCACTCATCAATACTCATGCTCGCTAAAGTGGGGCAAAATGTATAGGCATGAATTTGCACCCTTAACTCAAATTCCCCTTTATCCCCTTACACTTTAGAAAACCTAAGGCAGAGGCTTAATTTCACTTAAGCTTGCTGCTCACATCACACTTGGCATCCACTCTGTGTGTCGGTGGGGGAATTTCTATTGGGGAAACCATGCGGCATGTAGATGTCTACGCGGTGCGCTTACATTCCTGACAGAGTCCTGTGGTTGGAATCTATAGAGACGTTACACTTCCTACTATAAGTTGAAGTGTAACACCTCCCTTTGATTGGCCGACTTGAATATGGTCATTTTTCATCTTCTTCCTTCATATTATTCACTCTCTCATCCATTCTCAGGTTTTGCAAGATCTTGAGTTCATCTCTTGACATTTTCTCCACTCTTTCAAGCATCCACAAGCTTTGTAGCAGCACTTTACACTCCATAACATCAATCTACCACTCTATCGCTCTGATAGTGCGAGCACAAGACAAACACCATTGTAATAGAAGCTTGAATTCCTCTCATCTTCTCCTCCACTAGCCTTGAGTGCTTTGGATGGAGGTGGTAAGCTCCTCTTATCTCCTCTATCATTTTGGTTGAGTAAGAACGTATTGTCTTGTAGTGTCTTTTGTTTACATAGTTTTTCTTCTCTCCTTTATCATATTATTCCTATCATTGCAAACTTGGTTTTTTGTGGAGGTGGAAACACCAAAATGGGGGTTGGACTGAGGCAGACCCCTAAATAGCCCCCCAACATTTTCCTACTTTTTTGTGTGTAGGTGGAGATACCTTGGAGAAATATAGTGAGAAGATTGGTGTGTGAGATCATCTTCATCACCCTTGTGGTAATCTATTTCCTTTATCATCTTCATCTCTATATTTCGTTCTTATTCTTATTCTATCATTCTAGAAACACTTAAGTTGGGATGATAGTTCCCTTTTTAGAGTTTGACCTCATCTCTCTATTTTTCTAGCCGCACGGATGACAACACACCTATGAGATTCTAGTGCATCATGCTATCATCCTAGAACCATGCTTCTATCTTCTGATAGAGAGTTACCTAAGATGCAGAGTTAACTCTGAAGACTGACTTGCCTAGTCTCCTCTCAACTCTCAGGTTTGCAAAGTGATCAAAGGAATTTATAATCCTTATCATTCTCATCTCGTCTATCCTAACCTTCCTTTAAACTAAGGTAAGTTAGGGCAACCATATTACTCTCAGCCTTTCATGACCTGGGGCCTTACAATGGTTGGTCCCCCTCTCTTACACTATTGTTTAAAAATTAAATTGAACAAATTAATTACAAGTTGGAAAATATTGTGTTGTGAATTTTTACATTTTGTTGTTCAAAGTTAAATGGTAGAGTCTTTAGAGAATATTTTCAAGTGGTGGATAAAAATAACAAACGATATTGACATGTGTAGAGGAGGAGATTCGACACCCTCAAGCTGACAATGTATCTAGGGGTAAATTGTCATCAACTACCTCAAGGATCAAAGCTTAGGTGATAGGATGAGATGATGAAGAATGTTTATTTATAATGTTTTATATGGAATTAAAATATGAGAGTTCTTGAAAGAGTAGGTCATAGAGGTCTTATGGACTAAGGTGTAGATGCTTTATCATTGTATTGTAACTTCGGCATTGTTTCTTATAACAGATACATTGAGTTCTTATTTATTTCTATGGTTTCTTGGAATGAAACAACATGCACAATAATAATATAATCTAAAATATGATGCAAATACTTGATAATAATATGCCACTTCAAGGGGAAACCTCCTAATCCACTTTGAGGGGGATAACTCCAATAGTCTTCAATAAGAACACAATACTCAACATGATCATAATAAAATATCTATACCTCCTATATAGACCATACTTATGCCTAGGATATCACCTAGTTCGACCTAGATAAACCTGTATAATCCTTAAGCCAACCTCAATAACTAAATAAGAATCTTGTAATGATAATATGACTTAATTAAAGTTAAGGTAGCCACAAGCCGACTACTCATAACACTATACACACTATAGGGGTAGGGACATAGCATTGCCTTCCTCTTTACACAAGCATTGTCCCAAATACTAACTTTTTATTTTTCTTCTTCTTCACCTCCATTTCTTTCTTCCACTTCTTTTTCTACTGCTACTTCTAGTTCTTATTCTTCTTGTTCCTACTGTTATCTTTCTCTTGTTCTTATTCTTGTTCTTTCTCTTTCTCTTTTTTACTTCCACTTCTACTTTTGTTTCTTTTCTTCTTCTTGTTCCCAATCTTTTCGTACTCTTTCTCTTGCTCTTACTCTTGTTCTTGTTCTTGTTCTTACTCTTTTATTTCTCTTTCTCTTTCTCTTTTTCTTGTTCTAGTTACATTATTTTTCATTTTCTTCTTTTTTATAGCTACGTTTTGTTGTGAAGAAGTTTTAGAAAGATAATTTTGTAATAAATCAAATAAATGAAGTTAAAATTCTCTATTTTTTTTCTATAACTTACCAAGGCCTAGGTTGCGCATTTCTAGAAAAATCTCCCCAAAAAAGGTGTTTTGCAACCTTGAGAGAGAATTTTTTGGATACTCTAAATCTACAATAAATCACTTAATTATGCTCCATTTAATTTGAATTTTTTGCTATAGGATCCTCTCTTACCCATAAAAATCACTTTATAGAATAAGAAGCAAGTTAGGAATATTTGGAAGATATATGATTTCCAAATGAATTAGGAAAAAATCCTAATTCTATAATAAATCACTCAATTCTACTCCAACTCCTCTAAAATTTGGAATTTAGGTGCTCCAATATGCTGTTCAAAACCTCTTTAAGAATTAGACAAATTTTTCCCAAAATATGGAGATATTTGTTTCACAAAATTACCTCCATTTTTTGTTTTTAAATGCCTTGTCACAACAGTTCCAAGATCATGATTTGGTACCACTTGTAATTTGAAACAACTTACACAATAATAATATAATAGGATATATGATCCAAATACTTGATAATAATATGCCACTTCAAGGGGATTATCTCCAATAGGCTTCAATAAGATCAACATACTCAAAATGATGATAATAACCTACCTATACTTCTTATATTTACCATAATTATGCCTAGAATATCACCTAGGCCAACCTAGATAACCTTATATAAGCTTTATGCCTACCTAAATAACTAAATAATGATGTAATAATTATAATATGACTTAATTAAGAGTTAAGGTAACCACAAGCTAACTACTCATAACACTATGCACAGTGGAGGGGTAGGGGCATAAAAAAATTCTTTAAATATTTTCTCTAGGGTATATACTACAGTGTCAAAAAATTTCATTTGTGACATTTTAAAACTTGTTTGGGCCCTCCTTATAAAATTGAGCTTAATGATGCCTTGATTTAGTGTTTTAATGTGTCTAACACATTCACATTAGGTCTTGGGCCCTTGTGAACTAAGCAGACAAGTTGTACCTTATTTAAGGTGTTCTAAAGTGTTGTTCCAAACTTTCACACTTTTCTAGGGTTTTCACTAATTAATGGGGCTTCTTTATGCCTTAATTGGCTTTATTTTGCATCCAAAAGCCTTAATTAATACATCTTTATGAGGATAATCCCAAAATAAACCAACATCCAATCATAACTTATGTTGTTTTAGGTTGTTTGGCCTAGATTTAGTGATTTGGGACTCATATGCCACCTTGCGTGTATGGGTCCCACCTAGGTTTTAGGGCCCTAATCCTGATTTCACATGAATCTAAATATTTTTGAAAAATGTGTCCCATAGTTAAGCCTAATGGGACTCATACGCCACTTCTAGCATATGAGTCTTGTGTGGCCCAAAATTAAATTTAATTCAAATTCTTGGTAATATTTTATCCTCCTAGATCTTATGTTGGCTTGCAATGTTGTAATTTTGGGAAATTTGGCATAAACAAGTATAAATACAAGCTTATTTCACTCAGTTTACACCTATAAACTTGAGTATTCATGCATTATAGAAAATTTGAGCATTCAAGAGTTCACAAGAGCATTCAAGTGTTTACAAAGCATTGAAGGGCTGATTATCAAGTGTTTTGGAGCATTATTCAAGTATCAAGTATCATGTCAAATTCATCATGCATCACGCTTGTTTTTTAGCTAACAATTGTGATGTAAGGTTTCATGATTCAAGGTAGAATTCCATTCAAGATCTATCACATTCAAGCAATTGTCAAGATCTACATCCATTGGAGTCATTTCATACATGTTCACAACCTTTTTATTACTAGGGTTCGGTGAGTTGCAACATTTCATTTTTTCATTCATCATTTCTTTATCTCATTTGATTTCATTACAAGGTTTGATTACCTAAATGAGATTTAACCAAGGAAAACCCCTTTCGACTATCAAAAAAACATTTTTCCCTCTCTTTAGTGTGTGATTTGCAAATCTAGGTTGAAGACCTTCTAAAGAGAAAGATTGGAAAGAAATTGAAATTGCAAAGTCATTTAAGTTGTCACCTTACTTACAAGATCATTGGACAACATTTACATAGTGGAAACTTCACATTTAGATCCAAAAACCAAGTCAAGAAGGAAAAGTAGGGATTGAAGAGCAGATTTAGGTCCTAATTTTCTGAAAAAGTCAAACTAGACTGATACGCCACTTTTGGCATATGAGTCCCGGTACAATGAAATTTGCAGCTTTTAGGAGTTCTAGACATATCTTTGCTAGATTTTTGTTCCTTCCCAGAAACCCTAATTTGGGACTAAATCATCCAGACTGACATATGAGTCCCAAGAGGCATTAATTTCAATGCTTTCAACATTTCAAGCCTTCATCCATGTAGATATAGATTTCCAGGTGCACAACTCAGATCTCTTAGCTTTATGTTTTGATTTACACGCTTGAGGAGGTAAATCTCTAAAAGAAATCTTGGTAGACTCATTAATGGGGATCTTTAAACACTTGTGGCTAGGTAAGTAGGACATGATGGGAAATGAAGGTTTTCCATCCACATTGTTATTACACAAAAACCAGGGCAAGATGGCCATGAATCCAAATTTAGAAACATCAAAGAACCCGACCTTTAGAAGAGGAGACAAAATAGCAGAAAGGATAAATCCAAAGAGGAGCTTTTCCTCATAATAATTATTCACATGATCAATATTAAAATCAAAAAACTTCATGAAAATACGATAGCTTAGCACAATCCCTAAAAGGAGATTATGTATGGTATGGCCCTGCCTGGCCTTAATCACAAAGTACCTGCCATAATTCCTCATGATGCCCTCTCTTTTTATAAATGGACTCCACCCCATAATTCAAATATTTCCACTTTTAGGACACCTCAACATTTACACCCATCCTCATAGCCCATAAGACAAGCATGTGGACCCCCCATAAAGCCCATAAAAATGCATGATTAGTTATTATCATTGATTAAATAAGGGTGTAGAACTTCTTTCAGGATTAGACCTTGAATACCTAGTAGTAGGTTCCCCAAATTATGTCAACACTTAGAGAATTTCCAATGTGTGCCAAGGTTGGCTAAGGCATCAGCCACTTGATTGTCCTCCCAGTAAATGTGGGTAGTAATCTTCAAATTCAACTTAGACATGAATAGCCTTATGTCTAATATGATGTCTTTAGTGTTCCACCCCAATAACCTACCAAAGTTAATAGCATCAATAATAGACTTAGAATCCCCTTCAATATGAAGGTTCTTAATCCCCATAGAAACAATAATATGCAATCCCTTTAGTAGTGCATGAGCTTCCACAATCATAGAAGATTGGATAGCAATCCCCCTAGAGTAACCGGCCACAAAATTTCCTTTGCAATCTCTGATAACACCTCCTATGCTAGCTCTACCTGGGTTGCCTTTGGCTGCCCCATCAAAGTTAATTTTATACCAACCACTATTTGGAGGCTTTCAAATAGTGTTTCCTCTAGCTAGGGATATGGAGTTGTCACAGGAGCTTACATCCAGGTTTTAATTTCAAGCTTTCTCCATAATAATTTATCTCTTTGTCAGACCCTTCTCCGAGGTTTTCCTTTTGAAGAGCGAAATTTTTTCCTCAATGAGCCAAGAAGCAATCCTAAAAACCTCCTTCAAACTCATCACAATGTTCTTGAAAATCCTATTGTTTCTCTCTTTCCATAAGCACCAATAGATAATGGGGGGAGCCTAGTTCCAAAATTCACAAAGTAAGGGATGAATGAAGGGTCCAATCCAACTCAATATAAAGGATTTAATATCTTTACACATAGTCCATTGAATGCCCAGACATTCTATAGCTAGCTCCCACACATCAATATAAAATAGGTAGTGCAATAGCAAGTGGTCCACCGATTCTTCCTTGGAATTGCATAAAAAACATCTGTTGGGGATCTAGAATCCCCTTTTCCTCAAATTGTCCTAGGTAAGAATCCTATTATGGTGGGTAGTCCACCAAAAGAAGTTAACTTTCAAGATCATGTGTTGATTCCAAACCCTCTTCCAAAGGTCAAGGACAACACCCTGGTTCGTTAGATGATTGTAATCTGATTTAACAGAAAGATCTCCCTACTTATCATGAGTCTAGAAGAATTCATCCCCCAAGATGGTTAAGGGGAGTCTAGTAAGGGCAAGTAACTCCTACAAGGACTTGGCAAGGAGGCTCAATTCATGGGATAAAGGGCAGAAAAGATCCAATATATTCCACTTCCTAGCACCATGTGAGCCAAAGAGGTAATCACTAATATGAAAACCAAAGAATCGTTGAGCCAGCCTCTTAAGATTTCTAAATTCAGAGTTTTCCATACGAGTATCAAGTAACCAAGGGTCCTCCCAAAATCTGGTTTTATTACCATAACCAATATTCCATTTCATCCTATTCCTGAGCAGACCCTACTGGCTACAAATGCTCCTCCAAGCCAAGGAACCTCAAGGATGAACCTCAGAGAGATAGTCAACCAAAGGTTTCTTTTGAAGATATTTAGCATTCATAATCTTGCACTAATCCTTTTTATTCCTCAGTTGGTCCCAGCCCACTTTGGCCATCAAACCCTTATTGGTATTAGAGACAATCCTAATCCCAAGCCCACCACTATTTTTAGGTTGACATACTTTTTCCCATTTAACTAGAGAAAATTTCTTCTTGTCCTCAGTCCCAGACCAGAGGAAATTCCTTTGAATTTTCTCAAATCTATCAACTATAAATCTGGGGGTCTTGAATATTGATAGGAAGTAGACTGGTATACCCTAAAGATCAGTAGATAGGATCTGAAGTTTACTAGCATGGCTAAGGATGGAGCCTTTCCACATAGCTAGTTTTCTTTGGATCCTTTCAAGGATTGAATTCCAAAAGTCAGGAGTGACTTCCTTGATAGTAAGAGGTAGACCAAGATAAACCTAAGGAAGATAACCACTCATACAACCTAGAACATGAGTCACCCGAGCTTGTAGGTTAGGAGTTCTATTGAAGAAGTAAATCATAATTTTATTATAGTTAATGCACTAACCAGAACATGCAGTGTAGTTGTTAAGACATTTTTTCCATTTCCTAGCTTCAAGCACAAAGGCTTTCCCAAATAAGAAAGGATCATCCAAAAAAATTTGGATCACAATCGTATTTAAGGAAGAGACAGCCTTGATTCCCATAATAGACCCTTCACAATAGATTAGAAAAATTCTTGCTCAAGACATCCGCAATCATGATAAACAAATAGGGTGAAAGGGGGTTACCTTGTCTAATACCTCTCCCAATAGAGAAGAACCCAAAAGGAGTCCCATTAACTAGAACAAAGTACTTCACCGTTGTTACACACTCCATAATGAGTTTGACCATAGATTGGTCAAACCCAAACTTAGCTAAGACTTTTGCGATAAAGTCCCAAATCACCCTATCATAGGCTTTTGAAATATCTAATTTAAGGGCCATACCAACATAGTTGCATCTATCCATGAAATGGAGTAACTCATGGGTGGTTGTGGTAGCATCAAGGATATGACGACCAGGCACAAACCCTTTTTGAGTGGGGCTGATAAGTTTTTCAAGGAGAGGTTTGATGCGGTTCACCAAAATTTTAGAGAGGATTTTATAAAAGGTATTACAAAGACTGATGAGACGAAAATCAGTCATAGATTGGGGATCATCAATCTTGGGAGTTAAGGCTAAGAAGGTGTCGTTTAGTTGTTTGAGAATCTTACCAGATTTGAAGAAATCACGAGCAACTAAGACAAGGTCCCCATTGACAATCTCCCAAAAGATCTAAAAGAAGGTTGGTGGAAAACCATCTCGGCCAGGCGCTTTTTAAGCCCCTATACTAAAGGTAGCCAACCTAACCTCCTTAGGAGTGATAGAATTGAGGATCCCAAGGTCATCATTCTGGGTAATGAAGGTCGGGAGAGGGTCTAGTAGTAGACTGTCTAGAGTCCGATTAGGAGCCTCAACAGGAGCCAAATAAGCCCTCTGAAAATAGTCAACAGCCAAGAGACCAATCTGGGTGGGCATATTGAGCACATCCCCTTGCTCATTAAGAGATTTAATTATCCAATTCATTTTCTTATGTTTGATGGCAAAGACGTGAAACATGTTTTGTATGTCAAGGGGCCAAATTATTTTATAAATCCATTTTGGAGAAAACTACCACGGAATGTGTGCCCATTGATCACATGAATCAACAATACTATAATGATTCATTGACTGGTCATGAGGAGAATTGAATTTTTCTATACCATAGGTTTTGGTAGTTTTAGTTTTGGAAAATTTCTTGTATTTCTCTATAAATTAGATGCTTTGGATAGTTTTTTCATGGATATTGTGTATATGAAACAATATTATTCTATTGAAATGTTATCATATTGAAGGGAAATGTTGGATGTATTATTGTAAAACTTGTTATGAAATTAATATAGAATTGTGTTCTCTTAGGTTCTTGAGTTTTTTTATTGAAAGGGTTTCTCCACATAAATACTAGTGGGTGAAATTTCAAATATATGTCACATTTTAGGCCAACTTACTCGCATAAGTGAATTTAAGCATTTTCAATTGAAGTCAAATTTGGTCAAAAATATGGTCTAGTTAGATTTATTCTAGCTAAATTAGATATAGACCACAAATTTTCCAACTAGAAGTTTTCAATAAATACATATGAGGCATCATTTTGGGGTCAATTTACCAAAAAAATATTTAAATTTTTTGATCTTTTGACAACTCCTACTCATGCAAATAACATTTTGAAAAAATTAAAATATATCTTTTGTAGATCTATCGATTTAACTTTCAAAATATAATTATTTTAATAGTTTAATTATTTTTCATATTTTATTTTTTATTTTCACTAAAAGTAGGTCATCAACACTAAGATTGATTATATATATTATTTTTTAATTTTTTTATAGGTAAATGTTTCCAAATTTTGGGGTGGCAACTCCCATATCCTAGTGCTTTATTGGATCTCTAAGGGGGTCTTTATTTTCCATCTGGCATATGACATTGTTCTACATTCATCTTATGGATTTTCTTTTGGGTGAAATTCTATTATCTCCCCGTACTCATATTGAATTTTCATGCAAGCCATGCTTTTCACGGTTGTAACCTCGAGGTGATAGTTGTCTGCCTCTGCACAAGTCTCATTTACACCACTCTGCTTAGTAATTAACACCTCTTGCTCTCTTTAAGCCATGGCTTGTCGGAGAATGATTGATTTTCCTTCTTTCACATGTGATTCAATATCTCTCGACTCTGGCTAAGGATTCGGCTGATAATGGAATAATTTCACATGAACAAGCCTTAATTAAATTTAGCATTATGGTTTGCAATATAAAGAATTTTGATTATTCAATTGAAATAGTGATTTCTATCCTATTACTCAATGACCGCAGTCAACTAGAATTCCTTGGGAATATTATAGACTAGCACTTGAAGTTAGTGATGCTTGAGAGAGGTATGCTAACCATGAAGGTGATGAGGCTGATACTAGGTTGAAGGTATCTTTCTTCAATGGAATGGTATCATGAGAATTCAAACATCCCTACCTGTTTTGTAGCTTCCCTTCTCGACCTCCATGTGCTGAAAGATGAAGTGAGAAGGTTGACCCATAAATTTTTTTGTTCCTATTTATTGGGAGGTTTGGAGGATGTTCTGAATGCTACTCAGCTAGCAATTGGAATGCCTCGACCATGGGACCTTCACCTTCCCATTGGACGAGCACCTTATTTCAAATTTCTCCTTGACATTCCTGATGGTGAGATTCTGCAACTCCACAGCTGGACTGTTTTTGGGTACAAATTTCTTCACAAACTCTATCAAATAGAGCCAGTCGATGATTTTGAGTGGTTGGAGGAGTTCGATGTGTATAATGTTGATTGAGGGTCTAGTAAATATGAACAATTTTGATACCAACCCAGATAAGGATAGTATAGATATTCTCATAGTTGGGATTTTGTAAAATGTAAATCTTAGGGTTAGGAACCAGAGTTTAAAGTTTATAAAGAATTTCCTTTCTTTGTTATAGAAGTGACAATATATCCGAGACTTTAAATTTATTATGATATTAATTTAATATTAAGTACCAAACTGCATGGTTTTATTATAATTATCGTTCCTCTTGATTTGGTCAGGATTAATGAGCTTTGTTCTCCTTTTATTTTTTCGTTTGATAAAACGTGCATGCATTTTACATGCTTTTCATGATGTGATATGTTTTGAGTTATTTGGGTAATCTAACTTTTTAATTGAGATGGAGTTGTTAAAGAAAATATTGTTCAAAGGCACTAATTTTGGTTTACTTTTTAGTGCCATGGTTTGATAGAATGTACTTTATTTATGATTAGGGTCTTGATTACAATACCTAGCACTTGTAAGGCCATTTTTGATGGTTAGGTCTTAATGGATTGTGATAGAAGAATTGACTAGATCATATCTTAGGCTAGTTAGTTTTTCCCATGGAGACTTACCGTCCAAGTGATACAAAGATTCATTTAAAGACCTTGATTATACCATGAAATTTTAGGTCATAAAAGTAGATTTGGCTCTTTACATTTGTTGTTATTCTTTTTGATTTTTCATAGCTACATTTCTGCATATTTTGAATAGGTTCATAGGGTTTATGCCCTCCTATGATTTACATGTCACCCCATACCCAAACCAGAAACATATTTGGCCCAAAGGGTTATGTTCATTGGATAATCATGAATTTCATGGTTGGCCCTAGCATATTAAGTCAATTGTCATTATTTTTTTAGCTAAGGCCAAAGTTTGAACCTTATGTAGAAATCATTTCACCCTAGTGTTTCCCAGGGCTATTCAAGTTAATCATGCTTATGATTATTTGGGTTCGAGACATCTAGAGGCATGTGTGTAGAGGTGCTCTAGTTTCCATGCCACAATCCAACTATTTGTTATACAAGATGGGGCTTTTATTTTTCCTTTTGTATGTTTCATGTTGTGTGTTGTCAAAGTTTGGGGAAATCCTAAGTATGGAAACCCCAATTTTCATAACCTGCACCAAGTCACAGTTTGTATTTCTTGGTCTAATTTTTGATAGACGGTTGAAAGGTATAATACAAAACCCAGAATCCTTAACCATTAAGACTGTGAAAATGGTTTTGGGGAGGAGATTCGTGGCAACGAGAAAGAGGTACCGACTAAATTATAACATCACCTCTCACTTTGTAGAATCTTTACTAGATCTTCATGCCAATAAGGAGATGATTTCACAACTAACCTAGCAAGTATTTAAACTTTCTTTACTCCAAGGTTTGGAATTGGTACTGGATGATGCACAACTACCTAGGGAAGGAATTACCTACCCCTCTGACTTACTACAACTTGAATAGGCCACCTCCAAACTTCTTCCTTTTTTTTCAAATGTTTATGAGTTAGACTATTGGGTGCACCGTTTCAACACTAAAACCACTTATGAATTTCTCAAGAATTTATATTAGCTCATTCCTATGAATGTTTCTAAATGAATTACTCATTTCATTTACTGTGATGATTAGGGTTTGCAATTTTCCACCCCAATTTTGTAGTATGTTCATAGTAGTATATATATTTTCCCAAATTTTGTGTTAGCCTCTCAGCTAGGGTTACCTAGTCGTAGCTTGTATAAAATTAAGAGCCCAATTTTGAAGTAACTTGTATAAACACCTTGGACTGAAGATTCCAATCACTTGTCTGCCCTTAGATTATCATATTTATGCTGACATTTGAGTTGCACTCTATCTCGATATTCTTGAGGCATTTTTATTTACATAAGTGGAGATCCCCGACAATCCCTTCTATATCATCAACGTTATTTGTGACTTCTAGTAATTTTGCTAGCATTGCCTCAAACAACTAACCATATTCATTTCTAATGATTCATCCAATTCTAATTTTTTTTGGGTTTCCTCTTGATGCTCCATCGATGTTGAGCTTCAAGCATCCCTATGGGAGAGGGATCTATTTTCCTTTTTTCCTTTTTTGTTTGGAGCCTGGAGCAAACTAGAAAAATAGGGGAACCTTAAGCTACTTCCAATTTCTCATTAGTTCATTATCTCACCCCATAAACTTATTTTTCCTTTGTATTTTTATATGGGCATTTCGCCATTCTGATATGTTATTTTCTATGTCAACTATTATCTCTTCTACTTATTTAGATTTATCTTGGAAGATTCGCCTATTCCTCTCCTTCCAAATGTTCCATATCTTCATAGATGGGGCTATCTACCAAATTAGGTTCCAAAAGGCTTCCTTCTTTATTTTGGTCTAGCTAAGCAATAAATTCCACAGTTGGCTACTTCATGAAGAGGTCCAATTCAAATTCCTTTGTAACCAATCCCAACATTGTTTTCCAAAGGGATAGTTTAGGAGCAAGTGATCTACATCTTCCTCTTTTTCTTTACACATGATGTGCCACTTAGGGCTTGATATGCCAATAGCTTTTAATCCATCTCTAGTTAAGATTCTTCCATGTAGGGCCATCCAAGTAAAGGCTCCAACCTTTGGTAGTGTCCACTTTCCCCATCACAACTTATGTCGCCAGATCTTTTCACCTTCCACCATTTATATTTTGTAACAAAGCTTTACTAAGTATATGCCTGATTTTGCACCACACCAAATTATTTTATCTTCTTGATTATTTAGGCATCCATTAGCACTAATTTAAAATTCTTCCATCTAAGATTGCCATTATCCTCTTCTACCACATAATCCCTAACATTTTTCCCATACCTCTACCTTAAAGGGGGAATATGTTCTCTCAGCTCAGGGTATTTTTTTAGGGGTTTGTGCCCACCCCAAGAGTCCAAATAGAAATTTGTTCGCTTTCTATTATTGATTTACCAAGTTAGATGGTTTGTTATTAGATGCCTACAGTTTAACATGAAGTTCCAAATGTGGGATCCACTTCTAGGGTTAGCTATGGTTAAGATTCTATCTAGATCCCCATTATCAAGGTACTTGTTTTGTAAGATTTTGCACCAAATTAGATGTGGGTTTTTATACATCTTCTAAATTAATTTGGCTCCAAGGGCCCTGTTTTGGGCTTTTAGGTTCCTTATCCCCACACCTCCTTCTTCTCAGGGCTTGTACACTTGATCCTAATATATCAACAAGATTTTATGCTAATCATTTTAACCTTCCCATAAGAAATTTTTTAAGATGCCCTCTAATTGGCAGCTTCTTTTGAGGTTAATTGCATGTTGGACATTGCATATACTAGGATTGCAGATAGTACTTCTTTCATCATTGTGATTCTTCCCACCAATGTGAGTCATTTTCCTCTCCAAATAAGGGGTTTATCCTTGAATTTCTCTTTTATTTTCTCCCAAAGTTTGGTTCTTATTATTCCTTTGAAGATAGGCACACCTAGGTGCTTACATGGTGTGACATCTATTGTGTATCCCAGGAGCTTTAAGATTCCTTTTTGTAGAATTTTTTTGGTATGGAAGAAGTATATTTTGGATTTTTCTTTATTGATTTGTTGCCTTGATGTCTGAATACATTCCTCCATCCATTCTTTAATCTTTGATGCTTCATTGATTGAGGATTCTCCATAGAGTAGTGTTTCATCTATGAATTTTTGTTGGGTAGTTCCTTCTATATTTGGATCAATCTACACCCCTTTCCAACTACTTTCCCTTTGGTATTTTTCTATATTTTTTCTGAGACATTCCTCTATTATAACAAAGAGAAAAGGGGAAATAGGGTCCCCTTGCCTTAGGCCATTTGAGCTTTCAAAAAAAATAGATAGGAGTCCATTTACCAGTGCAAAGTATGTAGTTGTTGATAGGAAGTAAAAGATCATTTGGATCTAGTCTTCACAAAAACCAAACTACTCTATAACTTTGATTAGAAATCTCCACCTCACTCTATCATAAGCTTTTCTTATGTCAAGCTTAATCATCATGCTCTATGTCTTTTGTTTGTTGATTAAGTGCAGGGATTGAGTTGCCACTATGATACTGTCTATTATGTCTTTCCCTAGAGTGAAGCCACTTTGGTTGGATGAAATTACCTCCTCAAGTATTTTCTTTAATCTTTTGGCAAGAAATTTTGAAATAATTTTGTAAATTATGTTGCATAGTGAGATAGGGCGGTAGTCCCCCATGCTTGAGCATTCCTCCATGTTTGGTATTAGCACCAAGACTATATTGTTCATGTCTTTGGTCTAAACTTTGGATGGCCTATATTATTTTGTATGATTTTTTGATTTTGGAGATGTTATGGAATAATTTGGTGTTGGCATATCCTTCGCATAACCAAATATCTTTGTATTTGGATTTCCAATACTCCTCCTATCTTGCTAGGATTTCTTCATATTCTTCCTTGAGCTCTTTTTCTTTTATGTAGTCCTCTTAGAATATCCATTGGTTCATTACTTTTTTATTTAGAGACAATAAAGCATCTTCTAGCCTATCCTTTTCAGAGAAGATGTTTTTAAATACAGTTCTATTCCATTCTTGTAACTTCCTTTTGATACATTTTAATTTGTTTGAGAATATGAAGCTTTTAGTTCCTATAAATTTTGTGGCCATTTTCTTCCACTACTTAATTTGACTAATGAGTTCAGGTCTCCTAAACCATACCTTTTCAACTTTGAAGGCTCCTTTCTTCTACGTATTATCTAAATTGATTGATAGTTTGATAGGTAGAAGGTCAGAGCCTGCTAGGGGAAGGATAGAGGCTTCAATATTGAAATTGGTTTCCAGCCACTCTTGGGAGAAGAGAAAACTATCCAATTTCTCTTTGATGCATCCTCCCTCGATCCTCTTGTTAGACCATGTAAGTGAGCCATTTTTTGTTTGGGCACCGATCAGATAATTGCTGGTTAGGAATTGACCAAATTCATTCATAGAGGTACTAATTTTTTTTCCCCCATCAAACTTCTATGATTTCCTTAAGATAACATTAAAATCTCTGCTCATGATTATTTTCCCATAGTTATAGTTGACAATTTTTTGGCTTAGGGTTTCCCATAGCCTTTTTTTCTCCTGGACCCTTGCTAGGCCATAGATGTTGAACTAGGTGTATTTGAGGTTATACTTTAGGCTTAACACCTCACACATCATTCAATTTTCATTTCTTTCGATTGTTCTTAGTTTGATATTTCATGATCGTCAAATTATCTCCAGACCACCTGTTGTGCCGAATGATTTAGAATATTACTCCGCCCATCCTCCTAAGTAGAAGAATGTGGCACCCTCATCCTCTAGTTTCATTTCTTGTAGTAGGATTATGTCTAACTATAAATTTTCTATTTGATGCTTGATTAAGAATCTTTTGTTAGGGGCATTGAGGCCCCTCACATTCCAACTTACTATCTTCATGGTGCCTTAGAGGGGGAGTGCTCTTCTCCCTTGTCATCTTTCCAAAATTTGATGATGCTCCTAGTGCCTTTCTCCTAGGATAGTTCTTCCCTTTTCTGCATGTTTAATTTCCTCCCTCTTTTCTTTTTGATCTTTTTTGTGGGTTCTAGCATCCGAGCTACTGATTTTGATATATTCCTTAGTTCTATGATATCTAATTCATTAGGAAAATCCTCATTTCTACTTTCAGATAGAAGGTCTTCTGCTATCTCCTAAGTTTGTAAGGTGATGCTTAAGTCTTCCTACTAGATCATGCTAATGTTTTTTTCTGGAATCTTGCCTATTTTCTTCTATTTTTTTGCCTCTGTGTTTATTTTGCATATCTCTCATTCTAGAGACTTCTTTTTTGGGCCTTCCTCCTATGACCCTTCTTGGCCTCTGCCTTTTCATTTATTTCCTTTTTCCTCCATACCTTCTTTTTCTTTGTTGGGGCCCTACAATTCGTCATCGGGTGGTTTCTCTTACCACACTTCAAGAAAAAGGATTTATCTTCCTTAATTTGAACTTCATGTTTCCAGATCCTTGATTTGGTCTTTAGCATGATTTCCTTTGGTATTTTTTGTATTGCAACAATCTATATTATTGTTTTTAGGTAGGAGTTTTGCTCTGAAATTTGCATGTTAATCTCTATTAGAGTGCCTATTGTTCTACCTATTTTTTCAAGACATTCTTCCATCCAGAATTCTATAGGCATGTTGTGAAGCTTGATCCATTTGGATTCCTTATAGGGATTCTACTTTTTGGTGTTGAAGCCTAGCTCCCAGTTCTGCATGTATAATGGGAAGTTATCTATCTTCCAGCTAGGCCATTGTTGAGTATTTTATCTTTGTCTTCTTCTAAAAGAAAAACCACCATGAAGAATCCATTAGGCAAAAACTTGATTGCATGGTCAACTTTCCAATTCGCCCTTTCCCATTCTTTGATGTAGTTTTTTCTTCTCCTTTTTCTAATTATTTTACAAATTATTGCTATTTCAAGGATAAGATCCATATCCTCCTTTGTTTCTTCCTCAACATCAATCTCGAGGACTGGTTTAGATTTGTTTTTGGTATCCTTGAATGTTTGTCTTGGACTTGTTGATGTAGATTTTTTGGATCTGCTCTTATGATTTGTTGAATTGGTGTTTCTAGATTTTTTATATGTTTTCGATTTATTAAGTCCTTCTACTTTCATGGACATATTTAATAGGTTTAGGGTTGCATGTTCAATCCATTTTTGTGATTTGTCTTTTCTTTTTCTACTTGATAATGGAAAATTATTTGGCCATTTTATAAAATTTGGCTTTGAGGATTCATAAAGCCATTGAAAAGATGCCATAGGCCAATCTTTTGATTTCATTTCATAATGAATAATTCACTTCCTTTTTGTTGAATATTCCTTTGTGGTTCACAAGACTTGAATTCTGAAATTCATGGTATAGATCAAGATTTCACTAATTTTTGCCAAGCAAAGAAGAGCATAAATGAGAATTTATTTAATTATAAGGTTGATTATATTTTCAAGAAAAAAAATACTAGAACTTATTAATTTAAAAAATGATGCACTAGAGAAGAGATTCCAATCCAAGACATGATATGATTTTTTCTATTCTAGACAAATAGTTAAGACAAAATGTAATGTCCAATTGAAATAGTTATATTTTCAATACACATAAATTTTAAGATTTATTTAAAATACATGTTTATCAAAATTGGTAAAGAGTTAATCCATGCACTAAAGTTTCAAAAAAAATACACAAAAAAAATTGAAAGAATTTATTTTACTTGATAAAAAGCAATGTCACACTTAACTTCATTTTTAGCATTTTATTAGAAATTAAATTATAGTGTCAATTTCATAAAAAAAATATTACATATTTTTAATTTTCAAAAATACACTAAAAATCAACATTTTAGTAGTGTTGAGATTTTCATGGATCAGCTAGGACTCGAACGTAGGACCTTCCATTTTCTAATAGAGTACTCTACCAATCTATTGGCCCCTATTGGACCATTCCATCTTAGTTTAGGATGTGGACTATTTCCAACATGCCTTATTAAGTGACTCTATAGAATACTTGCATCTCCTAGCCTAGCATGGCTTTAATACTATGTAAAATTTCCAAGATCTCTGGATATAATTCTAACACTAATCAATTTGTCAATGTCAAGAAATCACATGCTCCTACCCATGATATTAAGGAAAAATAGAATATGCAAAGAAATAATTCAAGTGATGATGAATTAGATCATAATATGGAATACATATAGAGTAATAATCTTCTAAAATAGTGGTGCCTAAAAATAGGCATGTAATCACTTAATTTTGATCTAGATAAAAAAATCAAGTGGTTGACTAATAATAGAATGTGTATAAAAATGGACACATAACTCCTTGTCACTCCTAAGTAGGCTCAATTCCTCCACTAACACCCCCTCTTAAGAATAGGTTAGGTAGGATCAAATAAAATTAAGTCCTAATAACTAGGCTTGATGAGATACCCAAGTACAACACAAACTCTCTTAAAGTGAAGAAAGGGGAAAAAACCAATGAGAAAAAACTATACCCAAAAGAGAGAAAAGAAGATGAAGAGTACTATAAGACCCCCTAAAGATGAAGTTGATTTTAAAGTAAATCACACCTTAAGAATACCTTGTAGACGAATGAAATTTATCTTAGTAAAAGGCTTGATGAAAATGTCAACAATCTACTTTGAAGACTAGAAATAGACTAGGTTGACGATTTGACCATGAATAAGCTTCTAAATATGATTTCCATGTGAACCTTTATGTGTTTGGTCCACTAGTGCTATACTAGATTCTTGCATATTTGGATAGTTCTCTACTTGTCACAATGGATTATTGTGGGCTACCTAAATGGAATGCAAAAATTAGTGAGAATTCCCTAAAGAAAGAGAGCCTTATTAGCTACATTAACAAATATCGTGTACTCTACCTCTATGGATGATAAAGCAATAAATTTTTTCTTTATGATAGAAAAATTGATAAGAAAAAAACCTAATGATAAACTATAATCTAAAGTATACTTGCGATACTAAGTATCACCAACCCAATATAAACTTGTGTATCCAACCAAGTTGGCCTCTATTCCAATTTTGTAATGAATACCGAATTTTAGAGTACCTTGAAGGTAGTGAATGATCCTCTTATTTTCTTTCCAATGTATCTCATGAGATTCTTGCATAACTCTTGAAACCACACCTACTATATATAAATTTTCAAGCATGGTATGATTCAGATAGATGAGACTAGGAACAATTTTTTGATATAAGGTAGCATCAACCAATAGTGTAGTATAGTTATCCTCAAGCTTGAATCCAAATAGAATAGAGTTAGAGAAAGATTATAATTAGTCATCTAAAATTGAGAAAATAGATAAAGAGTGTGCTTGGTTGTGTAAGGGATATTCTTGAATTAGAATATGAAATCTCAATGTCAAGGAAGTAGTGTAATAAACCTAAGTCCATCACATGTCAAATGTATCTTGTGGAACTAACTTTACTATTGTAATAGTATATGAAGAGCTCCTAAAGACTAAAAGATCAACAGAATAAAGTAATAGTATCAATAGTGAACCATCTTCCCACAAGAGATATATATTAAGATATGAATGGCATCTAGAGAAACCTAATTATAGGAAATAATTCATCTTGGTATACCAAGATCAAGGGGTTAATTTGAATCTATAGAGGGATTTCTTAAGTCTAAAAGCTAAGAATGAATCTTGAAAAAACCTTGGTGTTTATTCCATGTAGATATTCTCATCAAGGTATCTATGAATAAAATCACCATTCACATCCATTTGGTGCACATCCAAACCATGTGTTGCAATAGGAAAAAGTGTGAATGAGATTGAAGTAATATTAGCCACAAGTGTTAAGGTCTCTATGTGGTCAATGCAAACAACTTGTGAAAAAACATTGACAACCAAACGTGCCTTGTATTTATCAACCAATCCACTTATACCAAAATTATTTCAATATCCACCTACACCAAACTACCTTCCTTCCCTTATAAAGATAGTTTAAATCTTGTGTGGTTCCTCATTAAGGAATCATATTCCTCATTCATAGCACTATCTCACTTAGGTATGTTTGATTCCTCTCAAAAAAATTATGGATCAAAGGTTGAGAAAAAGTAAGAGTGTGGCACACTTTGATAGTATGAACATGTGTGTCTACCATCTATTGGATTCACTACCCAAGTAGTTGCACTCTAAAATTTATATCTAGCCAAAAGAGGGTAAAAAGTGGGTGAGTTGGTTGCTAAAATATCATCCACTCAAACATGTGTACAAGAAAATGAAGATGACTCCCTATCAATACCTTCACTATTAGAACTAGAAGAACAAGAATAATCTACCTTGGTAATTTTTTCTAGATGGTTTGAGTCATTAGAAGAATCATAAAATCCAAGTGAATCCAAAATAAAATGAGAAATTCCAAGTACATAGTTGATAAGACTCTCCTATAACATAACATTGCTCTTAATGAACAACTCATGTGTGGTCAAGTAGAATAGGTGATAACCTTTAACACCATTTGGATAACCTACATAGATACAAGCTTTGTCTTGGAGTTATATATCCTTACCATGTTGCTTTGATATGAATACCATGTATGGAAATATGAAGATCCTAAAATGTGCAATTGATGATTCCCTACATGTTCAAGCTTAAAAGGGACTAATTTCATTCAAGGCTTTGTGAGGAACTCAATTTTAAATATTAAAAGCATAGTTTATTGCTTCTTCCTAATGTTGTGGTGTAAGGCCCTTGGAGTGTATCATGCAAGTAGCCACCTCTTAAATAAGAATATATTCATTTGTTAAGAAACACCATTATATTGGGGAATATAACAAGCTCCACATTGCAAGTCTATCCCTTATGTTATAAGAATTGACATAGTCACCCCCATTGTCTATTTAAAGAACCTTGATGAATTTCCTTGATTTTTTTCTAGCATGAGTCTTGAAGTCTTGAAAGTTGTTAAAAACTTTAGATATTTGTTCAAAGAGGTAAAACTAAAACAAACAAAAATTTTTTATTAGAATTTATAATTAAATAAAAAGACAGAAAAACTAATCAAGTAGCTTCTATATCTAATACATTACATGCAGTATTTTTATTTTGATGTTGGTCCCACAAACTACCCAATCTACAATGTTCCATTTGAAATATTGAATGAATGCAATTAACCCTTCCAAAATCACTTTATCATAACTCATTTATCCACATTTCCTCAAATTATTTGTCTAAGTGAAATTTTTAAAACAAAAATTATAATTTAAAATAGTTATATTATATTATTTCAAATACATTTCTATTATTTTTTTCAATTATAAAATAAATATGTACTATTGCAATACTTCTTGAAATAAATACTCATGACTGATACTTGTAAAAATTTCCATTCAAAGATTACCCTCTCTTGTCATTTAGATTGGTAGGACACAACAAATTCATGTGACAAAGGAGGTGACAAAATCAATTTCTATTTAGTCTCAATTCACACAAACCTTTTGTTTCAACTTGTAGAACTTCTTGAATTTTTTTATCCACAAAGATATTATCATGTCACTATGTATTTTTGTTCCTTCTTGATTTCTTTCTTGTGATTTGAAGGTTAATAATCAGCCTAATTATCCATTCTTGTTTGGATTATCTGAGTATTGGATTGGCTTATATTCTTTTAAAAGGGAATATTACTTATTTTTGGAAGAATAATAAGGATCGTATTTCTTGTTCATATGGAACTTTCCAGAAGTTATTGGATGTATTATGGAGTTTGAATTGAGTGGTACATTCTTTAGATTTGGTTGAATAAACATTTACTCTTGATTATTAAAGGAGAGGGTATGTAAGAATAATATTTTTCCAGTGTCTTTATATTTATATTAAATTTTCTTAGAATTATTTAGATGTAAGTATTACATTCTTTAAATTTGAGTTGACAAATATTTACTCTTCATTGTGGAATCATAAAAAGTTTAAGAGTAATAATTCTTAATGATCTTTAAGTTCTCATAAAACATGCCTAAAATTGTTCAAAAGTCCTGTAGAGTCTCAATTAAAGAGTGCATTCTTTAAGTTTGATGGGACAAATATTTACACTTCACTGTTGAATATTTAAGAGCAATAAGTCTTTACTTCTTTATTGTTCCTTAAAACTTGGCTAAATTTATTTTAGATATACTATAGAGTCTTTATTGTTCCTTAAAACTTGCCTAAAATTATTGAGATATATTATAGATTATGAATTAAATATTGATGGCATAGTTAAGGATTAACTCTATCATCTTAGATGTGAGACAAATATGTGGATAATTCTTAAAGTGGAGTGGAAAGTGAGAAAATGTATATTTTGTAACAAGGGGGTGGTGGAGATATTATGAAATGTGTAGCCTATAGTGGCATGAGCATCTGTGTCAATTATGAAGAAAATTTATAAGTGGACAATCTAACAATCTTCTTTAAATAGGTAAAACAAGACAAAACAACAATTTTTTTATTAGAATTAACAATCAAATAAAAAGACAACAAAACTAATCAAGTAGCTCCTATATCTAATACATTATGTGAAACATTTTTATTGTGATTTTGGTCCCATAAACTACCTAGTCTACTACATGTGTCCTTTGAAATATTGAATAGATGTAATTAACCCTTTCAAAATCACTTTGTCATAGCTCATTTATCCACATTTTCTCAAATTATTCATCTAATTGAAAATTTAAAAATAAATTTTATAATTTAAAATAATTATTATATTATTTCAAATACATTTCTATTAATTTTTCCAATTACAAAATAAATACATACTATTAGTAATTACAATACTTCAAAATAAAAACTCATAACTAATGCGTGTTCATTAAAAGATTACTTTCTCTTGTCATGTACATTGGTACGACACAACAAATTCATGTGGCAAAGGGGGTGACAAAATTGATTTCTATTTTGTCTTAAAATTCACACAAACCTTTTGTTTCAAATTGTCGAACTATCTTGACTATTTTTATCCACAAAGATATTCTCTATAAATATGTCACTATGTATTATTGTTTCTTCTTGATTTCTTTAGTGTGATTTGAAGGTTAATATTCAGCCTAATTATCCATTGTTGTTTGGATTATCTGAGTGCTGGATTGGCTTATATTTTTTTTAAAGGGAATATTACTTATTTTTGGAAGAATAATAAGAACCGTCTTTATTGTTCATATGAAACTTTCCAGAAGTTTTTGGATGCAGTCTGGAGTTTGAATTATGTGGTACATTCTTTAGATTTGGCTGAATAAATATTTAGTCTTAGATTATTAATGTAGTTAGGGTAAAATTATTAGAGCAAAATGCATAAACAAATTATAATGATAAACCCTAACAAGCACAATAGAGGACAAACTAGCATAAAAATCAAAACAAGAAAGCAAAGCAAACCGATCTCCAAGCTAGATTTGATTTATCTCCATTGATCTTCTCCACCTGCATGAGAATGCAAGATTTTGAAGGATTGAACTATTTGATATGTTGATTGCACATTTTCGCAGTATAATGATAAGATGAAGATGATAGAAGAAAAATAGATAGATAGATAGATAGATAAGAAGATTGAAAGAAATTTTGAGAGAGTAATAATGCTAGAAGAAGATCCTCCCAAATGGCCTATGAAAGCTTGATTTATAGGAAAGAGTTGAAATGATTTGATGACCAAGATTTAAAGTCAAATTTGTGATATGTATGACTAGGATTAAAAGTTGATTTTAGTGTTTATGACGAACATTAAGTGGGTTATGACATGAGGCTAAAATTAGGATGTGATGAAATAAGTGGGATTCTTTTATTTATTTTGGAGAGAAAATATGCATATGACGCACAATGAACGGGGATAAGAATAGGATGTGAGTGAGAATCTCATAATTTAAATAATAAAATTATTTAAATTATATGTGCATGTGAAGAGTTGTAGTCAAGTGACACATGTTGCAATGTGGTAAAAGTGAGGGATTAATTCAAATATTTGATTTGAATTATTTTGAGACATGTGAAGGAAAAATTAATTAAATAAATCAGATTTATTTAATTAATTGGGAAGGTGATTAAGTGGAATAAATGAGATCAGGGGGATAATGTAATGACCTAGGATAAAATATTACAAGATGTTTTACAAGGTCATGTATCGACTAGGTAATGTTATGACATGGACAATTTTGGGTGTCTATATTTTGCCCCTCTTTTGTAGGATATGATAATGATGATGATGCCCCCTCATGGGTATTCTCTCAAAATAAATTAAACGATAAATGAGGGATAAAATGAATGATACAAGAGAGGAAGTGAATGAAAAAAAGGAATAACATGTTATGCTGCAATAAAGTGAGCAATCATATGTTTGATATAGCACTAGACGTTATGCACCAAGGTATAAGGACCAAGGTGACGATGTGTCAAGTGCCCCAACATAATACAACCTTGTCTAGATACAAGATATGAATATTAGTTGGGAGTGACTCGGATTTGATGTAAATGAAAGATAAAAATGATAACACACTCAAGAAAGAAAGCAAGCATGCACAAATGATACAAAAAAAAACAAGGTATTGCCCCCGTCAAGCTGTAAACTAATGATTAATTGATTGACTGATGATGATGATGATGATGATGATAGTGTTGTCATTGTAGGGAATGATATATCCCTAGATCAAAATGAGGATGATTGATTGATTGATTGATTGATTGAGTTTACAACAAGATTAGGATCAAGACCATTGATGCAATTTGATAATTTGGCAAGATTGATAACTTGGTTGACATGGATTAAGGATTGAATTGCATTTGGATTATTCCTTGGAATGAGTGAAGATGATTGATTTGAAGATTTGGATGATGATTGATGAATTAAATTGAAGAATGATTTACTTGGAATGATTTTGATTGATTGGATTTATGAAGAAATGATTTGATTTGATGATAATGATTAGATTGATTAGAAGAATGAGTTTGATTAGAAGAATGGATTTGATTAGAAGAAGTGATGTGATTAGAAAATTTGATGAAGAAATTGATTTGAAGAAATTGAATTAATGTGTTGAATTGATTGGAAGAAGTGATTTGGTTTGATTTTATTGCTTGAATTTTTGAAATGTTTTGATTTTTTGTATTTTTGAAATGTTTTGTTTTTTTGGATTTTTGAAATGTTTTGAATTTTTTTTTTTTTTATTTTGGAATATTTTGATTTTTTTTGGAGTTTTGAAATGTTTTAATTTTTTTTGGATTTTTTCAAGACCTTTTTCATTTTTTCTTTTTCTAGGACTTTTTTGAAATTTTTTGAGATGTCAATGGATGACAATTTGGGTAGCCTTTGTGCTAGATACCAATGACAAGGGAAAACCAAGTCTAGGTGCAAGGAGATAGATGGGATTGATGGATGAAAGGGTGGGTGATAGGATAAGGGACAAAAGGATCATGATATATGTATGGATAAAAAGGATAAGTCATAGTGAATGAAATGGATGTATGCGTCATAAGAGAGCAAGGATGTGAATGTTGCATAGGAATAACATGCACCATTCTATGTGTACAATACTTAGGATTTTTCATGACAAGGCTTATGACACTAGGCTAATGATAGGCTTGTTTGGAAGGATGAGGTGTATAAAAAGATATCCAAAGCATGTTTCAACATTTTAGCCCATATTTTTATCAAAATCAAAAGGAGAAAGAGAGGATGAATGGACTCAATATGATAAGTATATGGGTATGATGGCTAAAGATGGTAGGTAGGATGGAAATGATATGATAAGAAGTGACATGATAGGATAGATAGTGTAGATGATACAAAGTGCCCCGAAGTGTAAGTGACGTTGAAGATCAACCTACACATGACGCTTGTTTTCCAGGTTTTCATCATGGTACTTATCCAAGGCGCCTGTTTATCAAGTTTTCACTATTGGATGAAATGATTTCTCTTTACTCTTTTTTTTCCTTTTTTTTTCTCTTTTTTCTATTTTTTTTTCTTTTTTGAATAGGAGAAGGGTAGGAGGGACTCAAGTGTCTAGTTCCATGAAAGGTTATAGTCCCGCTAGATGGATGTCATTGCCTAGACCATGTCAAGTGTGCTCATAGATGTTGGTAAATAATTGCATGAGTGTGAGATGGATTAGGTTGATAATGGATTATGATGTGGATTATGGAGGGGTTGGTGTATTATGATGTGGATTATGGAGGGGTTGGTGGATTATGATGTGGATTATGTAGGGAAGATGAAGGGGAGGCTTAGCCAAAAGCATGGACCATAGGAAAGTGATGACAGAGATATGTAGGATAATGAGTGAAGGATGAGGAGATGGAAGTAGGTGGAATTGTTGTGAAATGGAAGGGAATTATGGCCAATGGTTGCACACACTGTGATAAACGTTGAATCTTTTGATGTGGAGGAGGTGTACGAAGTAATGGAGATGTTTGCTTAGGAGATGGGTGATGAAGTGCTTTAGGTACCCACATAGACTTAGTATTTTTATGACTTTTTTTTTGCTTGTGGGATGGAATATGAGATTCTTGAATAGAGTGGGAGTGTGAGGTGGAAGTGGATGGTTGAGATTTTTGAGATGTAGATGCCTCGTTTGACTTGTTTTCCCTTTTCTTAGGTACCCAAACCATTTTGTTTTTAGACTTTTCTTTTGAAGGTATGGGCTTATATTGCTTTTTCGATGGATTTTTCTTTGATTCTTTGCTTTTGTGTCCTAAGGAATGAGGACCCTTAGGATTTTTTATTTTATAGGTAGAGGCATAGAATTTTTTTCTTTTGAATCCCATGGGTATGGTGAAAGGAGTGGAACCTTCATGTTTAGACAATGTGTGCATTGATTGGTCATGATTATTATTTTTAGAATATTTATGGATGGATGGATAAGGGGATTGTATAATGGCGATATTAGGTGTTGGGAGTAATGAAGGTAGATTAGATGGAGGGATATTAGGATTTGGAAGCAATGGTGGCAAAGTTGATGGTGGAAGGTGTACAATCACATGCTTTTGACATTTGTAGGATGATGGAGCAGGGATGGCAACATATGCTTTAGGCATATGATAGGATTTATGGTGGAAAAAGGACTTAGGATGGATGGAGGAAGTACAAACATCTTTAGCTTGTTTTCCTTGGGATGAGTATCCAAGGCCAAATGAGCATGGAGGGACTTTGACATGGATGGGCTCCAAAATACCTTGTTCGTGAAGGCCTAAACCTTTACCTTGGTTGTTCATGTTTTGGAGTATGTGATGGACAATGGGACTAGGCGTAGGTGGAACACTAGACACGAGTTCCTTATTGGATGGGGAAAATGAAGCAACAAAAGATAATGGTTGTTGTTGTTCTAAGGAGGAACATTCATGAATGGGGGTGGAAAGACCAAGTGGATATGATGGATTTGAAATGGATTTGATGGTGGATGTGGAAGGATCATTGGGATTTTCATTAACATTGCGTTCACTAAGATCCAAGATATTTGTTTGATCTTCTATGTTGACTTGGGAGGCATATGTCTCGTCAAAGGAAGTGGATGTTGGTGGATCATGGATAGGACTAGGTGAAAGTTTATTTGGGATATCTTTCTCATGGGTGGGTATAGGATTAATTTGCTCATGGATAAGCTCTTCATCATTATGGATATCATCTTGATCATAGAAAATATATGGATTATGGATAGGTTGGATGAAAGTGATTTGATCTTGACTATGAATAGGGCTTGATGTTTCCACATGCTTAGGATTAGGCTCTTGATATAAATCTTGGATTTATTGAATGGAAGTGGAAGGGGATGACTCTTGAATAGGCTCAATATGTTCTAGATGGTCAACAACATGGATACATGATGGAGGTTGACTTGGGCTCAATGGGGGAGACTCTTGAATAGGCTCAAGGGGGAGACTACATGATGGAGTTGTAAGAATGGGAATGGTGTTTGAAGACTCTTTGGTAGGTTCAAATATATCGATTGGATGACATGGTGATGTTTGATTCCTTGCTAGTTGCCCTTGGGTCACATCCTTTGTAGGTGGATGGGTAAATTTGGGTAATGGCATAGGTTTACTTTTGAAATGTTTGAACTTAGGGCGTGGATTTGATGGAGGATTAGATGATGGTGTGTGTAATGAAGGGTTTGATGGTTTGGAATGTATGGGGACCAATGGATTTGGCCTAGGACATGGTGGCTTTAGGATAGGCCTTTGATTAGATGGTGGTATAATATATTTATAGGATGCATGAGCTAGATTGGAATTTCCCTTGTCAAAGGTAGCATTAAGACTTAAAGGTTTTTGATCGTGTTCTGAAGGTGGACTTTGGCTCACATGTTCTTGTTACGAAGTGAATTGATATGATGATATGGTATTGACATGGAAAAAGGTGGGATAAGGTGATGTGGAATTGTTTTGATAGGTGGATGGATTAGATTGATATGGAATGGAGGGAGATGCCACATAGGAAAGAGGTGAAATTGATTGGTGTTGAATGAATAGAGGATGGTGTGCTCGTTGGATTTGACAAGTGGCTATGAGATACCGGGCTTGTGCTATGAGATGATGCATTTGAGGTGATTGGCTTGTTTGAATTTTTTGGATCATGTCATAGATTTCCTTGAATGATTTGTTGGTTTAAAGGTGATTGGCTTGTTTGAGCTATGTGAAGTATGTGAATGAGATTTTGTGCTATGTCTTCTAATGTTGGCATGGTTTCACTTTTCAAAAATATTTGATTAACATTATGATGATGATTTAAAATGATGTGATTGCTTGAATGACTAGGATGATTTGGCTTGGAAAGATTAGATGATGTAGAAAATGTTTATTGAAATTTTGACTTGGGAAATATCAAACACAAGATCTCACATGTAAGTTCATGAACACACACACCAAACACAATGATAAATTTGTCTTTCAAGATTATATTCTATGATTAAACAAACATTTGAATACACAACAACAAGCCTAATGTTAGTCAAGTGGGTATGGCCAATTAGGTCTTAAGCTAGGATGTACAAGGTTGACTAGGGATGATTTGAAACCAAAATCCTACCACACAGCCTAGAGAAAGGGGTAACCCACCCTTCACCTTCACTTCCCAAAGGTATAAAGTTATTTGGGGCTTAGCCAAGAGTGACAAGATTTTAATTCCCAAAGAAGCATGTCTTTTGATTCACACCTTGATTGAGGTCGTCCCTAGGGGTGATGAAATCCCCTAGCAGGCATCCTATGAAAGGTTTGACAAAAGAAAACCAAGTGAGGTGTTTTTTATCACACACACACACACTTGATTCACACTCACAGTTGTTAATTTCCCTTTAGAAAAATAAAAATATTTGTAAAACAGTTCAAACACTTATTATTTTTAACCCAAAGCCAAAATGTGTGATGGGAAGACAATGGTTTTTTTTTTTTTTTTTAATCTCAATTTCAACATGTGATTGCAAACAAGATGTTCATTTTAAAGCCCCAAATTGAAGTGTTTTGCAAATAATATTGATTGATTAAATGAGAAATAAAGATAACAGAATGAGTGCACCCGAAATTTTTCACTTTCCAATTTGTTCTGTATGACTGATATTTTTGCTACTAAAGCTCCTTATGATCACCTACAAAATCAAAAAATAATAATATTATAATGCAACCATAAAAAAAATAAGTTCATCAGAAAATTACAATTTCAGATACATGTTTTTAACATAACCGAATTGGATTTGATTATTTCAAGATGTTATTGATCTAAAAAATAAAAACTCAAAGAAGAAACCCCTGCTAATTTTTTTGTGAGCTTTCCAAAAATGTAAAGAAATTAGAAGAATTTCATGTTCTGCTCCCAGAAATGCAGATTTATGAAAAACCTATAGAAAATGAAGATCAGATTTTTTCGCATTATATTTGACCTTTAAATTAAATCTGTAAAACAAAGCCCCCATTAAAATTTTACGAGCTTTCCAAAAACGTAAACATTTCTGAAAAATGCTCTGATTTGCGTCCAAAAAGTCAATTTAATGAAAAAACATAAAATAATGATAATTCCTACAAAATTGGAGATAAACCCTCAATTTTTCTATTGTAGTCCCTTGAGATTATTTTTACACTTTTGTGAAAATCTTGTAGAAAAATGTGCAACCATTTGGAAAGTATGACAAAATTTGTAAAACTTGGGGTTTTATCCAAAGACTAGCAAATCTGCAACAAAAAGTTAATGAAACCTACAAAAAAGCAAGATAGGTCAAAGGATTCACGTCGAGTTCACCAATGTAGTTAGGGTAAAATTATTAGAGAAAAATACATAAACAAATTATAATGAAAAACCCTAACAAGCACAATAGAGCACAAACTAGCATGAAAATCAAAACAAAAAAGCAAAGCAAAGCGATCTCCAAACTTTATTTGATTTATCTCCATTGCTCTTCTCCACTTGCATGAGAATGCAAGATTTTGAAGGATTGAATGATTTGATATGTTGATTGCTCATTTTCGCAATATAATGATAAAATGGAGATGATAGAAGAAAAATAGATAGATAGATAAGAAGATTGAAATAAATTTTGGCAGAGTAAGAATGCTAGAAGAAAATCCTCCAAAATGGCATGTAAAGGCTTGATCTATAGGAAAGAGTTGAAATGATTCGATGGCCAAGATTAAAAGTCAAATTTGTGATATGTATGGCTAGGATTAAAAGTTGATTTTAGTGTTTATGATGCATATTAAGTGGATTATGACATGAGGCTAAAATTAGGATGTGAGGAAATAAGTGGGATTCTTTTATTTATTTTAGAGAGAAAAGATGCCTTTGACGCACAATGAATGGGGATAAGAATAGGATGTGAGTGAGAATCTCATAATTTAAATAATAAAATTATTTAAATTATATGTGCATGTGAAGAGTTGTAGTTAAGTGACACATGTTGCAATGTGGTAAAAGTGAGAGATTAATTCAAATATTTGATTTGAATTATTTTGAGACATGTGAAAGAAGAATTAATTAAATAAATGAGATTTATTTAATTAATTGGAAAGGTGATTAAGTGGAATAAATGAGATAAGGGGGATAATGTAATGACCTAGGATAAAATATTACAAGATGTTCTACAAAGTCATGTATCGACTAAGTAATGTTATGACATGGACAATTTTGGGTGTCTACAATTAAAAGAGAGGGTACCTAAGAATGATAACTTTGCAGGGCCTTTATTATTTATACTAAATTTTCTTAGAATTATTTAGATGTAAGTAGTACATTCCTTAAATTTGAGTGGACAAATATTTACTGTTGATTGTGGAATCAGAAAATGTTTAAGAGTAATAAGTCTTAATGATCTTTAGAATTTCCATAAAAGTTGCCTAAAATTATTCAAAAGTACTCCAGAGTCTCAATTAAAAAGTACATTCTTTAAATTTAATTGGACAAATATTTACTATTGACTGTTGAATCAGAAAATATTTAAGAATAATAAATCTTTACATCTTTATTGTTCCTTAAAACTTGCCTAAAAGTATTGAGATATACAATAAAGTCTGAATTAATAATTGGACAGACTATTGATCTATATGATATTTAAGAATAGTCGGATCTCAAAATATATTAAATAAAAAACAAAAGTAGTAGAAGCTGCGAACTATAAATAAGGTTAGCAAATGGAGGAAAAAAACCACTGAATGGAAAGCATGGGTGTGAAAAGTGGTAGGAGCAGCATGTCCTTATGTGTAATGCTTATGGTATTTTTACTAGTAGATGTGGGAGTGAGTCAGAATTGTGGGTGCTCCAGTGGAATGTGTTGTAGTCAATATGGATACTGTGGAACGGGCAATGCATACTGTGGAGAAGGTTGCAGAGAAGGCCCTTGTTATTCTTCTCCTTCTGCTGCTGGTGGAGGAAGTGTGAGTTCCATAATCACTGCTGATGTTTTTAGCTCTATAGTTGGAAAAGCAGGCAGTGGGTGTGAGGGGAAGGGGTTTTATAACTATAATGCTTTTATTGATGCTGCCAATGCTTTTAAAGGATTTGGTACATCTGGGTCTTCTGATGTTAAAAAGAGAGAATTGGCTGCCTTCTTTGGTAATGCTGCCCACGAGACTGGAGGTAACATATACTTGCCCTTATTTTATGTATTTACAGCATACCTTTTTTTTAAACTATGTTGCTAAAAATAATATATGCATTGTATAATAGGGTTCTGCTTCATTAATGAGCAAAATCCTCCAATGAACTACTGTGATTCCTCCAACATACAGTATCCTTGCCAGGCTGGAAAGAGTTACCATGGCAGAGGTCCTCTGCAACTTTCATGGTGAGTAATATATTTTCATTTCCGGCCCAACTAGGTACTTTCAGTCAGTGAAACGCTAACAAAATAGATAAGCTAATATAATGTAACGTGATGACAGGAACTATAATTATGGGCCAGCGGGGAAGTACTTGAAATTTGATGGGCTGAACAATCCAGACATTGTGGCAACTGATGCCACTATCTCATTTAAGACAGCAGTGTGGTTTTGGATGATGGATAGCAACTGCCACAAGGCGATAACATCTGGGCAAGGCTTCGGAGCCACAATTAGAGCCATTAATGGCATGGAATGCGATGGACACAATTCTGGAGCTGTGGATAGCAGAGTTGGTTATTATCAGAAGTTTTGCATGCAGCTTAACGTTGATCCTGGATCGGATCTTCGGTGCTAATATGGTTTTACTTACTATCATATTACTACTTAAAATAACAAGGCAACAAGCTGCCATAGTTGCCGATCCACTGCATGTTCATCTAGACCGCACATCTATATCTATATCTATATAGTATGTTTGTTTTTTCATTTTCTTTTGGCTTTTCAACCTCGTAATACTTGAATGCAGCAACGTAATACATGATATATTTGAATTTGATGTTTCTGAGGTCATCGATGCATCTGAGAATTATATTACATAACTGTGGATCTACTTATAATGGAGGCTGTATTTTTTAATTCTCAAGAGGCGTGGTTGTATTAAATTAAAAAAAAACTTATAAAATTCAATAGCCAATAGGTTACAGGCTTATCACTATATAGTTGGGCTATTGCTATATATTATATAATTTTAATGGTTATTGGTTAAAAAAAAGTTTAAATAAGATAATTATTTATTATTTTTTTATATTAATAAGAGATAATAGAAAAATTCATGTTGAGAGCTGATAATTCTAAATTTCAATGTCATTTTAACACGACTAAATTATTAGATGATTTGATCATTGAACTTAATTATATTTAGTCTAAAATTATACAAGATTCATAATGTTTATCATTTGTCTCATTAAGTTATCATCATCACTGGTGGGTTTTGTTATTACACTATTTATTATATTTTAATTTTATTATTATACCATATGCCCCTTAATATAATTGATAAATATCTCAACTATGCATGTTCATAAGAAAATATAACATTAATAACATTAATAATTAGTTTATTGGCATGAACTATGTTGTATATGGGTTGACAGAACTTGGGTATAGATAATGATGCATATTAACTAAAAAATAACAATTTAATCAAGCAACATGCCATACAATTGATAGAATCAACTCGTTGTAGTATTCAGAGAATTATTGATGTGGACAAGAGTGCATGTCACATGCTTTTGAAACATAATAATCATCATAAGTATCAATACAAAATCATGCTATAAACAATACTATAATGAATTTTCAACACAATTTATCAAGCAACACGCCATACAATTGAAAGAATGAACTCATTGTAGTATTCAAATAATTATTGATGTGGACAAGAGTGCATGCCACATTCTTTTGAAACACAAAGATCACAATACTTGTATCAATACAAACTCATGCTATAAACAATACCATAATGAATTTTCATATCCAATTAGCTGCCACAAAAATGTAGATTTAATATGGCCCCATATAACAAACAATGCTCTTAATTTTTTTTCTTTTTACTACATAGTTTGCATTCTCTTATCTTTGAGTGGTATTAAAATGAGTTTAGCAAAAACATTTTGAATAACTCATGGGGTTCCATTAGTGAGATGATACTATGTGTCAAACTTGTTCTCTCCATCTCACCCACATCTAATATTACTTCTAAGTCTATAGTTAATTCTTGTGACTTGTGTATGATTAGACCCAATATTATTTTGAATAAAATATGTATGTTTGTCTCTTGTAATTAGTGGAATAGGAGTATGAACTAGGTTATGTATGTCACATGCCATGATTAAATAATCATTATATTCAATAATTACACACAATGATAATCGATGTGTTGATAACAAAATGGAATGAAGTCAAATTTAGGGGTGGAAAGCCAACTCCTTTTGAAAGGAGATTTTGCAATCTCCCAAAGGTCTCATGGGTAATTGGGTTTGTTTGTAGGTGTTTCTATGTTTTTTTTCATCCCCCTAAAATCATGTCCACCCCAAATAAATTTTTGTTTCATTTTTAAGTGTTTTCTTTCTAAGGTTTATAACCTATGTCAAGTCCTGCTCAAGTTGCTACAACCCTATTATTGTCTAATGTTTTGAAATAATGCCTAAATTATACCTGTGTCGGTTCTTTGTAAATTTATGATAACTACTTGGAAACCCGAAACAGTTCTCACAACTAGGGCAAGTGGTGATAGAAGGAAGATGGAGATAAATTGTAAGTAAACTAACACAAGTTAAAAACTTTCTATAGGTTTCAAAACCTTTGTTGGTTCTCAGAACAGTTTTGAAAACCCATTCTAATCCTGATAGTAAAAGTTTCTTTCAAATGAAAACATTTTATTGATATCAGAGCCCCTTTCAAAGATCATCCAATTTTCAGACTTCTCTAAGACTATCCATGCCTTAAAGAAAGATGGTTAAGCTGAAAATGAAAAAGGTTTCCTAAACCCCGTTAGATTTTGATGAGGTTCTCAAAACCTTGTCAGGACCCAATGTTGGTTCCACATATTGCTCTTAAAACTACCATCTTGTGTTTGAAGGTTTCTACTTAGCTAAAGAAAATGATGCAAGAAATAGAAAAAATACACTACATAGAGAACATTAACCAAAACTAGAGATTATTAGATATTTAAAATGCATCACATTACAAGAAGCAGAAAAATATATAAAGAAAATAATAGATATATTATATTATATTCAGAGAAAGGAGTACAAGATTTTATGCACAAAGTGAAAATTAGGATGTAGATTCCCTCAACAACCTCCTAAATCCTCTCAATCTATGTAGGAGAGAGAAAGTTTTCATAAAACTCTATATAATAAGCAAAATTTTCCATTACATTCCTCTTGAACCCAGTGCAAAAGAGAGTAACATCTTATTTGATTTCTTCTTTCCTAAGAGCAGTAGCAATGCAGATGGCATCTCCAATTAGGCCTTCTTGTGGGTCTTCACTTAAACATCCCAAGGAAGATTCAACACTGGCTATACATGCCAGCCTCACCAATCTATCAAAAGCTCTAGGACCCCACTCAAATTTACCAAGAGTCTGGATTATGTTATATATGAACTGCTCCATGAGTGTAAAGTTATGGATATGAACTTGCACAAGGAAATTATCCCCTATGATTCTCGGGTAATCACTCCTTCAAAATCATTCCTTATGATGAAAACATCCCCCAATTGATCAACCACTATTCGTCACATAGAGTTGCACTGCACACCTCCAATAATGAGAAAATCTCCTTTTAAGGTTGCATCACTTGAACTGCTCGACATTTCAAGAACAAAATTGAGATGTGAAGAATGGAAGTCAACTCCTTTGACTTTATAGAGGTAGAAGTTGGGCATCATATTCCAAAGATTGGCCATGAAGAGATTTTCTCAATACAAACTAGTGGGTAAGTATGATGCCAAAATGATTTAGATTAATATGGAGTAGCGAGCGATGTGATGAAGTTACTAGATTTATGATTGTATAAACTTTGAAATTTTTTGTAAAACATTCTAATTAAATTCTCTCGCACACATAAGATCACAAGCAAATGTGTAATTAAATGTAGAGGTTAAGAGTTGTAGGTTTTTCAAATGGATGGAGAGCCATGAGGCTTACATATATGGAGCAATGATATATTATATTAGTATACTCAACTAGATTTGAAATATGTAATTATGATACAGTTTCAAAGGGACCATAAATATTTTGTTAAAAAATATATTTATGGAGGTTATAAATTAATCATTTCAAAGATGGTGGTTATGAAAACCAAAATGGTCTCAAGAAAGGAGATCTATAAATACCCAATTAAAAGACATTAGAAGGGTTGGAATTTTAGATTTTGATTACACTGTGATGTAAGGGAAATAATAAATAAGGACCATTATAACTCACTCTGTATTAATGGAAAAAGTATCCCTTTTTCCTGCATTTGGAAATAATTAACAACAAATTAACCTAATGTTGTCTTGATTTAGTGTTGTAATGTGCTGTACACATTCACATTGAATCTAGGGCCCTTTTTAATCAAATGTACTTATTTGTGCCTTATTTAGGGTGTTGTAAAGTGTTCTCTTACACTTTCACATTGATCTGGGGCTTCATTAATTAATTGAGCCTAATTGGCCCTTTAATTCAAATTCAAGCCTTATTAATTATATTTTTCAAGGATCTATCCCAACACCCTTTAATGATATTGCATGAAATTTACATTGGCAAAGTTGGTGTCCTAGAAAACTATGTTAGGACCCATTCGCCACTTTGGGTGAATGGGTCCTCCTAACATAGGACACCCGTTTTTTGCATATTTGAGATGAGGTTTTTATTTTAATTCACCTCCCCGAAGCTAGGTCCTAGGAAATTGTGTTAGCACCCATTTTCCCAAGGTGGCAAATGGGCCCTCCTTACCTAGGACACCCCTTTCCAAATTTATTTTTGTCAAGATTTTAATGATTTGCAATCCTAGATCTGATGTCAGCTCGGATTATTTGAATTTCAAGGTTAATTCTTAGATTTAGTATAAATATAAGGTTAATTCACATAGTTTCATCTAATCAATCTAATATTTTCAAGAGGGCATCCTAATACTTCACTAGAGAATTATAGAGAATTTCAAGAGCATTTCAAAGGCATTCAAGGGTGGATTAGAAAAAATTTATTGCAACAATTCAAGGTCATATCATCATGTCAAAGGCATCTAGTGCATCAAGCATGTGGTTGAGCTCATGTTGTTGTAGTATTGAAGATCTATTTGCAAGCATTGTTTCATATCTAATTCAATATCAAGATCTACATTCAACATGGCCACTTCATGTTAGACATCTCCCAAGGTATCACCATTTCATGTTTCATGTTTCATGTGCATGTTTGGGTAAACCCACAATAGTGGGTTACAATTTTTTCCATGAAGAAAAATTAGAAATTCCCATCAAAAATTTAAAATGGTTTACCCCTTCTAATGAAGGGGGCTGGGGTAGGGCAACCATCTATAGTTGGATAGTTTTCATTCCACCAATAGAACAGTTGTGTAGCTCAGTTGCCGCACCCAGTCACTCCTTCGTGGCGGCCCCCTAGGGCCACCCACCTCAGCTCGCGTTGCAAGAGATATAGAGCCGGGGGCCCGAGGTAAACTCTATCCCTTTATGGAAGATCAAGGTTATTCTCCTACAAATAATCTACCTCCACTATAGTTCCCACCCACTTAATGAATTCGCCTGCTAGCAGTTGGTTGGGTGGGGATTAGAGTTCCCCGGGAACGGGGTCAACTCCATCCATTGCCCTGGGTAGGGTAATCTCTCTCCCATGGATGGTCAGCCCTAGAGCGAGTGTTAGCTCCATCTCACAGCCCCCTCTGGCACTATTATCGTACTAGTGAAAGCACCTCCCTCTGTGAATCTTGGGACTGTACATACGATGCGGGGTATTGCCCCGCGAGGGTGGGTGGGAAATTAGGAGGATGAAGGTAATGGGGGAGTTTGGTTGTGTACTTTATAGCCATGCATCTGGGGTATTGGACCTCTAAAACTCCGTGCACATTCCATAGGTATAGATGTTTCCTAGCTATGTTGTTGAGTTCGGGTGTGCATGCACTCCGAGATGTGGGGTATTGAACAACCCTCGCAGAAGAATGTATCAACTGACCTTTGCTCTAATCTATACTACCATGCTTGTCCAAGCAACGGTGGAGTAGATAGATGCTTGCTCCTAGTTCCGCTCCGTGAGACACAGACCTAAGGAACAGGGGTAGGGCTAATGCAAGAAGTTGGGTCCACAAAAAGCTCAAAAAGTGGAAGTGTTTTTGTTGTTTTTCATAATTTGTCACACTTGGACTGAAAATTTGAGGCACTTACACAATTAATTTTTAAAAAAATCAGTAATATGAAATTTTGAATTTTGAATCTAGTTTCTAAATATGTAAATTATTCAAATACCCAAATTGTAGAAATTAAATTTTGATAGGGATCTATAAAAACCACTTTTTAAAAGTCCCTGTTTTTTTACCATACCATGCACGTGTACGGACACCACTTTTTGACCCAAATAAAAGTATTTTGCTAATTCCTTTTGAGGAAAGAGAGCTAACAACATGAAGATTGATGAGGAATTTTTTTTGTAATTTTTTGTTGAATATTTTTTTTTTTATTAAATTTTTATTGGCCTTAATTGTTGTTTTTAAAAATCAACGTGTATGGACAACATAATTTGACCTAAACTAAACATTTTTTGAAACTTTTTTTTTTCATTCTATAAAGAATTGTCTAAAGATTGATGTCATATAATTTTTTTTACAAGAAACTTCACCAAAAAAAAGTTATTAAAAAACAAAAAAAGTCTAATATTTCATGTTTAAGGACTAGTTTGCATTGAAATTAATTTTAAAATATCAAATATAATCCAATATTAATAAAAATTATATATTTGGAAACTAGAAATCGTGTTCTGTAATGGGTTTTAATTTTATAGATTGATTCAGAAAAAAATTCCATCAACCATATTGTCAAAGATGGACATTCTTCTTCAATCTGCCTTAGTTTTTTAGTTGCAAGTCAAAGGCTAAGGCTCGGATTGCCAAGCCTTTCCCGAGCCTAAAACCAAGGCTGCAAGTGGGTTGGAGATTCAAGTTTTTAATAACGTGTATGCGTTTTTAAAAACACGTACGCGTTACAAAACATATATGCACTCTTTATTTGTTTGATTATTTTAAAAAAAAAATGCTTTTTAGAAATGCGTACGCGTTTCTAAAAAGCAAAACACGTACGCGTTTCTAAAAAGCAAAACGCGTACGCGTTTCTAAAAAGCATTTTTTTTAAAATAAATTATTTGTATGCACTCAAAAAAGCGTATGCGTTTTATAACGCGTACGCATTTTATAACGCATACGCATTTTTTTAGGCTCAGGTACCCAATGCATAACGTATACGTGTTTTTTAATAACGCGTACGCGTTTTTTAATAACGCATACGCGTTTTTTGCAAGATTTTTTTTGGCTGAAACTTCCCCTCTTCGTGGACCCAACTTCTTGCACTTACCCAGTATGAATAATGAACCCCAACTTGCAGGGGGTTCGAATGAACTCCCTTCATTAGAAGGGGAGTTCTAATGAACACCCCTTTTTTCACCTCCCCCTCCACCATTTCAAAATTTATGCATTTTTTTTACTATCGAAGCTCGAGAAGGAGGTACAAATGGATTCAACTTGATAAACCAAGGTGGAGGACTATAGTGATTGAAACGTGCTTTCCAACAACTATAAATTTAATATATTTTGTTTTTATTTTATATTTTATTTTTTAGTTTTACTAAACATAGGTTTTTCATCAAACATCAAGTTCGGTGAAAAATCATTGTGGAAAAATAGTAAAACTGAGAAAATAAATATTGAAAAAAATATACGCACTAGGTATTGACGTCCTCATTTCAACAAAAAAAGAAATTGAATTTCAATACAAACCAAAAAAGTTATGTGAGCCGAAGTGCACCTATGTCTAAATTGTAATTGGTTTGACTTCAAAACTTAATTAAAAAAAAAATCAACAAAACACTATGAAACAAAATGAAAGCACTAGATACTAGTGTTACCAACCTAAATTCGAAAGAATTAGAATTTTATCCTTTCTAGAAAAAAAGTTATACGAGCCAAAGTACACACCACTTTATAAAAATGTTGTTTCTATTAAGAACTAGTTATCAAAGGAGATACAAAAAAATTGTAATTTAATTTTGATTTTTAAAAAAAAAAACATTTAAAATCTACAAACAAAATTTCACAAATCACTAGTTTACACAATTTTCAAATTCCTAATAGTTTACCTACTATAGGTGTCAGAAAGTGATCTTTTTTTCTAAAAGTGTTGATTTCAATTTCAAGTTTGGCCAAAAAGTGTAACCTATTATTGTGGGATGACCCATTTCATACTTTCATCATAAGGTTTCATTACCTAAATAGGGTTTGACCAAGGAAAATCCCTATTCTCTAACAATCAACAAGTTTTTCTTGTCCTTTGATGTGTGATTGCAAGTTTTAGGTTGAAGAGCAAGATTGAAGCAAAATTGTCAAAGTTGAAAAGTTGCAAAGTTGTCATCTACATTGCAAGATTGTGCAAGGGCACCCATGAGTTCATGCCTCCAAGAGGCAAAAATAGTCATTTTGTTTTGGTTTTTGTGTTTTCCTCATGTAATAAGATCCTTATGCATCATTTCATGGTTGTAAGAGTCTAGATAAGGTCTTAGGAGGATAGGTGTTGTCAAATTTTCAAAAATACAAAAAGTGTAAATGTTGTTATAGTTGCACAAAGCAACTTTTGCTATTGTTGCCAAAGTGGAAGGTGAACCATTGGAAGTTGAAATTTAGTTTGTAACTATTAGGAGTCTATTGGAAATTCCTTAAAAAGGCTTTGTAAGGTCAAATACACTGTTGGAGTTTCTTGAGCTCTCAACTATCCAGATGATGAATCACAGAGTGTGATCCGAAACAATGATGCAAAAAACTCTTACACAATCAAAACCAAAAGTCATCTAGCAATAATCTTTGTTTTCTACAAATTTGAACATGTTATTGTTGTCTCTTTTCTTTGTACATGATTGTATGGATTCATTATGACCTATGATTGATTAGGGATGAATCTAAATTGAGTCTTTTTTTTGTTGCTTTTGGTTTCATTCAAATCCATAAAGTATTGTAGGAGATAATTGCATTTCTTTCCAGATGGGTCAAAAACCCTAGTTAGGGTCACATTGAACAAACAAAAATGTCTTTCTTCCCATTCCACTAGTGAACACTTCTGAAACTTGGTGGGATGGATGCTTTCAATGTATTCTATGAGTTTTCCAAGTTGCGGGAGTAGGGGAGTTGGTGTGCACGTGTGGAAGAAGCATGAGGGTTTGATATCCTCACATATTAGACCAAGTAACCCTAATGGAGTGGTGAAATGTGTTATATGAAATTGAGAAAATATCTAGATGGTTGGAGTTTTTAGGACCCTATGTAATATGTTGGAAGCATTGGAGTGGAGATACAATGCCTAGGATGTAAATACCCTACTGCTACCAAGTTTGTTCAACCAATTAGACCTAGTTGCAAACTAGGACAGTCAATTTTAAGCCCTTTCCTTTCAAAGAAACTATACCTGGATTCTAGATATGTTGTATAAAGCCCAAATGGGTATATATATTTGTGCTTAAATTTTTCTTATCATTTCTAAAATGAAAGTTATGACCAAAAAACTCAATTTGTTGCCCCACCTTCAAGGCCTAGAAAAGTAGGATAGTCAAAATTAGGACATGTTCATACAAAAAAAAAACCCCCTCATTTTGGGATATGTTAAATAAGAGCCAAAAGGGTATCTGAATCTGCTTTTTCATTTTGGAGATCATGCTTGAATTAGGAGATATGTCAGAGAAATTCCTTTTGCAAGGCTACAAGTAATGAGGCTTGTTTGTGAAGGAAAGGCCATTGTATGATGTGTGAGTGTTCTTGTGAGTGATTGGTTAATTAAATTTATAGGTTGAAGACCAAAGGAACCTTGTGGGTGATTGTGAGTTGTGGTTACCCATTAATGGCTAGTTGTCTTGAAGACCAAATGTCTTACCTTGTTGAAGAAGCATGTCTACCATGATTGTCTTTGAATCTCGAGAGAGGAATGAACCCATTGTTGTGAAATATGGTATCAATTGCCTAAGTTCCACCCCTACTCTACATCACAAGATCACAGAAAGTCTTCTACAAGATTTGTTTCAAACTTTCAGGAGCTGAAAACCTGGGCTCTAGGAGTGCAAACATTAAAGAACAAAACCTAGAGATTGATTTTTGAAACTCTAATAGGGACCAATTCATTGCTAAAGGAAAATGAGTCCTTTGTAAGGCCTAAAGAAGTGAACATCTATAATCTAGAGTTGCAAAATGAGAGGAACAAAATCCAGAAAGCACTTTTTAGAAACCTTAATAGGGACCCATTCGCTACTATTATTTTGCTACACTACTTATACCAGGAATTTCCATCTATTATTGAAAGCTCCCATATGCAAATTGCTTCCATTTATTATAGTGACTAGATGGTTCTCATATAGTAATGCTTAATGGAAATCATTAGATGGCTTCAACTATTAAATTACACATTAATTTCTTGATGATAAATTGTATTTTGTGAGGAAATTCAGGTCACTGCACAATCATTTTGATTTAAAAGTTTGAGAAATGGAAGGTTAGAGTCATAATATTTAAGTATTATTAGTTATGATATATGTGGTCATGGAACCAACCATTCATCATAGTATGTTAAGTGGATGATAAATAAAATGAAATGTAAAAATCATTTAAATTAAATTAAGGAATTAAATAATTTATGATGTAAACTAATTAATATTTAGTTCAAAGAATATTTTATAAGTAAATCAAAAGAAAAAGGAGGCATCTTGATGGGCTAGAATTGCATAGGAGTTTATTGCCTCACTATAATGAAGGAAAGGAACATTGAATCAATTAAATGGGTTACTATTCAAAGTCAACACAGTCGAGGGAATATAAAAAATGGAGGATATGTTCTTTTGTGCTTTGTCCCGAAAGAAGCATAAAGATAGTTATTTTTTGTTTGCTTTTGTGTAGGGAGAAAAGATAAATTTAATACCACATAACAAATTGGGATTTACTTTGTCTATTCATCAAATTGATGATTTAAGTCTTAGACTTTTTCTTAATTTTTTATTGAGGGTTTTTAGTTGTAGTAATTTTTGATAATGTTCAAGTCTTAAGAAATAATTTGAAAGTATATATAAGGGATAGGAGTTAGTAGTTGACCATATTTTAATATTTTGTAGATTTAATGATCAATACTTTTAATTGTACACTACTAGTAGTTGAGATTTCAAGGTTGTTATTGTTGACTATGAGTACTTATAATTGAATGAATTGTATTCTTTAGATCTAAAAATCAGAGAATCATTTGATGGCATGTTGGTGCATCAAGAAAACATAACTTAATGCTCAACTACTATAACTTAATGCACAACTATTGGTCCACCAGTTTTTGGGTTCTTTTAGACACCTCAACAAATAGCATGCTAATGTTGCATCATATTTGATGATGTGGACCTGAAACCTTAATTATAAGTAAGGACCTTGCCAATAAACTACTGCATGAAGCCCATAAATCCTTAGCACTCTTAAGAAGGATGAATTCCTACACTAACACCCCCTCTAAAACATAGCTTAGGTGGGCTCAAATAAAATTGAGTCCTAACAACTAGGCTTGATGAGATACCCAAGTAAATTGTAATCTCTCATAAAGTGGAGAAAGAGAGAAAAATCAATGAGAAAAAACTCTACCCAAAAGAGAGAAAAGAAGATGAAGAGTACTATAAGACCCCCCAAAGATGATGTTGTTTCTAAAGTATATCACACATTAATAAGAGATTGTAGATGAATGAAATTTCTCTTCATAAAAGGTTTGATGAAAATGTCAACAATCCGCTTTGAAAACTAGAAATAGACTAAGTTGACAATTTGACCATGAATAAGCTCCTAAATATGATCTTCATGTGAACCTTTATGTGTTTGGTCCACTAGTGCTAGACTAGATTCTTGCAAATTCGGATAGTGCTCTACTTGTCACAATAGATTATTGTGGGCTACATAAATGGAATGCAACAATTAGTGAAAAACCCTAAAGAAAAAGTGCCTTAGTAGCTACATTAACAAATCCCATGTACTCTACCTCTGTGGATGATAAAGAAATAAAATTGTTCTTTATGCTAGAAAAATTAATAGGATCATAACCTAATGATAAACTATAACCTAAAGTACACTTGTGATTATGAGTATAAACAACCCAATATAAACTTGTGTATCCAACCAAGTTAGCCTAAAATCTAAGAGTACCTTGAAGGTAGTTAATGATCCTCTTATTTTCTTTCTAGTGTACCTCATGAGGCTCTTGCATAAATCTTGAAACCATACCTATTGTATATAAAATTTCAAGACTACTATGATTTAGATAGATGAGACTAAAAATAATTTGTTGATACAAGGTAGCATCAACCAATGGTGTAGTATAGTTAGTCTCAAGCTTGAATCTAAATAAAAATGGAGTTAGAGATAGATTATAATTATTCATGTCAAATTGAGCAAGTAGATCAAGAGTGTTCTTGGGTTGTGTAAGGGTGATTCTTGAATTTGACTATGAAATCTCAGTGCCAAGGAAGTAGTGTAATAAACCCAAGTCTATCATGTCAAATGTATCTTGTGGAGCTAACTTCACTATTGTAATAGTAGATGAAGATCTCCTAAAGATTAAAAGATTAAGAACATAAATTACTAGTATCAATAGTGAACCATCTTTCTACAAGAGATATATATTAGGATATGAATGACATCAAGAGGAACCTAAATATAGGAGGAAATAATTCATCTTGGCATACCTTAAGCTCAAGGGGTTTGTTTGAGTCTGTAGAGGGATTTACTAAGTCTAAAAACTAAGAATGAATCTTGAAAAACCTTGGTGGTTATTCCATGAAGATATCCTCCTCAAGGTATCTATGAAGAAAATCACCCTTCACGTCCATTTCGTGCACATCCAAACCATGTGTTGCAACAATAGAAAGTGTGAGTTAGATTTAAGTCATATTAGCCACGTGGGTGCAGAGGTCTTTGTGGGGTCAATGCAAAAAACTTGTGAAAAACCATTGTCAACCAAATGTGCCTTGTACTTATCAACCAATCAATTTATAACAAAATTATTTCCATATCCACTTAGATCAAACTACCTTCATTCCCTTGAAAAGATAATTTAGATCTTGTGTGGTTCTCATTAAGGAATCATATTCCTCATTCATAGCACTATGCCACTTAGGCATGTTTGATTCCTCTCAAAATGTTTATTGATTAAAGGTTGAGAAAAAGTAAGTATGTGGCCCACTTTGATAGTATGAATGTGTACATCTACCATCTATTGGATTCCCTACCCAAGTACTTGCAAGTTCTTAAAATTTTATCTAGCCCAAAGAGGGTAAGAAGTGGGTGAGTCAGTTGTTGAAATATCATGCACTCAAACATGTGTAGAAGCAAATGAAGATGACTTCCCATCACTATCTTCACTATATAATTAGAAGAAGAAGAATAATCTACCTTAACAATTTTTTGCGGATGGTTTGAGTCATTAGAAGAATCATAAAATCCAAATGATTCTAAAATAGAAGGAGAAATGTCAAGTACATAGTTGATAGGAATCTCCTAGAACATAACACTACTCTTAATGAACAACTCATGTGTGGTAAAGTGGAATAGGTTGTAACCTTTTACACCATTTCGATGACCTACAAAGATGCAAGGTTTGTCTTACAAATCTACTTTCTTACGATTTTGATTTCATATGCATACCATGTATGAGAATATGAAGATCCTAAAATGCTCAATTGATGATTTCCTACACATTCAAGCTTCAAATGGAGTAATTTTATTCAAGGATTTGTGAGGAACTCAATTTTGAATATAAAAAACATAGTGTGTTACTTTTTCCTAGTATTATGGTGTAAGGCCCTTGGAGTGTATCATGCAATTAACCACCTCTTGTAAGGATATATTCATGTGTTAAGAAAAACCATTCTACTGGGGAGTATAAGAATCTCCATGCATTGCAAGTCTATCCCTTATGTTGTGTAAAAAATTGCTCAAAACATTGGTTGGCATACTAACCTCGTTATCTATCTAAAGAATTAAAATAAAAAATTGACTTAATGTTGCCTTGATTTAGGGTTGTAATGTTTCTTACACATTCACACTAAGTCGAGGGCACCTTTTAACTAAAATTTACTTAACTTTTCCTTATTGAGGGTGTTGTAAATTGTTGTATTACACTTTCACACTTATCTAGGGTTTCATTAATTATAAATTGACCCTAATGGCCCCCTTTTAATTCAAATCTAAGCCTTATTAATTGCATTTTTCAAGGATCTATCCCAACACCCATTAATGATAATACATGACATTTAACTTGGAAAAATTGGTGTCCTAGAAATCTATGCTAGGACCCATTTGCCTTTACTAGTGAATGAGTCCTCCTCACATAGGACACCCCTTTCTTGGCATATTTTAAATGGGTTTTTGATGCTATTTCATTCCCCCAAAGCATGGTCCTAGGAAATTGTGCTAGGACCCATTCGCCCAAGGTGGAGAATGAGTCTTCCTCACTTAGGACACCCCTTTTTGAATTTATTTATGGCAAGATTTTAATGATTTTCAATTCTAGATCTGATGTCAACTTGGATTATTTGAATTTTTGGGGTTAATCCTTAGTTTTAGTTTAAATATAAGGTTAATTCACATAGTTTCATCTAAGATTTTCAAGAGAGCATCCTAATATTTCATAAGAGCATTATAGATCACTTCAAGAGAAATTTCAAAGGCATTCAAGGGAAGATTAGTGAAATTTTATCATAGAAATTCAATATCATATCATCATGTCAAAGGAATAATGCACCAAACATGTTTTTGACCTAGTCTGTGTTGATGTAGCATTGAAAATCCATTTTCAAGCATTGTTTCAAATCTAATTTAAGATCTATATCTACATTCTACATGGCCACTTCATGTTAGTTTGCAAATTTACATTCCAAGACATCTCCCAAGGTATCATTGTTTATTGTTTCATGTTTCATGCTTCAATTCCATTATTTCATCACAAGGTTTAATTACCTAAATGGGGTTTGACATAGAAAAACCCCTATTCTCTAAAAATCAACAAGTTTTCTCCTCTTTGATGTGTGTTTGCAAGTTTCTAGGTTGAAGATCAAGTGGAGAACAAGATTAAAGTAAATTTTTGTCATAGTTGTTAAGTTAAAAATTTGCCATCTATATTGCAAGAACATAAAAACAAGGCTATAGAATTTTCTATAGGTTTTTGGGAGTTGAGCATTGAGGAGTTGGAAGTGTAGGCATCAAGGAATAGAACCCAGATCTTAGTTTTTTGAAACCCTAATAGGGAGCCATTCGCTACTAAAGGCGAATGAGTCCTTAGTGAGGCCTAAAGCAGTGAACATCTAGAATCTAGAGTTATAGACTAAGAGGAACAAAACCTAGAAAGCTCTTTCTAGAAACCCTAACAGGGACCCATTCACCACTATAGGCGAATGAGTGGTCAGTGGGCCTTGAAAAAACACTTTTCCAATAAGGTACACATCATTTGACCCTCTTAAAACCTACCTTTTTGGTATTATAATAGTTAGGTTTAATTTATGCACCTTAAAAGGATCATATTGTAAACATAATTTCAAATGAAACACACACCTAGTGAAAATTAGGTTTATCATTGATACCCTATTGATGGTGAACTTCTTTTCCTATGTTTCAATATGTATATATTGATGATTTGATTTACACAAGAAATAGTTCAAAGAGTTAATGGATGATTTTAGACATGCCATGAGGAATTATTTTGAAATCAAATTTTTGGGTTTAATATATTATTTCATTGGGATAGAGGTATGACAAATAAATAATGGCATTGTCATTTCACAAGGAAAATATGCTAATGATTTACTTGATAAATTCAAAATGAAAAATTGTAAACTCATGAATAGGAATTTGAACATGAATGAGAAATTGGTTAAGGTTGATGCTTTAAAAAAATTAAATGCAACATTATACAAGAATTTTCTATCCACATGGTTATTCTCCCTACAAGATAGCATGTCAAATACATCATAACATACAAAAAGGAATCATAAAATATAAAACATCATAAAAAATGGTATGTAGAGGGACCATCCAAGATGGGGAGTTGAAATGATGAATGCACTAATGGGATGGAAATTTTCCGTAAAGAAGATTTCAAATAAATGGTGCATTGTTAAGTATAATAATAACCTAAAGTAGACTTGTGATTCTAAGTATCACCAACCCAATATAAACTTGTGTATCCAACCAAGTTGGCCTCTATGCCAACTCTATAATGAATCCTGAATCTAAGAGTACCTTGAAGGTAGTGAATGATCCTCTCATTTTCTTTCCAATTTATCTCATGAGGTTCTTGCATAAATCTTGAAACACATGCGTACTATATATAAGTTTTCAACAATTCAAATAGATGACACTGGATACAATTTTTTGATACAATGTAGCATTAAACAATGGTGTAGTATAGTTATCCTCAATCTTCAATCCAAATAGAATAGAGTTAGAGAAATATTATAATTATTCATTTGAAATTGAGAAAATAGATCAAGAGTGTGATTGGGTTTTGCAAGTGTGATTCTTGAATTAGACTATGAAATCTCAATGTCAAGGAAGTAGTGTAATAAACCGAAGTCTATCACATGTCAAATGTATCTTTTGGAACTAACTTTACTATTGTAATAGTAGATGAAGAGCTCTGAAAGACTAAAAGATCAACAACATAGAGTAATAGTATCAATAGTGAACCATCTTGCCACAAGAGATATATATTAAGATATGAATGACATCTAGAGAAACCTAAATATAGGATGAAATAATTCGTCTTGGCATGCCAAGATCAAGGGGTCCGTTTGAGTCTATAGAGGGATTTCCTAAGTCTAAAAGCTAAGAATGAATCTTGAAAAAACATTGGTGGTTATTCCATATAGATATCCTCATCAAGGTATCTATGAATAAAATCACCCTTCACATCCATTTGGTGCACATCCAAACCATGTGTTGCAATAGCAAAAAGTGTGAGTGAGATTGAAGTCATATTAGCCATGGGTGCTAAGGTCTCTATGTGGTCAATGAAAACAACTTGTGAAAAACCATTGACAACCAAATGTGCCTTGTATTTATCAACCAATCCACTTATAACAAAATAATTTCAATATCCACCTATATCAAACTACCTTCCTTCCCTTATAAAGATAGTATAAATCTTGTGTGGTTTCTCATTAAGGAATCATATTCATCATTCATAACACTATCCCACTTAGGTATGTTTGATTCCTCTCAAAAAATTTATGGATCAAAGGTTGAGAAAAAGTAATAGTGTGGCCCACTTTGTTAGTATTAACATGTGTGTCTACCATCTATTGAATTCACTACCCAGGTAGTTGCACTCTAAAATTTATATCTTGCCCAAAGAGGGTAAAAAGTGGGTGAGTCAATTGCTAAAATATCATCCACTCAAACATGTGTACAAGCAAATGAAGATGAATCCCTATCAATACCTTCACTATTAGAACTAGAAGAACAAGAATAATCTACCTTAGTAATTTTTTCTAGATGGTTTCAATCATTAGAAGAATCATAAAATCCAAGTGAATCCAAAATAGAAGGAGGAATGTCAAGTGCATAGTTGATAAGACTCTCCTAGAATATAAAACCACTCTTAATGAACAACTCATGCATGGTCAAGTGGAATAGGTGATAACATTTTACACCATTTGGATAACCTACATAGATGCAAGTTTTGTCTTGGAGTTATATTTCCTTACCATGTTGATTTGATATGCATACAATGTATGGAAATATGAAGATCCTAAAATGTGGAATTGATGATTTCCTACATGTCCAAGCTTCAAAGGGAGTAATTTCATTCAAGGCTTTGTGAGGAACTCAATTTTAAATATAAAAAGCATAGTTTATTGCTTCTTCCTAATGTTGTAGTGTAAGGCCCTTGGAGTGTATCATGCAAGTAGCCACCTCTTTTAAGGATATATTTGTGTGTTAAGAAACACCATTCTATTAGGGAATATAAGGAGCTCCATGTTGCAATTCTATCCCTCATGTTGTAAGAAAAATCTCAAAACTTTGGTTGGCATACTCAACCCCATTGTTTATTTAAAGAACCTTGATGAATTTCCTTGATTTTTTTCTAGCATGAGCCTTGAAGTCTTGAAAGTTGTTAAAAAATTTAGATTTTTGTTGAAAGAGGTAAAACTAAAAAGAACATGTTTTTTTATTAGAATTTATAATTAAATGAAAATATAGAAAAACTAATCAAGTAGCTTCTATATCTAATACATTATGTGCAGTATTTTTATTTTGATGTTGGCCCCACAAACTACCCAATCTACAATGTGTCATTTGAAATATTGAATGAATGCAACTAACCCTTCCAAAATCACTGTCATAACTCATTTATCCACATTTCCTCAAATTATTTGACTAAGTGAAAATTTTAAAACAAAAATTATAATTTAAAATAGTTATTATATTATTTCAAATACATTTCTATTATTTTTCTCAATTATAAAATAAATAAGTACTATTACAATACTTCAAAATAAATACTCACGACTAATACTTGTAAAAAAATTTATTCAAAGATTACTCTCTCTTGTCATGTAGATTGGTAGCACACAACAAATTCATGTGACAAAGGGGGTGACAAAATCAATTTACATTTAGTCTGATCAATTCACACAAACCTTTTGTTTCAATTTGTAGAACTTCTTGATTATTTTTATCCACAAAGATATTATCATGTTACTATGTATTTTTGTTCCTTCTTGATTTCTTTCTCGTAATTTGAAGGTTAATATTCAGCCTAATTATCCATTGTTGTTTGGATTATTTGAGTGTTGGATTGGCTTATATTCTTTTAAAAGGGAATATAACTTATTTTTGGAAGAATAATAAGGACCATCTTTACTGTTCATATGAAACTTTCCAAAAGTTTTTGCATGTATTATGGAGTTTGAATTGGGTGGTACATTCTTTAGATTTGGCTGAATAAACATTTACTCTTGATTATTAAAGGAGAGGGTATGTAAGAATAATAATTTTGCAAGGTCTTTATATTTATATTAAATTTGCTTAGAATTATTTAGATGTAAGTAGTACAATCTTTAAATTTAAGTAGACAAATATTTACTCTTGATTGTGGAATCATAAAAAGTTTAAGAGTAATAATTGTTAATGATGTTTAAGTTCTCATAAAACACGCCTAAAATTATTCAAAAGTATTGTGGAGTCTCAGTTAAAGAGTACATTCTGTAAATTTGATGGGACAAATATTTACACTCCACTGTTGAATATTTAAGAGCAATAAGTCTTTACTTCTTTATTGTTCCTTAAAACTTGGCTAAATTTATTGAGATATACTATAGAGTCTTTATTGTTCCTTAAAACTTGCCTAAAATTATTGAGATATATTATAGATTATGAATTAAATATTGATTTGATGGCTTAGTTAAGGACTAACTCCATCATCTTAGATGTGAGACAAATATGTGGACAATGCTTAAAGTGGAGTGGAAAATGAGAACATGTATATTTTTTAACAAGGGGGTGGTGGAGACATTATGAAACTACATTATGGATTGTGTAGCCTATAGTGGCATGAGTATCTATCTCAAGTATGAAGAAAAATTATATGTGGACAATCTAACCATCTTCTTTACATAGGTAAAACTAGACAAAACTAGACAAAACAACAATTTTATTTATTAGAATTAATAATTAAATAAAAAGACAACAAAACTAATCAAGTAGCTCCTATATCTAATACACTACGTGAAACATTTTTGTCATGATTTTGGTCCCATAAACTACCTAATCTACAATGTGTCCTTTGAAATATTGAATAGATGTAATTAACCCTCTCAAAATCACTTTGTCATAGCTCATTTATCCACATTTCCTCAAATTATTGATCTAATTTAAAATTTAAAAAATAAAATTTATAATTTTAAATAATTATTATATTATTTCAGATACGTTTCTATTAATTTTTCCAATTACAAAATAAATACATACTATTACAATTCTTCAAAATAAATACTCATAACTAATGCTTGTTCATTCAAAGATTACTTTATCTTGTCATGTACATTGGTAGGACACAACAAATTCATGTGGCAAAGGGGGTGACAAAATTGATTTCTATTTTGTCTTAAAATTTACGCAAACCTTTTGTTTCAACTTGTCGAACTGTCTTGATTATTTTTATCCACAAAGGTATTATCGGTAAATATGTCACTATGTATTATTGTTCCATGTATTATTGTTCCTTCTTGATTTATTTATTGTGATTTGAAGGTTAATATTCAGTCTAATTATCCATTGTTGTTTGGATTATCTGAGTGCTCGATTGGCTCATATGAACTTTTAAAAGGGAATACTACTTATTTTTGGAATAATAATAAGGACCATCTTTATTGTTCATATGAAACTTTCTAAAAGTCATTGGATGTATTATGGAGTTTGAATTGGGTGGTATATTTCTTTAGATTTGGCTGAATAAATATTTACTCTTGATTATTAAAGGAGAGGGTATGTAAGAATAATAGGTTTGCAGGGTCTTTATTATTTATATTAAATTTGCCTAGAATTATTTAGATGTAAGTAGTACATTCTTTAAATAAGTCTTAATGTTCTTTACATTCCCATAAAACTTGCCTATAATTATTCAGAAGTACTGCAGAGTCTCAATTAAAGAGTACATTTTTTTAATTCCATGGAACAAATATTTACTTTTGACTGCTGAATCAGAAAATATTTAAGAGTAGTAAGTCTTTATGTCTTTATTGTTCCTTAAAACTTGCCTAAAATTATTGAGATATACTGTACAATCTGAATTAAATTATTAGACAGACTACTGATCCCATGATATATTTAAGAATAGTCATAATTACTGGATTTCAAAATATATTAAATAAAAAACAAAAGTAGTAGATGCTGCCAACTATAAATAAGGGTAGCAATCTGAATTAAATTCTTAGACAGACTATTGATCCAGATGATATATTTAAGAATAGTCATAATTACTGGATATCAAAATATATTAAATAAAAAACAAAAGTAGTAGACGCTGCCAACTATAAATAAGGATAGCAATCTGAATTAAATTATTAGACAGACTATTGATGGGGATGATATATTTAAGAATAGTCATAATTACTGCAGTTCAAAATATATTAAATAAAAAACAAAAGTAGTAGACGCTGAGAACTATAAATAAGGGTAGCAAATGGAGGATAAAAACCACAGAATAGAAAGAATGGCTGTGAAAAGTGTTAAGAGCAGCATGTCCTCTTCTTTTTCATTATGTGTAATGCTTATGGTATTTTTACTAGTAGATGTGGGAGTGAGTCAGAATTGTGCGTGCTCCAGTGGAATGTGTTGTAGTCAATATGGCTACTGTGGAACGGGCAATGCATACTGTGGAGAAGGTTGCAGAGAAGGCCCTTGTTATTCTTCTCCTTCTCCTTATTCTCCTCCTCCTTCTCCTTCTCCTTCTCCTTCTCCTTATTCTTCCCCTTCCCCTTCTCCTTCTGCTGCTGGTGAAGGAAGTGTGAGTTCCGTAATCACTGCTGATGTTTTTAGCTCTATAGTTGGAGCAGCAGGGAGGGGGTGTGAGGGGAAGGGGTTTTATAACTATAATGCTTTTATTGATGCTGCCAATGCTTTTATAAGAGAGAATTGGCTGCCTTCTTTGGTAATGCTGCCCACGAGACTGGAGGTAACATATACTTGCCCTTATTTTATGTACTTGTATACTTTCTTTTTTTAAACTATGTTGCTGAAAATGATATATGCATTGTATAATAGGGTTCTCCTACATTAATGAGCAAAATCCTCCAATGAACTACTGTGATTCCTCCAACACACAGTATCCTTGCCAGGCTGGAAAGAGTTACCATGGCAGAGGTCCTCTGCAACTTTCATGGTGAGTAATATATTCTCATTTCCTGCCCAACTACTTTGAGTCGGTGAAATGCTAATATAATGTAAGGTGATGACAGGAACTATAATTATGGGCCGGCGGGGAACTACTTGGAGTTTGATGGGCTGAACAATCCAGACATTGTGGCAACTGATGCCACTATCTCATTTAAGACAGCGGTGTGGTTTTGGATGATGGATAGCAACTGCCATGAGGCGATAACATCTGGGCAAGGTTTCGGAGCCACGATCAGAGCCATTAATGGCATGGAATGCGATGGAAACAATTCTGGAGCTGTGGATAGCAGAGTCGGTTATTATCAGAAGTTTTGCATGCAGCTTAACGTTGATCCTGGATCGGATCTTCGGTGCTAATTTGGTTTTACTTACTATCATATTACTACTTAAAATAACAAGGCAACAAGCTGCCATAGTTGCCGATCCACTGCATGTTCATCTAGACCGCATATCTATATCTATATTTCACAACCCATCGTAATTATAATATAGTATGTTTGTTTTTTCATTTTCTTTTGGCTTTCCAACCTCGTAATACTTGATATATTTGATTTTGCTGTTTCTGAGGTCATC
>CM021100.1:157200757-157262176 GCA_007115665.2 Sequoiadendron giganteum | reverse complement strand
CTCCTAAATCCTCTCAATCTATGTAGGAGAGAGAAAGTTTTCATAAAACTCTATATAATAAGCAAAATTTTCCATTACATTCCTCTTGAACCCAGTGCAAAAGAGAGTAACATCTTATTTGATTTCTTCTTTCCTAAGAGCAGTAGCAATGCAGATGGCATCTCCAATTAGGCCTTCTTGTGGGTCTTCACTTAAACATCCCAAGGAAGATTCAACACTGGCTATACATGCCAGCCTCACCAATCTATCAAAAGCTCTAGGACCCCACTCAAATTTACCAAGAGTCTGGATTATGTTATATATGAACTGCTCCATGAGTGTAAAGTTATGGATATGAACTTGCACAAGGAAATTATCCCCTATGATTCTCGGGTAATCACTCCTTCAAAATCATTCCTTATGATGAAAACATCCCCCAATTGATCAACCACTATTCGTCACATAGAGTTGCACTGCACACCTCCAATAATGAGAAAATCTCCTTTTAAGGTTGCATCACTTGAACTGCTCGACATTTCAAGAACAAAATTGAGATGTGAAGAATGGAAGTCAACTCCTTTGACTTTATAGAGGTAGAAGTTGGGCATCATATTCCAAAGATTGGCCATGAAGAGATTTTCTCAATACAAACTAGTGGGTAAGTATGATGCCAAAATGATTTAGATTAATATGGAGTAGCGAGCGATGTGATGAAGTTACTAGATTTATGATTGTATAAACTTTGAAATTTTTTGTAAAACATTCTAATTAAATTCTCTCGCACACATAAGATCACAAGCAAATGTGTAATTAAATGTAGAGGTTAAGAGTTGTAGGTTTTTCAAATGGATGGAGAGCCATGAGGCTTACATATATGGAGCAATGATATATTATATTAGTATACTCAACTAGATTTGAAATATGTAATTATGATACAGTTTCAAAGGGACCATAAATATTTTGTTAAAAAATATATTTATGGAGGTTATAAATTAATCATTTCAAAGATGGTGGTTATGAAAACCAAAATGGTCTCAAGAAAGGAGATCTATAAATACCCAATTAAAAGACATTAGAAGGGTTGGAATTTTAGATTTTGATTACACTGTGATGTAAGGGAAATAATAAATAAGGACCATTATAACTCACTCTGTATTAATGGAAAAAGTATCCCTTTTTCCTGCATTTGGAAATAATTAACAACAAATTAACCTAATGTTGTCTTGATTTAGTGTTGTAATGTGCTGTACACATTCACATTGAATCTAGGGCCCTTTTTAATCAAATGTACTTATTTGTGCCTTATTTAGGGTGTTGTAAAGTGTTCTCTTACACTTTCACATTGATCTGGGGCTTCATTAATTAATTGAGCCTAATTGGCCCTTTAATTCAAATTCAAGCCTTATTAATTATATTTTTCAAGGATCTATCCCAACACCCTTTAATGATATTGCATGAAATTTACATTGGCAAAGTTGGTGTCCTAGAAAACTATGTTAGGACCCATTCGCCACTTTGGGTGAATGGGTCCTCCTAACATAGGACACCCGTTTTTTGCATATTTGAGATGAGGTTTTTATTTTAATTCACCTCCCCGAAGCTAGGTCCTAGGAAATTGTGTTAGCACCCATTTTCCCAAGGTGGCAAATGGGCCCTCCTTACCTAGGACACCCCTTTCCAAATTTATTTTTGTCAAGATTTTAATGATTTGCAATCCTAGATCTGATGTCAGCTCGGATTATTTGAATTTCAAGGTTAATTCTTAGATTTAGTATAAATATAAGGTTAATTCACATAGTTTCATCTAATCAATCTAATATTTTCAAGAGGGCATCCTAATACTTCACTAGAGAATTATAGAGAATTTCAAGAGCATTTCAAAGGCATTCAAGGGTGGATTAGAAAAAATTTATTGCAACAATTCAAGGTCATATCATCATGTCAAAGGCATCTAGTGCATCAAGCATGTGGTTGAGCTCATGTTGTTGTAGTATTGAAGATCTATTTGCAAGCATTGTTTCATATCTAATTCAATATCAAGATCTACATTCAACATGGCCACTTCATGTTAGACATCTCCCAAGGTATCACCATTTCATGTTTCATGTTTCATGTGCATGTTTGGGTAAACCCACAATAGTGGGTTACAATTTTTTCCATGAAGAAAAATTAGAAATTCCCATCAAAAATTTAAAATGGTTTACCCCTTCTAATGAAGGGGGCTGGGGTAGGGCAACCATCTATAGTTGGATAGTTTTCATTCCACCAATAGAACAGTTGTGTAGCTCAGTTGCCGCACCCAGTCACTCCTTCGTGGCGGCCCCCTAGGGCCACCCACCTCAGCTCGCGTTGCAAGAGATATAGAGCCGGGGGCCCGAGGTAAACTCTATCCCTTTATGGAAGATCAAGGTTATTCTCCTACAAATAATCTACCTCCACTATAGTTCCCACCCACTTAATGAATTCGCCTGCTAGCAGTTGGTTGGGTGGGGATTAGAGTTCCCCGGGAACGGGGTCAACTCCATCCATTGCCCTGGGTAGGGTAATCTCTCTCCCATGGATGGTCAGCCCTAGAGCGAGTGTTAGCTCCATCTCACAGCCCCCTCTGGCACTATTATCGTACTAGTGAAAGCACCTCCCTCTGTGAATCTTGGGACTGTACATACGATGCGGGGTATTGCCCCGCGAGGGTGGGTGGGAAATTAGGAGGATGAAGGTAATGGGGGAGTTTGGTTGTGTACTTTATAGCCATGCATCTGGGGTATTGGACCTCTAAAACTCCGTGCACATTCCATAGGTATAGATGTTTCCTAGCTATGTTGTTGAGTTCGGGTGTGCATGCACTCCGAGATGTGGGGTATTGAACAACCCTCGCAGAAGAATGTATCAACTGACCTTTGCTCTAATCTATACTACCATGCTTGTCCAAGCAACGGTGGAGTAGATAGATGCTTGCTCCTAGTTCCGCTCCGTGAGACACAGACCTAAGGAACAGGGGTAGGGCTAATGCAAGAAGTTGGGTCCACAAAAAGCTCAAAAAGTGGAAGTGTTTTTGTTGTTTTTCATAATTTGTCACACTTGGACTGAAAATTTGAGGCACTTACACAATTAATTTTTAAAAAAATCAGTAATATGAAATTTTGAATTTTGAATCTAGTTTCTAAATATGTAAATTATTCAAATACCCAAATTGTAGAAATTAAATTTTGATAGGGATCTATAAAAACCACTTTTTAAAAGTCCCTGTTTTTTTACCATACCATGCACGTGTACGGACACCACTTTTTGACCCAAATAAAAGTATTTTGCTAATTCCTTTTGAGGAAAGAGAGCTAACAACATGAAGATTGATGAGAATTTTTTTTGTAATTTTTTGTTGAATATTTTTTTTTTTATTAAATTTTTATTGGCCTTAATTGTTGTTTTTAAAAATCAACGTGTATGGACAACATAATTTGACCTAAACTAAACATTTTTTGAAACTTTTTTTTTTCATTCTATAAAGAATTGTCTAAAGATTGATGTCATATAATTTTTTTTACAAGAAACTTCACCAAAAAAAAGTTATTAAAAAACAAAAAAAGTCTAATATTTCATGTTTAAGGACTAGTTTGCATTGAAATTAATTTTAAAATATCAAATATAATCCAATATTAATAAAAATTATATATTTGGAAACTAGAAATCGTGTTCTGTAATGGGTTTTAATTTTATAGATTGATTCAGAAAAAAATTCCATCAACCATATTGTCAAAGATGGACATTCTTCTTCAATCTGCCTTAGTTTTTTAGTTGCAAGTCAAAGGCTAAGGCTCGGATTGCCAAGCCTTTCCCGAGCCTAAAACCAAGGCTGCAAGTGGGTTGGAGATTCAAGTTTTTAATAACGTGTATGCGTTTTTAAAAACACGTACGCGTTACAAAACATATATGCACTCTTTATTTGTTTGATTATTTTAAAAAAAAAATGCTTTTTAGAAATGCGTACGCGTTTCTAAAAAGCAAAACACGTACGCGTTTCTAAAAAGCAAAACGCGTACGCGTTTCTAAAAAGCATTTTTTTTAAAATAAATTATTTGTATGCACTCAAAAAAGCGTATGCGTTTTATAACGCGTACGCATTTTATAACGCATACGCATTTTTTTAGGCTCAGGTACCCAATGCATAACGTATACGTGTTTTTTAATAACGCGTACGCGTTTTTTAATAACGCATACGCGTTTTTTGCAAGATTTTTTTTGGCTGAAACTTCCCCTCTTCGTGGACCCAACTTCTTGCACTTACCCAGTATGAATAATGAACCCCAACTTGCAGGGGGTTCGAATGAACTCCCTTCATTAGAAGGGGAGTTCTAATGAACACCCCTTTTTTCACCTCCCCCTCCACCATTTCAAAATTTATGCATTTTTTTTACTATCGAAGCTCGAGAAGGAGGTACAAATGGATTCAACTTGATAAACCAAGGTGGAGGACTATAGTGATTGAAACGTGCTTTCCAACAACTATAAATTTAATATATTTTGTTTTTATTTTATATTTTATTTTTTAGTTTTACTAAACATAGGTTTTTCATCAAACATCAAGTTCGGTGAAAAATCATTGTGGAAAAATAGTAAAACTGAGAAAATAAATATTGAAAAAAATATACGCACTAGGTATTGACGTCCTCATTTCAACAAAAAAAGAAATTGAATTTCAATACAAACCAAAAAAGTTATGTGAGCCGAAGTGCACCTATGTCTAAATTGTAATTGGTTTGACTTCAAAACTTAATTAAAAAAAAAATCAACAAAACACTATGAAACAAAATGAAAGCACTAGATACTAGTGTTACCAACCTAAATTCGAAAGAATTAGAATTTTATCCTTTCTAGAAAAAAAGTTATACGAGCCAAAGTACACACCACTTTATAAAAATGTTGTTTCTATTAAGAACTAGTTATCAAAGGAGATACAAAAAAATTGTAATTTAATTTTGATTTTTAAAAAAAAAAACATTTAAAATCTACAAACAAAATTTCACAAATCACTAGTTTACACAATTTTCAAATTCCTAATAGTTTACCTACTATAGGTGTCAGAAAGTGATCTTTTTTTCTAAAAGTGTTGATTTCAATTTCAAGTTTGGCCAAAAAGTGTAACCTATTATTGTGGGATGACCCATTTCATACTTTCATCATAAGGTTTCATTACCTAAATAGGGTTTGACCAAGGAAAATCCCTATTCTCTAACAATCAACAAGTTTTTCTTGTCCTTTGATGTGTGATTGCAAGTTTTAGGTTGAAGAGCAAGATTGAAGCAAAATTGTCAAAGTTGAAAAGTTGCAAAGTTGTCATCTACATTGCAAGATTGTGCAAGGGCACCCATGAGTTCATGCCTCCAAGAGGCAAAAATAGTCATTTTGTTTTGGTTTTTGTGTTTTCCTCATGTAATAAGATCCTTATGCATCATTTCATGGTTGTAAGAGTCTAGATAAGGTCTTAGGAGGATAGGTGTTGTCAAATTTTCAAAAATACAAAAAGTGTAAATGTTGTTATAGTTGCACAAAGCAACTTTTGCTATTGTTGCCAAAGTGGAAGGTGAACCATTGGAAGTTGAAATTTAGTTTGTAACTATTAGGAGTCTATTGGAAATTCCTTAAAAAGGCTTTGTAAGGTCAAATACACTGTTGGAGTTTCTTGAGCTCTCAACTATCCAGATGATGAATCACAGAGTGTGATCCGAAACAATGATGCAAAAAACTCTTACACAATCAAAACCAAAAGTCATCTAGCAATAATCTTTGTTTTCTACAAATTTGAACATGTTATTGTTGTCTCTTTTCTTTGTACATGATTGTATGGATTCATTATGACCTATGATTGATTAGGGATGAATCTAAATTGAGTCTTTTTTTTGTTGCTTTTGGTTTCATTCAAATCCATAAAGTATTGTAGGAGATAATTGCATTTCTTTCCAGATGGGTCAAAAACCCTAGTTAGGGTCACATTGAACAAACAAAAATGTCTTTCTTCCCATTCCACTAGTGAACACTTCTGAAACTTGGTGGGATGGATGCTTTCAATGTATTCTATGAGTTTTCCAAGTTGCGGGAGTAGGGGAGTTGGTGTGCACGTGTGGAAGAAGCATGAGGGTTTGATATCCTCACATATTAGACCAAGTAACCCTAATGGAGTGGTGAAATGTGTTATATGAAATTGAGAAAATATCTAGATGGTTGGAGTTTTTAGGACCCTATGTAATATGTTGGAAGCATTGGAGTGGAGATACAATGCCTAGGATGTAAATACCCTACTGCTACCAAGTTTGTTCAACCAATTAGACCTAGTTGCAAACTAGGACAGTCAATTTTAAGCCCTTTCCTTTCAAAGAAACTATACCTGGATTCTAGATATGTTGTATAAAGCCCAAATGGGTATATATATTTGTGCTTAAATTTTTCTTATCATTTCTAAAATGAAAGTTATGACCAAAAAACTCAATTTGTTGCCCCACCTTCAAGGCCTAGAAAAGTAGGATAGTCAAAATTAGGACATGTTCATACAAAAAAAAAACCCCCTCATTTTGGGATATGTTAAATAAGAGCCAAAAGGGTATCTGAATCTGCTTTTTCATTTTGGAGATCATGCTTGAATTAGGAGATATGTCAGAGAAATTCCTTTTGCAAGGCTACAAGTAATGAGGCTTGTTTGTGAAGGAAAGGCCATTGTATGATGTGTGAGTGTTCTTGTGAGTGATTGGTTAATTAAATTTATAGGTTGAAGACCAAAGGAACCTTGTGGGTGATTGTGAGTTGTGGTTACCCATTAATGGCTAGTTGTCTTGAAGACCAAATGTCTTACCTTGTTGAAGAAGCATGTCTACCATGATTGTCTTTGAATCTCGAGAGAGGAATGAACCCATTGTTGTGAAATATGGTATCAATTGCCTAAGTTCCACCCCTACTCTACATCACAAGATCACAGAAAGTCTTCTACAAGATTTGTTTCAAACTTTCAGGAGCTGAAAACCTGGGCTCTAGGAGTGCAAACATTAAAGAACAAAACCTAGAGATTGATTTTTGAAACTCTAATAGGGACCAATTCATTGCTAAAGGAAAATGAGTCCTTTGTAAGGCCTAAAGAAGTGAACATCTATAATCTAGAGTTGCAAAATGAGAGGAACAAAATCCAGAAAGCACTTTTTAGAAACCTTAATAGGGACCCATTCGCTACTATTATTTTGCTACACTACTTATACCAGGAATTTCCATCTATTATTGAAAGCTCCCATATGCAAATTGCTTCCATTTATTATAGTGACTAGATGGTTCTCATATAGTAATGCTTAATGGAAATCATTAGATGGCTTCAACTATTAAATTACACATTAATTTCTTGATGATAAATTGTATTTTGTGAGGAAATTCAGGTCACTGCACAATCATTTTGATTTAAAAGTTTGAGAAATGGAAGGTTAGAGTCATAATATTTAAGTATTATTAGTTATGATATATGTGGTCATGGAACCAACCATTCATCATAGTATGTTAAGTGGATGATAAATAAAATGAAATGTAAAAATCATTTAAATTAAATTAAGGAATTAAATAATTTATGATGTAAACTAATTAATATTTAGTTCAAAGAATATTTTATAAGTAAATCAAAAGAAAAAGGAGGCATCTTGATGGGCTAGAATTGCATAGGAGTTTATTGCCTCACTATAATGAAGGAAAGGAACATTGAATCAATTAAATGGGTTACTATTCAAAGTCAACACAGTCGAGGGAATATAAAAAATGGAGGATATGTTCTTTTGTGCTTTGTCCCGAAAGAAGCATAAAGATAGTTATTTTTTGTTTGCTTTTGTGTAGGGAGAAAAGATAAATTTAATACCACATAACAAATTGGGATTTACTTTGTCTATTCATCAAATTGATGATTTAAGTCTTAGACTTTTTCTTAATTTTTTATTGAGGGTTTTTAGTTGTAGTAATTTTTGATAATGTTCAAGTCTTAAGAAATAATTTGAAAGTATATATAAGGGATAGGAGTTAGTAGTTGACCATATTTTAATATTTTGTAGATTTAATGATCAATACTTTTAATTGTACACTACTAGTAGTTGAGATTTCAAGGTTGTTATTGTTGACTATGAGTACTTATAATTGAATGAATTGTATTCTTTAGATCTAAAAATCAGAGAATCATTTGATGGCATGTTGGTGCATCAAGAAAACATAACTTAATGCTCAACTACTATAACTTAATGCACAACTATTGGTCCACCAGTTTTTGGGTTCTTTTAGACACCTCAACAAATAGCATGCTAATGTTGCATCATATTTGATGATGTGGACCTGAAACCTTAATTATAAGTAAGGACCTTGCCAATAAACTACTGCATGAAGCCCATAAATCCTTAGCACTCTTAAGAAGGATGAATTCCTACACTAACACCCCCTCTAAAACATAGCTTAGGTGGGCTCAAATAAAATTGAGTCCTAACAACTAGGCTTGATGAGATACCCAAGTAAATTGTAATCTCTCATAAAGTGGAGAAAGAGAGAAAAATCAATGAGAAAAAACTCTACCCAAAAGAGAGAAAAGAAGATGAAGAGTACTATAAGACCCCCCAAAGATGATGTTGTTTCTAAAGTATATCACACATTAATAAGAGATTGTAGATGAATGAAATTTCTCTTCATAAAAGGTTTGATGAAAATGTCAACAATCCGCTTTGAAAACTAGAAATAGACTAAGTTGACAATTTGACCATGAATAAGCTCCTAAATATGATCTTCATGTGAACCTTTATGTGTTTGGTCCACTAGTGCTAGACTAGATTCTTGCAAATTCGGATAGTGCTCTACTTGTCACAATAGATTATTGTGGGCTACATAAATGGAATGCAACAATTAGTGAAAAACCCTAAAGAAAAAGTGCCTTAGTAGCTACATTAACAAATCCCATGTACTCTACCTCTGTGGATGATAAAGAAATAAAATTGTTCTTTATGCTAGAAAAATTAATAGGATCATAACCTAATGATAAACTATAACCTAAAGTACACTTGTGATTATGAGTATAAACAACCCAATATAAACTTGTGTATCCAACCAAGTTAGCCTAAAATCTAAGAGTACCTTGAAGGTAGTTAATGATCCTCTTATTTTCTTTCTAGTGTACCTCATGAGGCTCTTGCATAAATCTTGAAACCATACCTATTGTATATAAAATTTCAAGACTACTATGATTTAGATAGATGAGACTAAAAATAATTTGTTGATACAAGGTAGCATCAACCAATGGTGTAGTATAGTTAGTCTCAAGCTTGAATCTAAATAAAAATGGAGTTAGAGATAGATTATAATTATTCATGTCAAATTGAGCAAGTAGATCAAGAGTGTTCTTGGGTTGTGTAAGGGTGATTCTTGAATTTGACTATGAAATCTCAGTGCCAAGGAAGTAGTGTAATAAACCCAAGTCTATCATGTCAAATGTATCTTGTGGAGCTAACTTCACTATTGTAATAGTAGATGAAGATCTCCTAAAGATTAAAAGATTAAGAACATAAATTACTAGTATCAATAGTGAACCATCTTTCTACAAGAGATATATATTAGGATATGAATGACATCAAGAGGAACCTAAATATAGGAGGAAATAATTCATCTTGGCATACCTTAAGCTCAAGGGGTTTGTTTGAGTCTGTAGAGGGATTTACTAAGTCTAAAAACTAAGAATGAATCTTGAAAAACCTTGGTGGTTATTCCATGAAGATATCCTCCTCAAGGTATCTATGAAGAAAATCACCCTTCACGTCCATTTCGTGCACATCCAAACCATGTGTTGCAACAATAGAAAGTGTGAGTTAGATTTAAGTCATATTAGCCACGTGGGTGCAGAGGTCTTTGTGGGGTCAATGCAAAAAACTTGTGAAAAACCATTGTCAACCAAATGTGCCTTGTACTTATCAACCAATCAATTTATAACAAAATTATTTCCATATCCACTTAGATCAAACTACCTTCATTCCCTTGAAAAGATAATTTAGATCTTGTGTGGTTCTCATTAAGGAATCATATTCCTCATTCATAGCACTATGCCACTTAGGCATGTTTGATTCCTCTCAAAATGTTTATTGATTAAAGGTTGAGAAAAAGTAAGTATGTGGCCCACTTTGATAGTATGAATGTGTACATCTACCATCTATTGGATTCCCTACCCAAGTACTTGCAAGTTCTTAAAATTTTATCTAGCCCAAAGAGGGTAAGAAGTGGGTGAGTCAGTTGTTGAAATATCATGCACTCAAACATGTGTAGAAGCAAATGAAGATGACTTCCCATCACTATCTTCACTATATAATTAGAAGAAGAAGAATAATCTACCTTAACAATTTTTTGCGGATGGTTTGAGTCATTAGAAGAATCATAAAATCCAAATGATTCTAAAATAGAAGGAGAAATGTCAAGTACATAGTTGATAGGAATCTCCTAGAACATAACACTACTCTTAATGAACAACTCATGTGTGGTAAAGTGGAATAGGTTGTAACCTTTTACACCATTTCGATGACCTACAAAGATGCAAGGTTTGTCTTACAAATCTACTTTCTTACGATTTTGATTTCATATGCATACCATGTATGAGAATATGAAGATCCTAAAATGCTCAATTGATGATTTCCTACACATTCAAGCTTCAAATGGAGTAATTTTATTCAAGGATTTGTGAGGAACTCAATTTTGAATATAAAAAACATAGTGTGTTACTTTTTCCTAGTATTATGGTGTAAGGCCCTTGGAGTGTATCATGCAATTAACCACCTCTTGTAAGGATATATTCATGTGTTAAGAAAAACCATTCTACTGGGGAGTATAAGAATCTCCATGCATTGCAAGTCTATCCCTTATGTTGTGTAAAAAATTGCTCAAAACATTGGTTGGCATACTAACCTCGTTATCTATCTAAAGAATTAAAATAAAAAATTGACTTAATGTTGCCTTGATTTAGGGTTGTAATGTTTCTTACACATTCACACTAAGTCGAGGGCACCTTTTAACTAAAATTTACTTAACTTTTCCTTATTGAGGGTGTTGTAAATTGTTGTATTACACTTTCACACTTATCTAGGGTTTCATTAATTATAAATTGACCCTAATGGCCCCCTTTTAATTCAAATCTAAGCCTTATTAATTGCATTTTTCAAGGATCTATCCCAACACCCATTAATGATAATACATGACATTTAACTTGGAAAAATTGGTGTCCTAGAAATCTATGCTAGGACCCATTTGCCTTTACTAGTGAATGAGTCCTCCTCACATAGGACACCCCTTTCTTGGCATATTTTAAATGGGTTTTTGATGCTATTTCATTCCCCCAAAGCATGGTCCTAGGAAATTGTGCTAGGACCCATTCGCCCAAGGTGGAGAATGAGTCTTCCTCACTTAGGACACCCCTTTTTGAATTTATTTATGGCAAGATTTTAATGATTTTCAATTCTAGATCTGATGTCAACTTGGATTATTTGAATTTTTGGGGTTAATCCTTAGTTTTAGTTTAAATATAAGGTTAATTCACATAGTTTCATCTAAGATTTTCAAGAGAGCATCCTAATATTTCATAAGAGCATTATAGATCACTTCAAGAGAAATTTCAAAGGCATTCAAGGGAAGATTAGTGAAATTTTATCATAGAAATTCAATATCATATCATCATGTCAAAGGAATAATGCACCAAACATGTTTTTGACCTAGTCTGTGTTGATGTAGCATTGAAAATCCATTTTCAAGCATTGTTTCAAATCTAATTTAAGATCTATATCTACATTCTACATGGCCACTTCATGTTAGTTTGCAAATTTACATTCCAAGACATCTCCCAAGGTATCATTGTTTATTGTTTCATGTTTCATGCTTCAATTCCATTATTTCATCACAAGGTTTAATTACCTAAATGGGGTTTGACATAGAAAAACCCCTATTCTCTAAAAATCAACAAGTTTTCTCCTCTTTGATGTGTGTTTGCAAGTTTCTAGGTTGAAGATCAAGTGGAGAACAAGATTAAAGTAAATTTTTGTCATAGTTGTTAAGTTAAAAATTTGCCATCTATATTGCAAGAACATAAAAACAAGGCTATAGAATTTTCTATAGGTTTTTGGGAGTTGAGCATTGAGGAGTTGGAAGTGTAGGCATCAAGGAATAGAACCCAGATCTTAGTTTTTTGAAACCCTAATAGGGAGCCATTCGCTACTAAAGGCGAATGAGTCCTTAGTGAGGCCTAAAGCAGTGAACATCTAGAATCTAGAGTTATAGACTAAGAGGAACAAAACCTAGAAAGCTCTTTCTAGAAACCCTAACAGGGACCCATTCACCACTATAGGCGAATGAGTGGTCAGTGGGCCTTGAAAAAACACTTTTCCAATAAGGTACACATCATTTGACCCTCTTAAAACCTACCTTTTTGGTATTATAATAGTTAGGTTTAATTTATGCACCTTAAAAGGATCATATTGTAAACATAATTTCAAATGAAACACACACCTAGTGAAAATTAGGTTTATCATTGATACCCTATTGATGGTGAACTTCTTTTCCTATGTTTCAATATGTATATATTGATGATTTGATTTACACAAGAAATAGTTCAAAGAGTTAATGGATGATTTTAGACATGCCATGAGGAATTATTTTGAAATCAAATTTTTGGGTTTAATATATTATTTCATTGGGATAGAGGTATGACAAATAAATAATGGCATTGTCATTTCACAAGGAAAATATGCTAATGATTTACTTGATAAATTCAAAATGAAAAATTGTAAACTCATGAATAGGAATTTGAACATGAATGAGAAATTGGTTAAGGTTGATGCTTTAAAAAAATTAAATGCAACATTATACAAGAATTTTCTATCCACATGGTTATTCTCCCTACAAGATAGCATGTCAAATACATCATAACATACAAAAAGGAATCATAAAATATAAAACATCATAAAAAATGGTATGTAGAGGGACCATCCAAGATGGGGAGTTGAAATGATGAATGCACTAATGGGATGGAAATTTTCCGTAAAGAAGATTTCAAATAAATGGTGCATTGTTAAGTATAATAATAACCTAAAGTAGACTTGTGATTCTAAGTATCACCAACCCAATATAAACTTGTGTATCCAACCAAGTTGGCCTCTATGCCAACTCTATAATGAATCCTGAATCTAAGAGTACCTTGAAGGTAGTGAATGATCCTCTCATTTTCTTTCCAATTTATCTCATGAGGTTCTTGCATAAATCTTGAAACACATGCGTACTATATATAAGTTTTCAACAATTCAAATAGATGACACTGGATACAATTTTTTGATACAATGTAGCATTAAACAATGGTGTAGTATAGTTATCCTCAATCTTCAATCCAAATAGAATAGAGTTAGAGAAATATTATAATTATTCATTTGAAATTGAGAAAATAGATCAAGAGTGTGATTGGGTTTTGCAAGTGTGATTCTTGAATTAGACTATGAAATCTCAATGTCAAGGAAGTAGTGTAATAAACCGAAGTCTATCACATGTCAAATGTATCTTTTGGAACTAACTTTACTATTGTAATAGTAGATGAAGAGCTCTGAAAGACTAAAAGATCAACAACATAGAGTAATAGTATCAATAGTGAACCATCTTGCCACAAGAGATATATATTAAGATATGAATGACATCTAGAGAAACCTAAATATAGGATGAAATAATTCGTCTTGGCATGCCAAGATCAAGGGGTCCGTTTGAGTCTATAGAGGGATTTCCTAAGTCTAAAAGCTAAGAATGAATCTTGAAAAAACATTGGTGGTTATTCCATATAGATATCCTCATCAAGGTATCTATGAATAAAATCACCCTTCACATCCATTTGGTGCACATCCAAACCATGTGTTGCAATAGCAAAAAGTGTGAGTGAGATTGAAGTCATATTAGCCATGGGTGCTAAGGTCTCTATGTGGTCAATGAAAACAACTTGTGAAAAACCATTGACAACCAAATGTGCCTTGTATTTATCAACCAATCCACTTATAACAAAATAATTTCAATATCCACCTATATCAAACTACCTTCCTTCCCTTATAAAGATAGTATAAATCTTGTGTGGTTTCTCATTAAGGAATCATATTCATCATTCATAACACTATCCCACTTAGGTATGTTTGATTCCTCTCAAAAAATTTATGGATCAAAGGTTGAGAAAAAGTAATAGTGTGGCCCACTTTGTTAGTATTAACATGTGTGTCTACCATCTATTGAATTCACTACCCAGGTAGTTGCACTCTAAAATTTATATCTTGCCCAAAGAGGGTAAAAAGTGGGTGAGTCAATTGCTAAAATATCATCCACTCAAACATGTGTACAAGCAAATGAAGATGAATCCCTATCAATACCTTCACTATTAGAACTAGAAGAACAAGAATAATCTACCTTAGTAATTTTTTCTAGATGGTTTCAATCATTAGAAGAATCATAAAATCCAAGTGAATCCAAAATAGAAGGAGGAATGTCAAGTGCATAGTTGATAAGACTCTCCTAGAATATAAAACCACTCTTAATGAACAACTCATGCATGGTCAAGTGGAATAGGTGATAACATTTTACACCATTTGGATAACCTACATAGATGCAAGTTTTGTCTTGGAGTTATATTTCCTTACCATGTTGATTTGATATGCATACAATGTATGGAAATATGAAGATCCTAAAATGTGGAATTGATGATTTCCTACATGTCCAAGCTTCAAAGGGAGTAATTTCATTCAAGGCTTTGTGAGGAACTCAATTTTAAATATAAAAAGCATAGTTTATTGCTTCTTCCTAATGTTGTAGTGTAAGGCCCTTGGAGTGTATCATGCAAGTAGCCACCTCTTTTAAGGATATATTTGTGTGTTAAGAAACACCATTCTATTAGGGAATATAAGGAGCTCCATGTTGCAATTCTATCCCTCATGTTGTAAGAAAAATCTCAAAACTTTGGTTGGCATACTCAACCCCATTGTTTATTTAAAGAACCTTGATGAATTTCCTTGATTTTTTTCTAGCATGAGCCTTGAAGTCTTGAAAGTTGTTAAAAAATTTAGATTTTTGTTGAAAGAGGTAAAACTAAAAAGAACATGTTTTTTTATTAGAATTTATAATTAAATGAAAATATAGAAAAACTAATCAAGTAGCTTCTATATCTAATACATTATGTGCAGTATTTTTATTTTGATGTTGGCCCCACAAACTACCCAATCTACAATGTGTCATTTGAAATATTGAATGAATGCAACTAACCCTTCCAAAATCACTGTCATAACTCATTTATCCACATTTCCTCAAATTATTTGACTAAGTGAAAATTTTAAAACAAAAATTATAATTTAAAATAGTTATTATATTATTTCAAATACATTTCTATTATTTTTCTCAATTATAAAATAAATAAGTACTATTACAATACTTCAAAATAAATACTCACGACTAATACTTGTAAAAAAATTTATTCAAAGATTACTCTCTCTTGTCATGTAGATTGGTAGCACACAACAAATTCATGTGACAAAGGGGGTGACAAAATCAATTTACATTTAGTCTGATCAATTCACACAAACCTTTTGTTTCAATTTGTAGAACTTCTTGATTATTTTTATCCACAAAGATATTATCATGTTACTATGTATTTTTGTTCCTTCTTGATTTCTTTCTCGTAATTTGAAGGTTAATATTCAGCCTAATTATCCATTGTTGTTTGGATTATTTGAGTGTTGGATTGGCTTATATTCTTTTAAAAGGGAATATAACTTATTTTTGGAAGAATAATAAGGACCATCTTTACTGTTCATATGAAACTTTCCAAAAGTTTTTGCATGTATTATGGAGTTTGAATTGGGTGGTACATTCTTTAGATTTGGCTGAATAAACATTTACTCTTGATTATTAAAGGAGAGGGTATGTAAGAATAATAATTTTGCAAGGTCTTTATATTTATATTAAATTTGCTTAGAATTATTTAGATGTAAGTAGTACAATCTTTAAATTTAAGTAGACAAATATTTACTCTTGATTGTGGAATCATAAAAAGTTTAAGAGTAATAATTGTTAATGATGTTTAAGTTCTCATAAAACACGCCTAAAATTATTCAAAAGTATTGTGGAGTCTCAGTTAAAGAGTACATTCTGTAAATTTGATGGGACAAATATTTACACTCCACTGTTGAATATTTAAGAGCAATAAGTCTTTACTTCTTTATTGTTCCTTAAAACTTGGCTAAATTTATTGAGATATACTATAGAGTCTTTATTGTTCCTTAAAACTTGCCTAAAATTATTGAGATATATTATAGATTATGAATTAAATATTGATTTGATGGCTTAGTTAAGGACTAACTCCATCATCTTAGATGTGAGACAAATATGTGGACAATGCTTAAAGTGGAGTGGAAAATGAGAACATGTATATTTTTTAACAAGGGGGTGGTGGAGACATTATGAAACTACATTATGGATTGTGTAGCCTATAGTGGCATGAGTATCTATCTCAAGTATGAAGAAAAATTATATGTGGACAATCTAACCATCTTCTTTACATAGGTAAAACTAGACAAAACTAGACAAAACAACAATTTTATTTATTAGAATTAATAATTAAATAAAAAGACAACAAAACTAATCAAGTAGCTCCTATATCTAATACACTACGTGAAACATTTTTGTCATGATTTTGGTCCCATAAACTACCTAATCTACAATGTGTCCTTTGAAATATTGAATAGATGTAATTAACCCTCTCAAAATCACTTTGTCATAGCTCATTTATCCACATTTCCTCAAATTATTGATCTAATTTAAAATTTAAAAAATAAAATTTATAATTTTAAATAATTATTATATTATTTCAGATACGTTTCTATTAATTTTTCCAATTACAAAATAAATACATACTATTACAATTCTTCAAAATAAATACTCATAACTAATGCTTGTTCATTCAAAGATTACTTTATCTTGTCATGTACATTGGTAGGACACAACAAATTCATGTGGCAAAGGGGGTGACAAAATTGATTTCTATTTTGTCTTAAAATTTACGCAAACCTTTTGTTTCAACTTGTCGAACTGTCTTGATTATTTTTATCCACAAAGGTATTATCGGTAAATATGTCACTATGTATTATTGTTCCATGTATTATTGTTCCTTCTTGATTTATTTATTGTGATTTGAAGGTTAATATTCAGTCTAATTATCCATTGTTGTTTGGATTATCTGAGTGCTCGATTGGCTCATATGAACTTTTAAAAGGGAATACTACTTATTTTTGGAATAATAATAAGGACCATCTTTATTGTTCATATGAAACTTTCTAAAAGTCATTGGATGTATTATGGAGTTTGAATTGGGTGGTATATTTCTTTAGATTTGGCTGAATAAATATTTACTCTTGATTATTAAAGGAGAGGGTATGTAAGAATAATAGGTTTGCAGGGTCTTTATTATTTATATTAAATTTGCCTAGAATTATTTAGATGTAAGTAGTACATTCTTTAAATAAGTCTTAATGTTCTTTACATTCCCATAAAACTTGCCTATAATTATTCAGAAGTACTGCAGAGTCTCAATTAAAGAGTACATTTTTTTAATTCCATGGAACAAATATTTACTTTTGACTGCTGAATCAGAAAATATTTAAGAGTAGTAAGTCTTTATGTCTTTATTGTTCCTTAAAACTTGCCTAAAATTATTGAGATATACTGTACAATCTGAATTAAATTATTAGACAGACTACTGATCCCATGATATATTTAAGAATAGTCATAATTACTGGATTTCAAAATATATTAAATAAAAAACAAAAGTAGTAGATGCTGCCAACTATAAATAAGGGTAGCAATCTGAATTAAATTCTTAGACAGACTATTGATCCAGATGATATATTTAAGAATAGTCATAATTACTGGATATCAAAATATATTAAATAAAAAACAAAAGTAGTAGACGCTGCCAACTATAAATAAGGATAGCAATCTGAATTAAATTATTAGACAGACTATTGATGGGGATGATATATTTAAGAATAGTCATAATTACTGCAGTTCAAAATATATTAAATAAAAAACAAAAGTAGTAGACGCTGAGAACTATAAATAAGGGTAGCAAATGGAGGATAAAAACCACAGAATAGAAAGAATGGCTGTGAAAAGTGTTAAGAGCAGCATGTCCTCTTCTTTTTCATTATGTGTAATGCTTATGGTATTTTTACTAGTAGATGTGGGAGTGAGTCAGAATTGTGCGTGCTCCAGTGGAATGTGTTGTAGTCAATATGGCTACTGTGGAACGGGCAATGCATACTGTGGAGAAGGTTGCAGAGAAGGCCCTTGTTATTCTTCTCCTTCTCCTTATTCTCCTCCTCCTTCTCCTTCTCCTTCTCCTTCTCCTTATTCTTCCCCTTCCCCTTCTCCTTCTGCTGCTGGTGAAGGAAGTGTGAGTTCCGTAATCACTGCTGATGTTTTTAGCTCTATAGTTGGAGCAGCAGGGAGGGGGTGTGAGGGGAAGGGGTTTTATAACTATAATGCTTTTATTGATGCTGCCAATGCTTTTATAAGAGAGAATTGGCTGCCTTCTTTGGTAATGCTGCCCACGAGACTGGAGGTAACATATACTTGCCCTTATTTTATGTACTTGTATACTTTCTTTTTTTAAACTATGTTGCTGAAAATGATATATGCATTGTATAATAGGGTTCTCCTACATTAATGAGCAAAATCCTCCAATGAACTACTGTGATTCCTCCAACACACAGTATCCTTGCCAGGCTGGAAAGAGTTACCATGGCAGAGGTCCTCTGCAACTTTCATGGTGAGTAATATATTCTCATTTCCTGCCCAACTACTTTGAGTCGGTGAAATGCTAATATAATGTAAGGTGATGACAGGAACTATAATTATGGGCCGGCGGGGAACTACTTGGAGTTTGATGGGCTGAACAATCCAGACATTGTGGCAACTGATGCCACTATCTCATTTAAGACAGCGGTGTGGTTTTGGATGATGGATAGCAACTGCCATGAGGCGATAACATCTGGGCAAGGTTTCGGAGCCACGATCAGAGCCATTAATGGCATGGAATGCGATGGAAACAATTCTGGAGCTGTGGATAGCAGAGTCGGTTATTATCAGAAGTTTTGCATGCAGCTTAACGTTGATCCTGGATCGGATCTTCGGTGCTAATTTGGTTTTACTTACTATCATATTACTACTTAAAATAACAAGGCAACAAGCTGCCATAGTTGCCGATCCACTGCATGTTCATCTAGACCGCATATCTATATCTATATTTCACAACCCATCGTAATTATAATATAGTATGTTTGTTTTTTTCATTTTCTTTTGGCTTTCCAACCTCGTAATACTTGAATGCAGCAACGTAATACTTGATATATTTGAATTTGATGTTTCTGAGGTCATCGATGAATATGAGAATTATATTACATAACAGTGGATCTACTTATAATGGAGGCTTTATGTTTTAATTCTCAAGAGGCGTGGTTGTATTAAATAAAAAAAAAACATATAAAATCCAATGGCCAATAGGTTACAGGCTTATCGCTATCTATAGTTGAGCTACTGGTATATATTATATAATTTTAATGGTTATTCGTTAAAAAAGGTTTAAATAAGATAATTATTTATTATTTTTATATTTAAATAAGAGATAATAGAAAAATTCATGTTTTTTTTGCAAGCTGATAATTCTAAATTTAAATATCATTTTAATACTACTAAATTATTAGATGATTTGATCATTGAACTGAATTATATTTAGTCTAAAATTATACAAAATTCCTAATGTTTATCATTTGTCTCATTAAGTTATCATCATAGCTTGTGGGTTTTGTTATTTACACTATTTATTATATTTTAATTTTATTATTATACCATATGTCCCTAAATATAATTGATAAATATCTCAACTATGCCTGTTCATAAGAAAATATAACATTAATAATTAGTTTATTGGCATGAACTATGTTGTCTATGGGTTGACAGAACTTGGGTATAGATAATGATGCATATTAATTAAAATATAACAATTTAATCAAGCAACATGTCATACAATTGATAGAATCAACTCGTTGTAGTATTCAAAGAATTATTGATGTGGACAAGAGTGCATGCCGCATGCTTTTGAAACATAATAATCATAATAAGTATCAATACAAAATCATGCTATAAACAATACTATAATGAATTTTCAACACAATTTATCAAGCAACATGCCATACAATTGAAAGAATGAACTCATTGTAGTATTCAAATAATTATTGATGTGGACAAGAGTGCATGCCACATTCTTTTGAAACACAAAGATCACGATACTTGTATCAATACAAACTCATACTATAAACAATACCAAAATGAATTTTCATATCCAATTAGTTGCCACAAAAATGTAGATTCAATATGGGCCCCATATAACAAACAATGCTCTTAATTTTTTTTCTTTTTACTACATAGTTTGCATTCTCTTATCTTTGAGTAGTATTAAAATGAGTTTAGCAAACAACATTTTGAATAACTCATGGGGTTCCATTAATGAGATAATACTATGTGTCAAACTTGTTCTCTCCATCTCACCCACATCTAATATTAATTCTAAGTCTATAGTTAATTCTTGTGACTTGTGTATGATTAGACCCAATATTATTTTGAATAAAATATGTATGTTTCTCTCTTGTAATTAGTGGAATAGGAGTATGAACTAGGTTATGTATGTCACATGCCATGCTTGAATAATCATTATATTCAATAATTGCACACAATGATAATCCACGTGTTGATAACAAAATGGAATGAAGTCAAATTTAGGGGTGGAAAGCCAACTCCTCTTGAAAGGAGATTTTGCAATCTCCCAAAGGTCTCATGGGTAATTGGGTTAGTTTGTAGGTGTTTCTATGGTTTTTTTCATCCCCCTAAAACCATGTCCACCCCAAATAAATTTTTGCTTCATTTTTAAGTGTTTTCTTTCTAAGGTTTATGAACCTATGTCAGGTCCCGCTCATGTTGCTACAACCCTATTTTTGTCTGATGTTTTGAAATAAGGTCTAAATTATACCTTTGTGTGGGTTCTTTGTAAAGTTATGATAACTACTTTGAAACCCGAAATAGTTCTCACAACTAGGGAAAGTGGCGATAGAAGGAAGATGGAGATGAATTGTAAGTAAACTAACACAAGTTCAAAAACTTTCTATAGGTTTCAAACCTTTGTTGGTTCTCAGAACAGTTTTGAAAACCCATTCTAATCCTGAGAGAAGAAATTTCTTTCAAATGACAACATTTTATTGATCTCAGAGCCCCTTTCAAAGATCATCTAGTTTTCAAACTTCTCTAAGACTGTCCATGCCTTAAAGAAAGATGGTTAAGATAAAAATGAAAAAGGTTTCCTAAACCTTGTTAGATTTTGATGAGGTTCACAAAACCTCGTCAGGACCCAATGTTGGTTCCACATATTTCTCTTAAAACTACCTGCTCGTGCTTGAAGGTTTCTACGTAGCTAAAGAAAATGATGTAAGAAATAGAAACAATACATTACATAGAGAAAATTAACCAAAACTAGAGATTGTTAGATATTTAAAATGCATCACATTACAAGAAGCAGACAAATATATAAAGCAAATAATAGATATATTATATTATATTAAGAGAAAGGAGTACAAGATTTTATGCATAGTGAAAATTAGTATGTGGATTCCCTCAACAACCTCCTAAATCCTCTCAAAATTAGGATGTGGATTCCCTCAAATTGCAGATTGGGTGTTGTTGAAGGGGATGTTTCTCATACCAGTGTGGGAAAATCAGAAAATTTAGTATGTAGTGAGCAAATGGGTTTGGATAAGACCTGCTCGACATTATAGGATCCTATTTGGGATGACTACACTTTCAACCATAGTGCTGCCCAAACTTTGTATACTCGATCATGCATGAGGAATGTAATTTTTGGCACTAATGGTACCACTATCATCCTTGGAAAACAAATTTGATTTAGTGTTACATGAAGTTGATCATGAATCAAAAAAATTATATGAGGTTGGTGGGTCTCAGGAGTCCATTTAATTGGTAGGATAGCCAAAGTTGAATGAAGACCAAATTAGTGCATCCATCAAACATTTTGATGACACCCTCATGATGATGGCCAAATGTTGTTGGAGGTCTTCAAGGGAACATATGGACCCTTATGGAGAATTTCCTCTTTCAAATTCATAGGTGCTTAGAGAAGCAATAATAGAGATGAAGAACAATTACATGTAGCTACTCTCAAATAGAGCTCACCTAGTCCAACTTGGTGAGGTCTACTACGATGAACTTAAGAGGAAAGAAAGGGAAGTGGATAAGCTTACTAATGAGCTTATTGTCATGGAGGATTCCTTGAAGAGCACTCAGAAGGCCCTTCAAGAATCAGAGATTCATATTGACAAGCTCTATGAGGAGTTGAAATTGCTTCAATCTTCATCATCCATAGCAGATATCTAGTCTTCTATTGTTGTCATGTCACCTACAGATGGTATGGGTACTCATGGTTTGAGGGGAGAATCTCTAATGGTGGTCGAGCATGAGGAGGTTTCAGGTTTGCATGGACCTGAGGATAGGAATGATTATGAAATTCTTGAGTTTTCACATAACTTGTGCTAGAGTGATCATGAGTCACCTTTGGGGGAGACCTAATTGAGGGCTCATAGTATAGATTCGATATAAGTAGAGATACATATACCATGCAGACCAACCCATAATGATGGAGTTTTGCTCCATGTTTTGGTAGGAGGCAGTTGTCCTACTCCATGGGACGAGGATTTCATTCATAATTTTTGGAGGACAACAACTTTTTAGGATTTTAGATGAGAGTTACATCATCTCCTCGACATGGGAGAGTGGCATATGGATGATACTCTATCACCCTATGGCCTTGGCTCAGTCATTCACATCTCCATAAGTCATCCTTACAGTCTTGAGGGTGTTGATCTATCCTATATCAACAACCTAAAAGGAGTTGCTACACATTTTTTGACACCTATGTAGGATGATCATCACATCCACAAGAGATTTGTAGAGTTTGAAGTGGGGTGTAGTGATGCTAGCACTTCTATTTATCTCCATCTTTTCATTTTTGATGGATGTGAGGTTCCAGTGTGTTGAGATCTAGGAGCTAACAGGCTTGGCACATTAGTTCGAATGGATCTCGTTGAGTTGCATCACCACTCTTGGCTTGGTGATCATTATATCAGAGTGGCACAGTGGAAGTCTGTGGGTGTGGTAAATGGTGGACTTTCAACTTGGTTGTGGAATCTAGGGATTCCTATGTTTGGTAGATTGTTCTATATTGGGGTAGTTTCCTACAGTGATGTTGAGCATAGTTTTATCTCTACCCAATGGATGTAGAGGATATGTTGTTGGAAATTCTATTGATTGATTTGGGATCTCAACATTTAGGTGACAAGACAGGGCATCCAGGTGAGGATTGCTTGGGGACAAGCAATCTTGGGGAGGGTGGATTGTAATGTCCCCTTTTCTTAGACAGTGGTATCAAAGCATAGTTATTCTTGCCATCCTATTAGGTAAATAATAAAAATCAGTTGGTTCACATCTTTGCTTTGTTGAGTGACCATCACTCATAGCTTTCAGTTTCAAATTTAAATTATGGATTCAGTCAGTGACAAAGAGTTGGTATCAGATGATGGATAGTGGTTGGAAAGATTAATTTATGAAATAGGTAGTAAGCTTGAAAGTCAACCTCAACCTAGGGATGATATTTTGGTCACACTAAAAATAATAGAAGAATTTTTTAGTCTTCTTGATCAGTCGCCTTTTGATTTGTTGTAGATAGCTATGACTCCAATAGTGACTTCTTTGGGTGAGCACAAGTTATTGAGAGATGAAAACAAGGAGATAAGGCTCATTGTTACTCTTTCCCTCAGTGAAATTATAAGGATTACAGCTCATCAAGTTCCTTATAATGTTGAAAAAATGAAGGAGGTATTGTAGCTGATTATTGGAAACTTTGATGGGATAGGTGATTTTAGAAGTCCTTTTGGGAAGAGGGTCAAGAACCTAGAGTTGATATCATAGGTGAGATAGTGTGTTGTTATGATTGACTATGATTGTAATGAACTTATTTTACAAACTTTTTGTCTTTTCATGGATTCTATCAGTGAGGATGATAAATCTATTCGGGACTACATGAGGTTCATTATGGCTTCAGTTATTAATGAAAGTGATGAAATTTCCCAGCCTATCTTATCTCTATTGTTGGTTGTTCTAAAGAAAGTATAGGTGACATCTACAGTTTCTTATAACTTGGTTCACAATGTTTTCAAATAATGTGAGCGTAAGTTGAGGCCCTACTTGTTTGATGAGGAGTAGGTGGAAGAAAAGGGGTTCAAATTTGAAGTGGTTGATGATGAGAATGCCTTACGTAATGATAGTTGTTTGATAGAACCCCAAGATGGAATTTTCAGCGCTCATGGAGTTTTTATTAGCCTTGAAAACAAATCATATTTTATGTTGCATGATGTTGATCCTAAATTGGAAAATTTATATGAAATTGATGGCTTTTGAGGAGTATATAGATTGAATGTTTGGGGAGCTATGCATAGCATCATTTGTATCTCAGAGAAGCATATATTCTACTGTACGACTACTTCAAACTTTATACTTCATTTTGGCATCCATTTTCAATGGGTTTCAAGGCATATCTTACCTGCAAGTTCAAGAATTGTAACTCCCATATTTTTTGGGTATTGTTGTCTTAAATAACATGGGATATTTTATGAACTGGGTTGTCAATATTTTGTGAAAATACCGAGTATCTAAGCTGATATAAAAATCATGAATTTTCAACTGTGTATTCCCTATGTAATGTTAAGTTTTTGAGTTGAAAATTATTGTTACAACATCTTCTATTTTTTTTCATTATATTATTGTATCAAACATTGCAAATATATCACAAAACATTCATCAAAACAAATAAATACAAAGGAAAAATAGGGTAGCATATTGCATGTAGTAATAATGGAGAAGATTTTTGGTCAATAATGAGTGGAAGGAAAGGTTTCTTTTAAGATTATCTGTATAGGATGAAATGTGGACAACGATGGTATAACATAGAATGGATAAAGGGACAAGACCAAGAGGGGATGATGGGTTATAGGGTGAAATAATAGAGGGTACAATAAGATGGGAGTAGAAGGGGATAATGAAACATAGGATTGACTAGTAGATATTAGTGGGATGGACTAGGAGGGGATCATGGAAAATAGGGTGAACTATTAAATGTTAATGGGATGGGATAAGGAAGGAATAAAGGAACATAGGGTGAATTAGGAGAATATAATGGGACATGATCAAGAGGGGATCATGGGACATAGAATGGACTCATAGAGATTAATTGGATGAGCTAGGATGGGATAATAAAACATAAGGTGAACTATTAGAGGTTAATGAGATGTGATTAGGAGGGAATATTAGAACATAAGGTGAATTAGACGGTGTCTAAGGTTTGAATTAGGACATGAAGTGGGAACTTGAGGTGTGTAGTAATAATGTATAAGCGATTTGGTTAATAATGAGCAGAAGGAAAGGTTTCTTGTATGGATATGTGTATAAGATAAAATATGGAGGAAGGTGGTATAATATACAAGGTGTTTAATATTGGGATATGTGATATAAAATGGTTAAAATATGTGTGATGATAGGAATGGAAGAATGAGATGGATGTTGAATGGTAAATATATTTAGGACCTCACAAAACGAACCAAGGATGACATGCTCTAATAGATATGGAAAATAAGACATCATGGTAGATTCCTTACAACATAATTCATTCACATCGCATGTCATATATTCTTCATGTTTTGTTAAAATGTGTGGTGAGGAGGATGGTACAAGTGATAGGTTATGGAATGGTGGAAGGTAAGAGTTAACCTGGTTGAAAGGATGAGGTAGCCTAAAAATGAGCATGAAAGAAACTATGTGAGAGACAATTTCCCACTATGATCTACCATCATAAAAATTAGCATGTGTCCATAACATCTTGTACAAGGCAAGTGGATAGAGCTAGTGGTCATAGACAAATCAAGGGATATGACAAGGGTGTTGGAAAATGAAGATCATATCCCTTGCTAATATTTTTGTTGTCATTGGTGTCACCATGATATATGTGTTGCAACTACAAGACTCAAAGTTACATTAATCTGGTATTTTGAACCGGTAATGCAAGATCATCCTCCAGTATTTTTCTCTAGAATCCCCTTCAGTTAATAACTACTAATTCAATTTTTGGGAAATGGTCTGTGATTGATAAATGTATACATGGATAGGAACTCATGCATACAGTTGCTCATGGTTATCATTGGTATTATTTTTTTGATTACAATTTTGCTATTAGGTCTATTGATGGCCAACCTATCAAGAAAATAAAAATGTAATGGATTAAATTGTGTTTGTGTAATCCATGCCGACAAGTTGTAGTGTGCCACATGTTTGAATTATTGTTGAGAAGATTTGTCAAGCTGACCTGATTGTTATCTTTGGACAATCAAATATATATACAAGAGGTTTTTGAAGGTAGGAGTGTGTGTGTGTGTTGTTGAGCGAATACTAGAAAATTATGTATGGAAGTGAAAAGGGTGAAGTGTGATCTGTTGGCATGCGAATTTTCTTGAACTACAAAGGAACTGAATTTTCACTTGAGGTGTACTTTCATCAGCTCAATTCTAGTGGTTAGCCATTTTGTTACTTCATTTCTATAGGCAGTGAGTCTCCCATTTTGGATAGTGAGTCCTGGCAGTAAGCCACCCTTTTGTAATATTTGATAACCGGTTATACTATATTGTGAGTTAATCCTCGTCGTGGTTTTTCCCATTCTGGTTTTTACACGTAAAAATTTTGTGTTTTATGTTCTATTGATGATTCTTCTTATCATATTTATCATATGCTTTGGATTGATTGGATGGTATTTGTTCAACAAATTTAAGGATATATTGATTCACCCCCCCTCTGAGTATATTGGATATTTAACAATTGGTATTAGAGCTTGGTTCCTCTAGAGAAGTCTAACAGCTTGAGGGAGATCTTGGAGATTGAACAAATGGAGGATAATGCAAAACTCTGGACTGCTCTTGATTATCTTGACAAAGCTAAAAATGAGAATAAAGGTCTGAAAGAGAATCTTGATGAAGCAAATTAATGTGTCTGGAAATTGAAGGAACAATTAAATAAATTCAAAGAGAGACATAGAGAATTCAGTGACCAATTGAAACAAGCAAATGAAGATATTACTAGACTGAAGCTACAAGTGGAAGAAAAGAAGAGGATTGAAGAGTGCTTGAATACAGAAATAAAGAACAAGTCTGATGAATGTTCCAGGCTTGAATAAGAAGTAGCACTTGAATCTGAGAGCAGAACTAGAAAAGGAAAAAAATTGTGAGGAAAGTTTCAAGACAAGCTCCACCAGGCTTGATGAATTGATTGAGGGACAAAAACCCTCTAAAGACAAAGGAGGATTGGGATTAGAAATAGGTGAAAGCTCAAAAGCAGTAAATGATCAAAAGACTCAAGACAAAGGGAAGCAAAAAAGGAATTTCAAGGAAGACAACCACCTATCAGACAACCAAATGCACAAAGGTACCCATCTTTCAATGGCACTTGTTTTTCTTGCAACAAGTTTGGGAATAAGGCAACTGAATGTAGAAGCAAGATGAATCAGTTTTTTGGTTCTTTCCCTGGACAATGCTATGCATGTAATAAGTTTGGACATAGAGCTATTGAATGTAGAACTCAGATGATGAACTAGTTTAATGGAGGAAGGATGAATCAATCATTTGTTGGTTATTGCTATACATGCAAAAAATCTGGGCATAAAGCGAATTGGTGCATAACAAGGTTTAATGGAAGTCAATCAAATCAAAGAAATGTTGTATGTTATAATTGCAACAAACCAGGACATATTTCAAAGGTATATGCTCTGATAAAGAAGAATGAACCTGTAAAGAAGGTTGACAAAGAAAAATTTAACCAAGAAATGAGTTAGATATGGAAAAAGAAAGAAGAGTCAAGGACTACTGATGCGTCTATACCCTCATCCGATGCAGATGATTCCTTCGGGAAGTAGACCTAGCATGGTCTTAGGGGGAGCTTTAGTAGAAAATCTCTTGAACCCCCTGATTTCAAGTGTTTCAGCCCTTGGCACGGAGAAAGGTCATAAGAAATAAGTGTGTAGAGGTTTTGAAAAAGAAGCTGGAAGAAAAGAGGCTTGTATGCTTTTTTGCGAAGCATATTAGGGTTTTTCAGTGCAATTTAGGAAAATTGGCGACTTTTCAAATTTCAAGAGCATTAAATGTGAATTAGGGCATCACATTAATCTATAAAGTTAAATCATAAAGGAATTTTGATCATTTATGCATTCAAAAGAGGTGAAGAGAAACTTGGAGCGATTTGGAGCAAATTGAGGTGCGATTGGTGCAAACCCTAGTTTCGGCTATTTGCGAAGAAAAAGGTAGTTTTTGATTTTGTGTAGCTATGAGCTTGTGAAAATTCCTTTCTTAAATCCTTTAAAATCTTGGTATATAGAAAATGGAAACTCCTGTAGTCATAAACACAACAGAAAGACCAAGGCCCTCCTACAGGAAATACTCGATGAAATTTTTTGAGGATGACCCTATGGGTGCTTTCTCTTTGGTTCCTCATGGTGTCATGTTGACTGAGGATACAAGGATGTAAATTAGGGTTAAGATAGAGGAATTCAATCATATAAAATTGATTGACATGTGGCTAAATGAACTCATGGGAGATGATTTCTTAGTAAAACCTGAGTACTCAAATCTAGTGACGAAGAGTTTGGACTATTGGAACAAATTTCCAAAAAAAAATTCTACAGTAGATGATCAGTGTGTAAAACCGGTTCTCAACAAAATGCATGATCATTTCTTATGGACTCATCAACTGCATTTAATAACCAAGGAAGCAATCAAAGTCGTCACTGGACTCTATGACACAGGACCAATACATGTGCTCAAAGCAGTGAAAAATGCAATGGTAATGAATCTCACTGGTGCAACCTATGACAAGAGGGCTCTTGTGACAAAACCTATCACTAATCCAGTCGTGAAGTATGCATCCATAATGATCAGTCACAAATTCCACTTCACCAACAGAGAGAATTTTGTATCTGCCATTACTATTTATACTAGTTATGATATGACTGTAAATGGTGCAAATTATGATAGGTATGTGAACTCCTCTGACAAAAATTGCTTGATAATCTGAGAATTTCAAAAGAGAAGAACTACCGATTTAAGTTTGGTTCTTTAATTATGTGCATGTTATTTGATTTTCTCAAAATGCTTCTAGCAAAATCTGGAGCAGTGTATTGGGACCCATCCCGACTAGTGACACATCAGATTTTTTATCACATGCGTAGTTTGGGTGATGTGAAAAATGTAGCAAATTCCTTGACGACATTCTTTTCTGGTTTTAGGAAAAATATGAATGAGAGAGACAGAATTCTGAGGAATATTTTTGAGAAATATAAAAATGAGATCATATTTCATGTATCTTCTAATGAGTGTATGATAGAAGTGGTTGAACCCCAGACGATCTGGATTCAACCTCTCAGTTATGAGGTCTCATAAGATTTTGTTGAAGTTTATGTGCAACTCTTATTAAAGAGTCCAAAAGATCCAAATGAACCATGGATTGGAACGTATGCAGAGAAATCCCTGGAAGTCCGTTTGGAGCTCAACAAAGCTACAAGGAAGCAAAATGTAACAAAAATGCTCAATAAGTTTGGTTTCATAGCTGAAGAAATAGCTTTAGGAAGATTCGTTAAAGGACAAAAGTCTAAATAATTACCTAGTGTAAGGAGATCCAGTAGAACCCCTCCTTCCATACTAGCTTCTGGACCAGCTACAATGAAGATTGTACCTAGCACTTTTGATAAAGGCAAAGGCTCAGCCCCTTCCGATCCTACTACTAGATCAGGAAAAAGAAAAGGTGTTCCTCCGATAGCCCTTGTCAAATGAAGAAAAGAAAAGGCTACTAGGGAGAAGAATATGAGTGTTACTAATGATCAAGAGGAAGAGGAAGAAGATCCAACTACAAAATTGTCAAGAAAGAGAAGAGTGAGCGCTTCCTCTAGTGAAGGTGCATCATAAAAAACTAGTGTTGGCTCGAGGAAATTTCACTATGTGTCATCTTTAGACGAAGTTGATGAACAAAATGTTAATGATACAAAGAATGCCAAAGTTACAGAAGAAGTTCCATTGGACCAAGAAGAACAAAACGCCTCTCCGGTAAGACTTGGTTCCCCTCTCAAACTAGATGTTTTAGTGAATAATATGGTGAATCAAGATAATATGGTGAAGTCCACAATGGAAGTGTATGATTTAGTAGAAGAAGAGGATAAAGAAATAATAATTTTGGTCATCATCAAATATGTCATTATTTTGGAAGCTAAATGGGACAACATTAGGTGTGATGTTCTTGAAAATTTGTGGGAAATACTGATGAAAAGAAGAGTAGGGGCAGTTGATCTAGAAGATAAAATAAGAAATAAAGCATATAAAGAAATTGCATCCTCTTTGTGTCTAGATAATTTAGAATCTTTGAAGAAGATTTGTGCTAAAATATTTAAGGAGAAGAGAAGACATAATACTCTGATGACAAAAGATAAGAAAGAAATCAAAGGAATAAGAAAAGAAATAATAAGTACTATCAAGGATACTGCGGAAAGGTATGGCATGATTGGTGCATTTGGTTCAGCATCTGAACCTAGAAAAGAAACTTCTACAAAAGTTGTGGAAGAACCTCCCTCTAGTGTTGTTGATGATAATGTACCTCTAGAAGTGAATGATACCAATACCCCTCAGGAAATAGGTAGTACAAATGTTCTACCAGAGATCAATGCTACTAATGAGAATCCAGAAAATGAAAAACATGTTGAAGAAAATATTGAAGAAGAAGTTCATGTTGCTACCCCTCCAGTACACCTCGAAGAAGGAGATAGAGATAAGGAAGAAGATGAAGAAGAGAAGAGGGAAGATGAAAAAGAAGAAGATAAAATTGAACAAGAAAAGGTAGAAGAAGAAAAATTAGAAGAAAAGGAGATGGAAGAAAAGAATGCAGAGGAAGAAAATGTAGAGGAAGAAGAAGAAAACAGAAATAAGGAATGAGACAAAACTGCTGGAAAGAATGAAGAAGTATCCTAGCAAGTTGTAGAATCACAAAAGTTCACTGGAGAATCTTCCTCCGGTAATGATGTCTTGAAGGGATTGTTGTCTAAGGAAATCAGATTCCAACCGGTAATTCCTCTGGAACTCCTGCAACTTCAAATGAATCAAGGTTATGTAGATATGAACAACATTTCTCTGGTACATAAATTGGTATTAGGCGATGTATTTCATGCATCTAGTAGAAAATAAATCTTAGAAATGCATTAGAATGGGACTAAGCTCATTGAAGATGCCATTAAGGCCCTACAGGATGTCACATCGTATACATCTATAGATATATCTCTCTCTCTCTCCAATTGAGAACTTGAAACTTCTATTGGACTCCTTCAAGGAGCATGCCACGAGACTTATTGAGAAAATAAAATAGGATGCGAAAGAGAAACTGAATGAGAAAAGGTCGTTGATTCCGCATGACAAATGTGCCTTGGCACATACCAATGTAGAAAAAATCCTTGAAGCTATGAAGGCTTGTGAATCTAAAGCTAATTTTGTGTTTACATATTGTATAAGGTGGCCTGATCCCACTCAAAGTATAAAATATCTCATAGACTCCATTGAGTCCCAGTTGATCACTATCTCCAATACCTATAATTTATCAATGGATAGAGATAGATCAACTTGGAATGCTATTTCTGGGCACAGAGAAAAAAAATTCATGTTGCAGAAGCAGAAGGAAGAGATAATCAAAAAATTCAGCTTGTTTAGTGATAACGTGAGGATGGAGTATGCTCCAATAGCCAATGCTTTGGCTAATGTTGAAAACTTGGATAAGATCAATCTAACTCCAGACACTCCAGATGAAGCTGAAGAAAATTTTATTGCTTTAGAATCTTTCAACAATTTTTTGGTATCTGTGAAGCAGAGTTGTGAGAATGGCAAAGCAGCTTGGCAAGGCATTCTTTAGGAATTGCAAAGTGTTCCCTCCTCCAGGTAATTTTTTTTTTTTTTTACATTGCTTGAGATAACTCCACAGGGGGAGTTCAGAAGTTTGATTCTATGTGTTTATACATTCTAGACCCTTTGTATATATCTTTCATTTTTTTTGTTTGACCTTTGTCCTTGATGTCAAAGGGGGAGAAGAGGAAAGAGAAATAGAGTATATTTTGTACATAGGATGTATGCAGATTATTTTTGGCACATGTTTCCATCAATGAAAAAGGGGGAGATTGTTGGAAGAATGAAGAAGATCATATCCCTTGCTAACATTTTTGTTGTCATTGATGTCACCATGATATATGTTTGTGTAACCCATGCCAACAAGTTGTGGTATGCCACACGTTTGAATTATTGTTGAGAAGATTTTTTAAGCCGACCTGATTGTTATCTTTGGACAATCAGATATATATACAAGAGGTTTTTGAAGGTAGGAGTGTGTGTGTGTTGTTGAGCGAATACTAGTAGATTATATATGGAAGAAAAAAGGGTGAAGTGTGATCTGTTGGCATGCGAATTTTCTTGAACTACAAAGGAATTGAATTTGCACTTGAGGTGTACTTTCATCAGTTCAATTCTAGCGGTTAGCCATTTTTTTACTTCATTTCTATAGGCAATGAGTCCTAGCAGTAAGCCACCCTTTTGTAATATCTGATAACCAGTTATACTATATCATGAGTTAATCCTCACCATGGTTTTTCCCATTCTGGGTTTTCCACGTAAAAATTTTGGTGTCTCTTGTGCTTTGTGTTTTATGTTATGTTGATGACTTTTCTTATCATATTTATCATATGCTTTGGATTGATTGGATGGTATTTGTTCAATAAATTTAAGGATATACTAATTCACCTCCCCTTTTAGTATATTGGATATTTAACAAAGGGATTATTGGAACCATGGGCACATAGTACTAGTGAATAATAGGAAAGGTGGTAACAATAGCCATTTGATAATAAAGCATGTTCTTTGACTTATTTACCGACTAGCAATAAGTAGTAAATAATCAATTATAACCTAAACTATTAATATTTTTTGTGATGCTATAATATGAGAATTAACACCAAAGAGAATATGCATTACACATAGAGAAAATACTTTTAAGGTTCTATGGGCATGCTACCAAAAAAATATCTTCCAACCTTGAACTATACTTCTTATGAGAGAAATTTCATAATCATTCAAAAGTTATCAAACTACATAATATAAAATTGAGATGAAAAATAAGACATAATTTCAACTCCTTGTTTTAAATTTCTAAATTTTACAAATTAGTCGCATTCATTTTCCCTTCACGTTCCTCCAATGTTTTTGTTTCTCATCAATTTTTTAGATTTGTACACGCAAAATTACCAAAACTAGCTAACATTGTTTTACAACACCATTAATGAATAACTTAGGTTACTTGAGTAAAATTTGTTTGAGGATGTGAATAGCGAGGTGTGGAGCTCGAAGGTCCACCAACAAATTGTTTGACACGAAAGTGTGTTATGAGACAATCATTCAAATAACATTCAACTATTCACATGAAATAATTATTTCTTTAATACTAGTTGCATGCCTATGGACTCAACGTCAAAAAAATAAGGGTATACAGGGATGGTGCACGTATCATGAACACTCCGACCCTAAATTTTCATTAGATTGATTCTACTAATTTAGTTGTTCTTACATTTCAAAATAGAATTTAATAAACAAAATTAAATGAACTTGCTAGATTTTACTTGAGTATCAATGCTGAATGTTTCATTCAACAATGTTTCTGTTAGAATCATCTGCTCTATAGTTGATGTAGGTTATGTAGCTACATCCTAAGAACTCTTATAATCATAAATGCAAACAACACCGCAAGAGCGAAAATGGTGGGGTGGAACTCCAAGCCTAGAATTCTTGTCCACATTAGGCTCTACTAGAGGCCTCACACACTATGCAATCCTCTGAGTGAGCAAGCTAATCAACTCCACCATGTCCACCTCGACAGTGTCCTTCATAATGGAAGGAATGGCGACATGCTCCACCATGGGTTTGGCCAAGGTTCTTGGTTCCAACTAGGGATTATTGTAGGAGTTTATGGTGAACTCCTCAAACACCCCAGGATCACTTGCAAGACAAAATAGCTTCCATAAGAGATAAATGGTAGAAATATCATGCTATCATTAAGGATGCAAGAATGCTAAACTGGATATGGAAAAGTACATATGATGCCTTGCTTATTTAGGCAAGGGTGAGATAAAATGCAACAAGATTATGACATGTGTCTTAATCCTTTAACATGTGATAGCTAACTAACTACCTAGGAAATGATGTAAATATAAGATAAGTTCTAGATAAGACTTCTAGAAGAATCTTATATCCTAAGTAAACTTAACATGTGAATATGTCCCCTAATTACCTAGTGAATGAATTAACTAGGTACAAGACATTTATTCACACCAACACCCCCCCTTAAGTGAGACTTAGGAGAGAAGATTATTATACAAAGATGAAATGATGGGTCCTGGCTAGTAGGCCATGTTAGGTACCCATGTACAAATAAAAATGAAATCTCTCACAAATAGAGAAAAGGAGAAAACACAGTTGGACAAAACTCCTCCCCAAAAGAGAGATAAATACAATAATGATATATGTCACAAATCCAATCAATATCTATCCACACAAAGGATGATAAGAGAGATCATTCAACCCCCCATAATGAGATAACCTACTACAAAAGAATTATTGGAAGCACACTTGTGGAGTAACATTGGAATCCTCAATTTGGCAAGCAAGGAAGGATAATTTTGTTTGCTAGAGACCATATTAGAGTCACTCAAGGACTCAATTCGGAATCATGGTAAAGAAACAACAAACCTGATGCTAAAGAACACTAGAAAATTCACAAACTGGCACAACTCTGGAATCTATGAAGCAACAATTGATTGAAAAATGATCTAGAACTAAAATGAAGTGCAGAGAAAATGCAAACCTAATACACACAAAAAGGAAATAGTGCATGCACTGATGAATGTTCACATTTTCCTCAATGAATAAAAATGACCTTAGATCTATGTAGAGGATAAAATCTAAAAAAATGGCTTGCACCACTATGAATTACTCAAAACTAGCTTTTCGCCGATATGTCGTTTACCAAAAACAGACACCATAGCGAAAAGTTATGAATTTTTTTAAAAAGGTAAATTTTGCTAGCTGACAATCAATAGACATGAATTTTTTTATTTGATTTCTATAAAAATTGTTAGATGTATGCAAAACCTAATGAATACCAATATAATATTTTGATGTTACCAACAAAACCCAAAAAGCGTTTTTGAATCCAAAACCAAGAACATATGATTTGGCAAAAAAAGTAAACTTCACCTAAAGGAAAAATAGTTGTGTTGGGCTATGATAGAATCTGCTCACTATCTGTAAAATCTAGTAGATACACAGATGGTATTTTGAGATTTTGAAAATAATATCAGAAATCATTTTTCTCAAAAGTACACGAAGAAAAATATATATGCCATTTTTAATCCAATATGCACCCTACAAAAGCTCAAGCTCAAATCACCCTCAAATCTGAGAAGGGTGTTTGCAACTCTAAAGCTCTGATACCATGTACGAGTTTACAGTGAACTCCTCAAACACCCCAGGATCACCTGCAAGACAAAATGGCTTCCACAAGAGAGAAATGACAGAAATATCATGCTATCATTAAGGATGCAAGAATGCCAAACTGAATATGGCAAAGTACATATGATGCCTTGCTTATATAGGCAAGGAGTGAGATAAAATGCAACAATATTGTGACATGTTTCTTAATCCTATAACATGTGACAACTAACTAACTACCTAGGAAATGATGTAAAGATAAGTTATAGATAAAACTTCTAGAAGAATCTTATATCCTAAGTAAACTTAACATGTGAATATGTCCCCTAATTACCTAGTGAATGAATTAACTAGGTACAAGACATCTATTAACACCAACAATTACATCGTGCACCTGGTCTATCATGTGTGGAGCCCCTACCTCTACCTCACAATAGAGTTTCCTCAAAAAATATTGCGGTTTGGTCAAAAACCATCCGCCACCGCTCCCAAACTTATTTTTTATTAATTCATTCTAGCATCAATGGATGGGGAACCTCCTGCATGCATTTGATAAAGGTGTGTTGGTTCTTGGGTTTGTAAAAAGGGCACACAAATCAACTTTCCATTTTTTTTGCTTTTTCACATCCGCATATGAAAGACCACTAACATAAAATTGTTTTAATTCATCCCTCTTATTCGACCAAAAATTTATTTTCTCACTTAGCTCTCCTACATGTGATACAATTGACTTCAACGATTCGACAATCCCTCTCCTATAAGGGTGGGTTTCAGCATGCTTAGTTAATCTTCTAATCAACTGTTCAATCTCTATTTTATTGTTTTCAATTTGATTTAAGATAATTTCTTGGGTTCCTTGTGGATGCCTACAAACTGACAAAGGATTTTGAGGTTGCTCTTGTTCAAGAGGCTCTTCATGACGAGGCGATTGTGAATTTTCAATGTTTTGAGGTGGACATTGATTTCCTAGAAATTAAAACAAAGTTTTTTAAAAAACCTATTTCAATCTACATTCTAATTCAAATTCAAAATTAAAACAATAGAAATACATACCTCTTCAATCTCTTTGACCTCTTTGACATCTTGGCAGCATCCTTGCAAAGAACTGCAAGCAAAATTTGATCTCCTTTTGGCGAGCGTGAGTTGGAAGAGCAGAAAATGGGAGCTAGGGTCGTGGGTTGCAGAAACAATGAGGAAAAAAATGGCCTATTGTTTTAAGTGGGCGAGAACCAAATTTGGTGCTCACCAAATGGTTAACTTGTTTGGTGAGCACAAAATCACTAATTTTGTGTTTTTTCAACAAAGTGGTACCTTTCTTGTGTCACAGATTGGTGCACACACCCAACTTTGTTCGTGTAGCTATTCATATGATTTAAATTTGAAAATTGAATTAATTGCTTGATGAGCTTTGGTTTTTCTATTTGTTGTTGGAATTGGTAGTCCCATAGGACCCCTAATTCCTATCTAAACCAAATTGTTATCAGAGAAGGTATAGCATTGTATTAGGAGAAGAACCCTAACAAGATTGTTGTGGATGTGTGAGAGGACAATGAGACTTGCAATTGTATAGGGTTATGAACATGGGGAAAAGGTGTAGGCAAAGAGGACCATGGAATGGAGAACCTAAGGTCTTTAGCGAGATGATAAGAGGCCTTGAAGCTGAGATAGGGGCAAGGTTGGAGGCAATAGAATTGACACAACAAAGAGGAATCCTAGTGGTGGATGCTAGCAAGGATGAAGCTAAAGAAGAAGCACTAGAAGTTGATGTGGAATATGATCATAGAGATGAGATGAAAGGTATATTTTTGAAAGCAATGGATAGGCTTTTTAGTAAGCCTAGGTTGGACCATCCAAGTTTCAATGGTACTTTAAATTTGAAAGAGTTATTGGACTGGATATTAGAAATGGAAAAAAAAAATTGTGTGTAGTCAATTAAGGATTCAAAACAGGTGAAATATGTAGGCACAAGGTTGAAAGGACACGCTTCCATGTGGTGGGAGCACGTGTAGCTTGAAATGCAATTAAGAAGTAAAGAGAAAATTAAAACATGAGAGAGGATGGTGGAAAAATTGAAGGAAAAATTTCTTCTTATAGATTACCAGCTTGATTTATTTAAGAGGTTGCAAAATTTGAATCAAAGAGAGAAGAATGTATGAGAGTATACTAAGGAGTCCTATCGGTTGAGAATCTAGGTTGGAAATGTGGATGATGATGTAGAAAAAGTATCAAGTTATGTAAATGGTCTTCATAATTCCATTCAAGATGAAATGAGCATGCTTCAGGTGACTAGTATAGAAGAAGAATATCAATATGCCTTGAAGGCTGAAGAAAAACGTGCAAGAAAACAACAATAAAATTCTTGTGGTAGAGGCATATTTTTGAGAGGATGATGCAGAGAAGGGTGGGAAAATATCAACACACACTCAATCAAACATACTTTGCACCTCAAGAACCTTAACACACCAAAAAAAGTGATTTTTCTACAAAATCTTCCACTATGCCTTGTAGAGCAGCAAATGGGGTATTTTTGACATAATTTGAATGAAACAACTCAAACCCATGAACTAAAAACTTTTTTGGATACCCATTATCCTTTTTAACAACATATATCAATTTCAAGTGGGGGTGTTTTGGACCACAACCTTCAAATTTTTGTTGCTACGCTTTAAAAGAGGCCTAATTAGGCTTGTTTGAATGGCTCATAACTAGGTTTTCACAACTCCAACCTCAAATCTCTATGAAAATAGCTCAAAAATATCAAAAATAGCATTCCTAAACATTTTCAACCATTACAAACCATTTTCTTGTTGGAATAGTGTGCCTCAATCCCACTGGCCTAAACACCTAAGAGAGCAAGTTCAATGTGACCGCTAAGATGTTTGGCCGATCTACGTAGTAATCATGAACTGTTTGTGAGATCGGTGTGACTCATCCGGATCTTAGTTCTCCTTGTGAAGTTCCATTTTTAACATATCGGTGAGACCTTTGGTGTGTCCTAGCGATGAAGGTTGTCGGTGTGACCTAAACTATCGACGTGAGTTTTCTAACTCTCATCGATGATAGAAGTCTAGTCAAAAATTTATATTGGTGTAAGTCTGGCCAATGATACTTTGTCAGGCTAACATGGAGGTTCAAAAAGAGTCTTAATGGTAGAGCATATCTGGTTGAGATCGATGTAATGCATGGAAACTCTTGTCAATGAATAGATCGTCAAGGTAACATTAGTATTCAGTTAGACCTGAGAATGTTGAACCGACACTAGGAATCCGACTGATGGTAGTACTATCAAGGTGACTCTGGTCGATGATCTATATCAAAATGACTCTGATCTTTGATGGGACTTGTGGTTGTTGAGCCGAAAGTGTTGGTCTGGTCGACAGGATATGTTCGGTGTGACTCTTGTCGATGAGGTGTTCCAAACTATAGCTAGGCTTAAGGTCATCGAGGTGACATCAAACTTCGATGAGACTTTTTGATCCTTGTCTAATGGTGTTGTTATATCTGATGGATTTGTTCCATTGAACTTCGGTGTGACTCTTGGTGACTCGTGGTCTTGATTTTCTTTTGGGACATCAGAGAGACCTCGGCTATCGAGGTGACATCTTAGATGTTCACCGATAGTGTTGGTCATGCCGATAGACCTGTTCATGTTGTTTGTCAGTGTGACTTAGGTTGAAAAGATGGTTTGAAAGGTGTTTGATCTTAATGACATCGGGGTGACTTGAAGCTTCGATGTGACATTATGAACTCTTGTTGATGGACATTATCTTTTCGACAAGCCTGGTTGAAACTTTAGGACGTTAAATGACATTGGGGAGACTTTGGTGATCGGTGTCTCTTTCTAGACTGTGATCAATAGACAAAGTTAGGTCGATGAACATGAAAGAAGACCATGGTTGGAAGGACACTGAATTGGTTGATCGCCGATGTGTTTGATGTTCATTGGAGGATCAAAAATGAGTTGGAGAAGTATGTTCGGTGACCTGGTCATGTTGGCGGTTGGTCTAATAGAAGGAAATCAAATTGATCTACAGAGAAAGTTGAACTATTTCCTAGCAGTTGAGAATGAATGGTATAAAAATTGAATGTAGACTGAGAGGAAGATCTAAGCAAGGTCATGCTATCGAAATCTCTCCTGATAGAATTTCTAGATCGATCTTTCATTATTAATCTACACTATATAATGTGTGAGAGTATTGTAATAGTGTGAAGGTTGTAATGGACTGAGAGGTTGATCAGAGAAATGTAAAAAGGAGAGAGGGAAACTCTTGTCATAGGGTTGCTACCAGTTTGGCTCTAGAGTGAAACAAGATGTAACTCCTATAAAGGTTGTAAGCCTGAATTGTATTTGTAACTGTTATGTTGCATGAATAATACAATGGCGATCTGGGCTTTTGTAGTGTGGGGTTTTCTACCCAAAAGGGTTTTCCCCACGTAAATCTGTGTGTTCTAATATTTTGTTCCATATTTCATGTTTACTGGTTATGTTTGTTGAATCTTTTTATGCAAGTTGTTGAAACTGAATTTACATGAGCTTCTTTCAGAAGGTTTAATGTGGGAAATGAACTGTGTTTGATTCTACTTTGTGACATAGTTGTACGTGTTTTTGAGGCAGTCTAATTGAAATTAAATTTATCAAAGGCACTACTGATCTTGGATGTTTCTCTAAGATGACCAAAATTTCCCTACATTTCCAAGAGCTTTTCTACAAACCCTAACTCATTTACACATTCTATGCTCCAAAAACATGAAATTTCAGCCTAGGGCATCAACAAATCTTCACTAATATTCCTCCCCTTCTCTTGAAACCTTCAAGAACAAAAAATACATGTATATCCTCATTCCACTAGGTTTAATATTTATTCAGTGGTGTAATGAGGGGAAATCCATGATTTTCTATCAAAACTCACAAAAATGAGGTTTCAACTAGTTTTCAGTAAATCTACTCTAACTTCCTCAAATCTTAATGAAATCAAATGAAACAAAAAAAATCAGTTAGAATATTCAATTCAACATCAAACCCAATGAAACTCAAACCATTTCTAGGTTGTACCAGGCCGTACAAGTCATTGTAGAAGAAAATTATGCTTTGAAAATGCAGAAAACAATGCTTTATTGATGTTCAATCTTCAAAATGATCTCCAAAACCTTGTCTTCGACTTCACAAGGATTATTTAAGCTTGTACAAACCCAAAGCAACTAAATACAACTAACTTTCAACTTCCCAACCTTTCAAGTTCCTCAAAAATTCAAAATTACAAAGTTGCTTTTACAAAAAAAATCAACTTTTTGCAAAATTTGACAACTTATCCCATTTGACACACCAAACCACATAATAACCTAAATTGACTCCAACAACATCACAAATGGTCTTAAAATATTACACACAAAATCATGACTTAAACACAAAAACACCAAAATTCTTAACATTTTGCATAAAGACCTATGGTGCCTTGCACCATACTCCCCGAGAAAAATAGACTCAAGTCCCCTTGAGGTGCTACAACAATAGAATCATGCTTGATCACATCATACTCTTACCTCCAAGTGAAATCTTCATTTGGTAATCCCTTCCAATGAACCAAATATTGAAAATAGGCATCATTCCTTGTCTTTGTGAATTCTTTGGCACCTAGGATATGCTCTAGCTTTAAAGGCCTATATGATGGGTGTTCTTTGACTCCTTTTTCACCTGAGAATGTTGTTGAAACAGCATCATCATCTACTACCACATCTCCTCCATCCTTGTAATGAACCCCCTTCTTCTTCACTTCAATTATGTGCTTGAACTTGCCCACTTTCCCTTGCAATTCATCCTTGACCTTCTCACCTTTGCTTCCCATCTCTTCCATCTGGTGTGATGCCGGTATGTTTGCTACTTTATCAGGTGTACTAATCTCTGACATGATAGGAATTGAATGACCAATATCTCCTTTTGTAAGCAATGAGTGAAACACTTCGCCAATCAACATGGCAACATACTTCTTACACCAATCTTGGATTTCCACAACCAAGTCATTCTTTACTTTTGTTGTCATAATGTTTTTAGATTTAGGAGTGGCTGCAAACTCCATAGGATTCTCTTCTTCTACCTTTATGAATTCCTTTCTTCCTACCATCATCACATTGGCTCCCTTAGTTTGTCCTTTTTCCTCCTCTTTCAATGGTGTCAAGGTATATGAAACTCCATCTTTTTCTATCTCATAAGCATTCCTCCTTCCATCATACATTGCATGCTTATCAAATTGCCAAGGCCTCCCTAGAAAAAAATGGCACGCATCCATAGGCAATATGTCACATAAAATTCTATCCTTATACCCTCCTATATTGAACTCCACCCAACTTTGTTCATTCACCAAAACATATTGACCCTCATTCAACCAAGAAACTTTATAAGGAGTATCATGTGGTATTCTAGGCAACTTAAGTTCATCCACCATCTCAACTAAAACCATGATATCTATACTACTTGAATCAATTACAACTTTACATACCTTACCCAAGCACTTACAAGTTGTCTTGAAAAGAGTCTTCCTTTGTGGTGGCTCATTTTCAACTGACGACTTGATGAGAGTTCTTCTTACCATAAGAGATTCACCAACATCTAGAGCAGCATGTTGTGATGGAGAGTTTACACTCTCATTATCATATTCTTGCACCAATTGAGCTCTTCTTTCTCCTCCATGTGAAGTAGAATCTTGTCCTTCATTACATTGCCATTCTTGATGTCCAAAATTGTTGCATTGATATCACCTTCTTGTGAATCCACTAGATCCTCTTCCTTGACCTCCAAACCTGCCTCTAAAACTTGATCTACCTCCTCTAAATCCACCTCTTAAATCTGCAACTTGGTCTTTAACTTTGTTTGCATCTTCTTGACCTTCATGTGGCTGCCTTGGGTTAGAAAATGAACCTATTCCTCTGTAATTTATGCCTCTTCCCCTACCTTGCTTCTCTTTCCTTCTCTTCAATTTATCTTCAGCCTTGATGGCCAATTGGTAACATTCTTCCACCATTTTTGGACTAGTGAGGCTCAATTCATCTTGGAGGTTGTATCTCAACCCATTCATGTATCTTGCTACTGTCTCTTCATCATCTTCTATATGACCTGCTCTTATGCTCAAATTATAGAACTCCTGAATATATGTTTGCACATCCATCTCCTTTTTATTGAGATTTTGAAGCCTCTTAAACAATTGAATAGTGTAATCAACATGTAGGAAGTTGCATTGATAGCACCTTCACTATCCATCTTTCCTCCATACATAGGTAATTCCATTTTGATCTTATGCTCATCTCCCTTGACTTATTTCAAAATATTTTTCATCCACAATTCATCAAGATCCATCTGTTCCTCGGATCCTCATTCAACCACCTCAAGATTGTGTAGAAAATTCACTTTGTTTGGTGTGTTAAGGTTCTTGAGGTGCAAAGTCTGTTTGATTGAGTGTGTGTTCATATTTTCCTCGCCTGCTCTTGCAACCTTCAAGAACACAAAATAAAACATGTCTACCCTCATTCCACCAGGTTTAAGATTTATTCAATGGTGGAATGAGGGGAAATCCATGATTTTCTATCAAAACTCACAAAAATGAGGGTTTCAACTAGTTTTCAGTAAATCTACTCTAACTTCCTCAAATCTTAATGAAATCAAATGAAACAAAAAACAACAATTAGAAGATTCAATTCCACATAAAATGCAATGAAACTTAGACCATTTCTAGGTCGTACTAGGCTATACAAGTCACTGTAGCATCAAATTATGCTTTAAAAATGTAGAAAGCAGTGTTTTATTGATGTTTAATCTTCAAAATGATCTCCAGAACCTTGTATTCAGTTTCACAAGGCTTATTTAAGATTTTACAAACCCAAACCAACTGAATACAACTGACTTTCAACTTCTCAACCTTTCAACTTCCTGAAAAATTTCAAAATTACAAAGTTGCTTTTACAATTTTTATCATTTTTTTGCAAAATTTGATAATTTATCCCACTTGACACACCAAACCACATAATAACTTCAATTTGCTCCAAAAACATCACAAATGGTCTTAAAATACCTTATTACACACAAAATCATGACTTAAACACAAAAACACCAAAATGCTTAACATTTTGCAACATTTTGCATAAAGACCTATGTCCTGCACCAGAGGAAGAGGGCAAAAAAGAAGTGATAGAGGTTACCAAACAAAAGAAGATGAGGCAAGTAAATCTCATGTGAGCGTGCAAGAAAATAAAGGAAGAGGATAATCTTCTAGGGGAAGAGGAGATTATTTATGTGGTAGAGGATACTTCAGTAGAGGTAGAGGAAGAGGGTTGGAGGTGCATGCCTCCAATGTGGAGAGCCAAGGCATAGAGCATTTGAATGCCCACAAATACAAAAAATAGTGGTAAAGGGAAGGAAACTATAATTCATGTAGCATAGGCTGAAAATGAAAGTGTGGCTACACCAAAGGATGGAAAAGGACCCGAAGATGGAGAGTCTCTCATGCTACAAAGATTTTTGATAAATCTTGAAAAGGAGAAGTTGGAGCCAATGAAAAGAAGGATTTTTTCTAGAATAAGATGCAAATTGGGTGGCAAGTGTTGCAAATTCATAGTGGACAGTGGTAGCATGGATAATACTGTATCCTAAGAGATGGCTTAAAAATGTATTTGAAAAGATTGAAACATCCCAACCCATAACGAGTTTCATGGTTGCAAAAAGATCATAGTTTAATGGTACATGAGCAATGCCTTTTGAGTTTCCAAATTGGAATATATGGATGAAGTAACGTGTGATGTGGTTTCAATGGATGCATGCCATCTACCTTTGGGAAGGCCATGGAAATTTGATTGAAGAGCTATTCATGATGGGTGGACAAAAGCATATTGAATCAAGAAAGATGAAAATGAATACACACTAACAACAATTCAAGAAAGAGAAGAAGAAGTGGAGAGCAGCTTCAAGGTTTGTTTTGTTTTCGGTAAAAAAAATTTGAGAGATTTGAAGGAAGGAGGAAAATGTTTTCCCATTGTTCCAAAGATTGCAGCAATTGGGACAACAAAAGAAAATGAAGAAATACCAATAAAAATTCAAAAAAAATTGGAAGAATATGTTGACATAATGATGAAGGAACTACCCAATGGATTTCCACCAATGAGAAGTATAAGCCATTGTATGGATTTGATTCTTGGTGCAAGCTTTCCCAACAAAGCACCATATAGAATGACACCTATGGAGAATGCAAAAATAAATATGCAAGTACAAGAGTTGCTAGATAAGGGGCTGATTAGAGAGAGTTAATTCTGTGTGTTGTTCCAACGATGTTGACACCAAAGAAGGATGGTGAGTGGCGGATGTGTATAGACTCAAGAGACATAAAAAATATAACTATCAAGTATCAGTTTCCCTTGCCATGAATGGATGATATGATGGATTGTTTGAGTGGGGCTAAGTATTTCACCAAAATTGATTTGAAGGGTGGGTACCATCAAATTCCCATAAGAGAAGGGGATGAATTGAAGACCACTTTCAGAATAAAGGATGAATTGTATGAACAGATGGTGAAGCCGTTTGGTTTGACAAATGTGCCAAGTGCCTTCAAGAGGTTGATTAATTTTGGCCAATAAGAAACAATTTTTGATTTGAAAGTATTGGAATACTTGCCTGTGTATTGTCTGATTCATAGTTGAAAAGTATTGGAATATTTTCCTGTGTATTGTCTGATTCATAGTTGAAATTTATTTGAATGGAGAATGATCAAAAATTTTGTTCTTGTAGCTATTGATATGATTTCAATTTGAAAATTGAATCAATTGCTTGACGAGCTTTGGTTTTTCTATTTTCTGCTGGAATTGTTAGTCCCATAAGACCCATAATTCTTGTCTGCACCAAGAGTGGATATATTACATGCTTTTGAAACATAAAGATCGTAATAAGTATCAATACAAAATTATGCTATAAATAATACTGCAATGAATTTTCAACATAATTTAATTAAGCAACATGTCATACAATTGATAGAATCAACTCATTACAGTATTCAAAGAATTATTGATGTGGACAAGAGTGTATGTCATATTCTTTTGAAACATAATGATCATAATACTTGTATTGATACAAACTTATGCTATAAATAATACCATAATGAATTTTTATATCCAATTAGCTGCCACAAAAATGTAGATTCAATATGGTCCCCATAGAGCATACAACAATGCTCTTACTTTTATTTTTTTGCTACATTGTTTGCATTCACTTATATTTGAGCAGTCCTAAAATGAGTTTAACAAACAATATTTTCAACAACTCATGGGATTCAATTGAAAAGATAATACTAAATTTCAAACGTGTTCTTTCCATGTCACTGACATCTAATATTGATTCTAAATCTATAGTCAATTATTGTGACTTGAGAATGATTAAATTCAATATTATTTTGAATAAAATATGTATGGTTGTCTCTTGTAATTAGTCCAATAAGAATCCATACTAGGTTATGTATGTCACATTCCATGCTTGTACAATCATTGAACTCAATAATTGCACACAATGATAATCCATGTGTTGACTAATAAAAAGGTATGAAGTCAAATTTATGGGTGGAAAGCCAAATCCTTTTGAAAGGAGACTTTGCAATCTCTTGAAGTTCTCAGGGGTAATTGGGTCAGTTTGTAAGGTAACTAAGAGGAGAAATGTAATGTTGTTTAATCAAGAAGCTTATTTTAGATTCTTGATATAATGATTCCCTTCGAGGTAAATTATAAAGAGCTCAATTTTATGGGTTATATCTAAGCATTTTAATTCTATTCTATTCTATTCAATGATAACAAAAAAAGCATTTCAGAGTGAAAAGAAGGAAAATAAATAAAATTAAGAAAAAGAGAAGAGGAGAGAAAGTGAGTTTCAACCCATACAACATTAATTAAATGGATAACTTCCATGCAAATTAAAAATAAACAACCTAAACCATTTACAATATGATTTGGATTATGAAAGAATCTAAGGAATGCATTGAATTCTAATATTATATTTGTAAATGGAGACAGAACAAGAAACCATCACCACATTACATACACAAATGATACTTAGTGAAACCATAAAAAAAATCATTAAGATTAGAAGAGATGCACTTACATGAAAGATTAAAACAAGATACAATTTATGAACTTATAGAATTAAAAGACTCAAATATGAGATTACAATATTTTTCCCATCATGTTACATATGATGGAGAAATATTTATTTGCTCTCACAAACTCCTCTATAATTTAGTTTCAACACATCATAATTATTCATTCCTATTTTTAATTGGTCCTATATGTTTTTTTTAGTTTTTGTTTAAGGAATTTAAAGAAAAATTTAGGACCTTTGTCTCCCCTTTTCATCCAATTTATGAATGTGTTAATGCTCAATCAACCACCACATCATTTTTAATGACATGTAGTATCCTCCACCATTTTATGTTTTGATTGACAGGTGCTATACACATTTCTTTTGTATATATACTTTATTTGTTAACAGTTTTACAATTATTTTTCAAATAGTATAAAACATGTATTTTAAAACAACTCCTCCTCCTACATGTAGCTACATGAACTTGTGTTGGAAATTTTTTGTATCTTGTTACATTAAAACAAACATTCTCATTTTTGGGAGTGCATGTTATGTTTTTTTTTTTCTTGATGTAAGTTTTTTGTGGGAGAGGCTCTTGTATGTTGTTGTATCATTTTGGAAGTTGCCAACATGCTTTTCCTCCTTTGTAGTAGTTTTTTTGTTCAGAATTATTAGTGGTGTTTCTCACATGTTGTGTGAGCTGGAATATATTTCAATATAATGCAGGTCTAATGCATTGTTTTTCAATTTGCTTCTCTAGACATTCCTAGATTGGCATATTTATGTTTAGGAAACAAATGATATTGTAAGCAACATTGTTATAAAACACTGTAAGAAAATTGTAATACATGTATTGTTGGTTTTAAATGAATCAATAATTTTTCATTGCTATAGCAATATGATCTTATGTTCTAAATGATGCTAAATGTTGTACAGGATAAAACCCTCCATTTTCTTAATGAAATGTTTACATTAGAAAACACATTTTTTTGCATTTGATTTTTTCTTCGACACCAACAATTGGTATCAGAGAAACCAAGGATTTAAAAATGTTTGTTTATTCCCTTAACTATAATTGGATTGAAAGCGGGTTGAATAGTTAGTTCTCGGTAGAGAGGAAAGGTGTTGTGGAGTTTTTCTAAAGAAGGTTGAGTTTAAAGAGGTAATAGTTTGTAAGAGAAGTTCAATGAATGGGAAATATGGAAGCCAATAATTAAAATTTAACCTAGTCTCAAATACTTATGTTCAAAGGTGAAAACCATGAATTATGGAGTATAAAAATGGAAACAATTTTTATATCACAAGATTTGTGTGAGTTAGTAGAGATTAGTTATATAGAGCCTAGAGATTGTCATGCTCTTGCTACCTAACTCAAGCATAAAGAGACCAATTAAAAGATAATAGAAAAAAGGGTTCAAAATCCTTGTTTATCAATCAATATGTTATACATGAATCTATTTTCTCAAGAATAGTTGAAGCTACAAAATCCAAAGAAGCTTGAGATTTTTTGCAAAATGTACATCAGGGAACTAAAAAAGTGAAAACAATTAAACTTAAGATGCTCAAAAGAGAGTTTGAAAACCTAGTCATGAAAGAATATGAACCTATGCATGAGATCTTTAATCATGTGATGAGTTTGGTCAATCAAATTAGGTCCTATGGAGAAAAGTTAGCTAATCAAAAAATTATGGGAAAACTTCTAAGATGTCACCCTGCCTGATTCGATCCTATTGTAGTATCTATTTAGGAATCAAAAGACCTAATCATTCTCTCTATAAATGAGCTACAGTGACTCTTCAAACCCATGAGCAAAGAATGAGTAGATTTGGTGAAAAATCAGTTGAACAAGCCTTTAAACTAAGATAAATATCTCAAAGAAAAAGGAAAATGGATCATAAGATGAGTCTTATAGGGCTACATGAAGGTTTAGAGGAAGAGGAAGATGAAAAAATTTCAATAAAAGAGCCAATAGTGGATAGGGTAGAGGTTACTATGGAGGAAGAAATTATAATGATGATCAAAAAAGAAATTAAAATTATGACATCACATGGATAGTGTCACTATTATTAAAAAATTGACCATTATGAGCATGAGAGTTGAGAAAACAATAAAAAATCTACACATTTTTCTGAGGAAAGAGAAGAACTGATGCATAGTGAAAAATCAAGCTCTCCCTCTCAAATCTGACACACAACTCAACAACCAAATTGCAATAAAATCTTCCTCAAATTACACAATTCCATGATTTCTCAACCAACACAATTTTAGCAATTACATTTGTCAAAAGTTAAATCAATTTAATTTTTCTTCATAACACTAAATTTCTAGACATAAACTTCTATCTATATTCAAATTCAAAATAACTCCACCATTTAATTACAAGTTATTGATTCATCAGTCTACATTATACGGTTTGCAAATTCAAAATTTATTTACTCCTGGACATGCATTCTTCCTCATTCTACCAGTCGTGTCTTTGCAATTGTTATTCGATGGCACAATCTTCACCTCTAGAAACAGTTTCCTTTATTCATTTTTAATCTACTCCTCCTCTATCTGCCCCTCTGTTCATCTCTCAATCTGTAATAGTCTTACACAGCCTATCCTTGCATCATAACGATCCTCTTGTTATATGCAACTTATTTATATTTTATTATTAACAATGCCACAAATAAATTGACATGGCTTCCTCTATTTCTATTGCACCTATCTATCTTCCCTATCCCTGCCTTTCTCTTTTTTCAACCTATGCACATCCTTCAAGTTCTCCATTTCCTCCACAATACACACTCACCACGTTGTCCAACACTGTCCCTTATCTCTGAAGATGAAAGTCAAAATCGAATTAATGAATTCATGCCAAAATAGTTTGGGTGATGTGGATCACCAATCTACCCGGATACTCCTGCATTAAGAACATGAAACTAATTTATTTTTTGCATGCAATGCTACAAAAGAAGAGTAAAAAAAATATATGGCTTCTTGATGGTGGTTACAGTAACCACATGATAGGAAATATTTTTTGAAAATTTGGATGAGTTAGTTAAAACACAAGTGTGGCTTAGTGATGATAATTGCAGTAAAAAAATGTCAGAAAAGGTATATTCGTGATGTCTTATATATACATGGGTTAGCACATATTTTTTTAAGCATATGACAACTTGTTAAAAAGGGATATTCCACAATATTTGAAAATAGTGAATGTGTTATTTATGACACAAAAATAACAATCAGATAGTGGCAAATGTTGGCATGCTACAAAATAGGATATTCCATTTGAGAATAGCATACAGTGAAACTCTAATCCTTAGAACTAATTACAAGGACCAATATTGGTTGTGACACGCCAGATATGAAAATTTAAATTTTAGAGGACTAAAATTTCTCTCAAAAGAAAATGGTGAGAGGGATACTACTTATCTCTCACAATGATTAGGCTTGTGAAGGTTGCATTTTTGGAAAGAAGCATTGGGATTCCTTCTAGATAGGAATAACTTGGAGAGCAAAAGTATTCCTTAGGTTGGTATTCACTGATATTTATGGTCCAATGCAAACCTTGTCTCTGAATAAAAATAGTTATTTTCTCATCCTTGTGGATGATTTCAGTAGGTCTTGGGTCTATTTTATCAAAGAAAAATCAGAATCCTTTACCAAATTTCAATAATTTAAGATTAATGTGGAGAAATAGATTGGTTGTCTTATCAAAATCCTATGGTCAAATAGAGGGGGAGAATTCACCTTTGATGATGGTGCAGGAACACGCGAACGAATGGATGATCAACTTTTTTTATTTACTTTTCTTCCAATTTTGATTTGTTTTGTTTTGATATCTCACAATTTTGTGAAGACTTTGCACCATCCAATTGCAAAGAATTTAAACTCCACTTCATGATCAGTTCACAATACAGATAGAATATCTTGGTGATTTCTTTACATGTGATTTTATTCCCCTCTGAATCGAAGTACTGTGGACTCCACTTTGCTTTATTTTGCCTAATTACATGACCGGTGGAAATATGTCATTCACACTACTAGTTTATAAGAATAAGAATGATACACTGGGCATAGGAGGTTTATTAGGAAATAGCAAGGGGCGTGGCTTATGAATGCATTTTTTTGGTTTAGAGCAGAATGGGAAGATGAAAAGGCCGATAGCCTTGAGAGAAAAAAAAAGGAATCGGGCCAAAAAGAGGGGGAGTGTGTGAATAGCAGGGGGCGACTGGTGAACTCTGGTCTTTGCTAAAATATGAAGGCTTGAAGTAAGGTAAGTGCGACGCCAGGAGCAGAGGAAATAGCCCGTGTGAAAGTGAAGGAGGGCGTTGTTTAGAAGTAGAAGGCAGAGTTTGAAGGCTGCATCGAGCCTAGAGTTCAAAGGTGAAAACCATGAATTATGGAGTATAAAAATGAAAACACTTTTTATATCACAAGATTTGTGTGAGTTAGTAGAGAATAGATATATAGAGCCTAGAGATTGTCATGCTCTTGCTACCTAACTCAAGCATAAAGAGACCAATTAAAAGATAATAGAAAAAAGGGTTCAAAAGTCTTGTTTATCATTCAATATGTTATACATGAATCTATTTTCCCAAGAATAGTTGCAGCTACAAAATCCAAAGAAGCTTGAGATTTTTTGCAAAATGTATATCAGGGAACTAAAAAAGTGAAAACAATTAAACTTAAGATGCTCAAAAGAGATTTTGAAAATCTAGTCATGAAAGAATATGAACCTATGCATGAGATCTTTAATCATGTGATGAGTTTGGTCAATCAAATTAGGTCCTATGGAGAAAAATTAGCTAATCAAAAAATTATGGGAAAAATTCTAAGATGTCACCCTGCCTGATTTGATCCTATTGTAGTATATATTTAGGAATCAAAAGACCTAATCATTCTCTCTATAAATGAGTTGCAATGACTCTTCAAACCCATGAGCAAAGAATGAGTAGATTTGGTGAAAAATCAGTTGAACAAGCCTTTAAACTAAGATAAATATCTCAAAGAAAAAGGAAAATGGATCATAAGATGAGTCTTACAGGGCTACATGAAGGTTTAGAGGAAGAGGAAGAAATAAAAATTCCAATAAAGGAGCCAGTAGTGGATAGGGTAGAGGTTACTATAGAGGAAGAAATTATAATGATGATCAAAAGAGAAATTAAAATTATGACATCACATGGATAGTGCCACTATTATGAAAAAAATGGTCATTATGAACATGAGAGTTGGGAAAACAATAAACAATCTACACATTTTTCTGAGGAAAGAGAACTGATGCATAGTGAAAAATCAAGCTCTCCCTCTCAAATCTGACACACAACTCAACAACCAAATTGCAATTAAATCTTCCTCAAATTACACAATTCCATGATTTCGCAGCCAACACAATTTTCACAATTACATTTGTCAAAGTTAAATCAATTTAATTTTTTTTCAACACTAAATTTCTAAAAATAAACTTCTATCTATATTCAAATTCAAAATAACTCCACCATTTAATTACAAATTACTGATTGTAAATTCAAAATTTCTTTTCTCCTTGGCATGCATTCTTCCTCATTCTACCAATCGTGTCTTTGCAATTGTTATTCAATGGCACAATCTTCACCTCTAGAAAGACTTTCTTTTATTCATTTTCAATCTACTCCTCCTCTATCTGCTCCTCTGTTCATCTCTCAATCTGTAATAGTCTTACACAGCCTATCCTTGCATCATAACGATCCTCTTGTTATATGCAACTTATTTATATTTTATTATTAACAATGCCACAAATAAATTGACGTGGCTTCCTCTATTTCTATTGCGCCTATCTATCTTCCCTATCCCTGCCTTTCTCTTTTTTCAAGTTCTCCCTTTCCTCCACAATACACACCCACCACGTTGTCCCACACTGTCCCTTATCTCTCCTGCAAACTTTGTTTGTCTTCAAAATGCCACAGCCTCTTCTTAATTTCACCTACAATTACAAATGCATATCATACACATGTTACACACCTCTCCTTTACTAACTACTGCACATAAATTTTTAATTGAATTTGAACTCCTTCCTAAATTGTTGCGGCCTACTCACTTCCCCGCCCAGGACTACGCAGCCCCCTGCCTCGTTATCTATCCATTATTATTTACTTTAAAACTCAAAACTTCTTCATACGTAGCAGCTCCTATGGTCTTCTTCCTACTCCCCCCAATCACCTCTTACATAGCCCTCCCCTTTTTTACATGAAAATCTGCAATTTTAAATCTTCTTTCTATCTGGTGCCTGTCTCCTTTTGGTTTTCTTTTTCTTTTTTCTTTCAACTTCCAATATCTCAGCCCCCTTGGCATTCTTCCCATAATTTTATTTTTTTAAATCTGCCTATTATGGAATTCCATAAAGCTACGTGGGTGGTCTTCGCTCATTATTTAACTGTCTTCACATAATCACAACCGCTTTGTTGTCCTCTTTATGTCTTCTTTTGATAATTTCTTGTTTTAACGAAGTAGATTAAATGTTGAGTATTATCATCATCCCAGCTTTGCAAAATTGAAAATCATACAAAATCATAGAGCAAAGAATTACATAATATACATGAATTAAAAATGAAAATCGAATTAAGACATTCTGTCAATTGAAAATGAAAAGAATGTCATCCATATCCGCCTCCAAGATCACGAAAAAGAATTTAAACTACCAATCTGAAGATGAAAGTCAAAATCGAAATAATGAATTCATGCCAAAATAGTTTGGGTGATGGGGATCACCAATCTACCCGGATGCTCCTGCATCAAGAACATGAAACTAATTTATTTTTTGCATGCAATGCTACAAAAGAAGAGTAAAAAAAATATATGGCTTCTTGATGGTGGCTACAGTAGCCACATGATAGGAAATATTTTTTGAAAATTTGGATGAGTTAGTTAAAACACAAGTGCGGCTTAGTGATGATAATTGCAGTAAAAAAAGGTCAGAAAAGGTATATTCGTGATGTCCTATATATACATGGGTTAGCACATATTTTTTTAAGCATATGACAACTTGTTAAAAAGGGATATTCCACAATATTTGAAAATAGTGAATGTGTTATTTATGACAAAAAAATAACAATCAGATAGTAGCAAATGTTGGCATGCTACAAAATAGGATATTCCGTTTGAGAATAGCATACAGTGAAACTCTAGTCTTTAGAACTAATTACAAGGACCAATATTGGTTGTGACATACCAGATATGGAAATTTAAATTTTAAAGGACTAAAATTTCTCTCAAAAGAAAATGGTGAGAGAGATACTACTTATCTCTCACAATGATTAGGTTTGTGAAGGTTGCATTTTTGGTAAGAAGCATTGGGATTCCTTCTAGATAGGAATAACTTGGAGAGCAAAAGTATTCCTTAAGTTGGTACTCACTGATATTTATGGTCCAATGCAAACCTTGTCTCTAATAAAAATAGTTATTTTCTCATCCTTGTGGATGATTTCAGTAGGTCTTGGGTCTATTTTATCAAAGAAAAATCAGAATCCTTTACCAAATTTCAATAATTTAAGGCTAATGTGGAGAGATAGATTGGTTGTCTTATCAAAATCCTATGGTCAAATAGAGGGGGAGAATTCACCTTTGATGATGGTGCAGGAACACGCGAACGAATGGATGATCAACTTTTTTATTTACTTTTCTTCCAATTTTGATTTGTTTTGTTTTGATATCTCAAAATTTTGTGAAGACTTTGCACCATCCAATTGCAAAGAATTTAAACTCCACTTCATGATCAGTTCACAATACAGATAGAATATCTTGGTGATTTCTTTACATGTGATTTTATTCCCCTCTGAATCGAAGTACTGTGGACTCCACTTTGCTTTATTTTGCTTAATTACATGACCGGTGGAAATATGTTATTCACACTACTAGTTTATGAGAATAAGAATGATACACTGGGCATAGGAGGTTTATTAGGAAATAGCAAGAGGCGTGGCTTATGAATGCATTTTTTTGGTTTAAAGCAGAATGGGAAGATGAAAAGGCCGATAGCATTGAGATAAAAAAAAAGGAATCGGGCCAAAAAGAGGGGGAGTGTGTGAACAGCAGGGGGCGACTGGTGAACTCTGGTCTTTGCTAAAATATGAAGGCTTGAAGTAAGGTAAGGGCGACGCCAGGAGCAGAGGAAATAGCCCGTGTGAAAGTGAAGGAGGGCGCTGTTTAGAAGTAGAAGGCTGCATCGAACTCTAGTCTTGGGCAGTGAAGATTGGTGTAGATCATGCCTTTCAAAACGGTATTCACGAGTTAAACAAAGTTGACATTTAAAAAGATTAGTATGCTGGCAGTATGGTGAGGACGACGCTAGGTAGAGGGGAAAGAGAGCTTGTGTGTGGAAGAACAGAGGACTTGGTTTTTTGAGAGGAACGTTGGGTCTAGAGGCAGCGAAGAACTCCAATTTGGATGGTGAATTCAGAATTTAACACACAAAGATTGTAAGAACAGAGCACAGCACAAATTGCAGATCAGAATGGTATAAGTAGTCATCGAAAGCCAAAAGAGCATTTTTTTGGGGTTTAGCAAATGTATTGAAAATTTGATTTAAATATACATTGTTCCTGTGCAATTAAGCTATTTGAGTTTTGTTTGTCTCTGTAAACTGCATATTTGTATGAGTGTTGGAAAGTAGAAGGTTGCTTTTCTGCATCAGATGAATTTCAAGACTTTTGTGAAAACAATGGAATTCAAAGGCAATTTACTACAAGTTATACTCTTCTAAAAAATTGGAGTTGTCAAATATAAAAGTCACATCATTGTTGAAATGGCTAGAAGCAAGCTTAAAGCCAAGGGCATCAGGCAAATTCACCGCCAGCAATTCACCGTCAGAAAATTCACTGCCAACAATTCACCGCCATGACAAATTCACCTCAAGGTAAATTCACCACCAGCAATTCACTGCCATGGAAAATTGATCACAAACTTTTAATGCGACGAATTTTCAGCAGTGGTGAATTGCTGGTGGTGAATTTTCCTTGAGGTGAATTTGTCATCACGGTGAATTGCTGATGGTGAATTTTCCTAGAGCCAAAGCCAAGGGTCAACTAAATACTTTTTGGGTTGAAACTGTTGCTAAATTTGTCTATTTGTTGAATAGATGACCAATAAAAAGTGTCAAAACATGACACCTTATGAGGCATGGTGTTGTAGAAAACTTGATGTATCACACCTTAAGTTATTTGGATTTATTGCTTATGTTCACATAGTTGAAAAAAATTATCAAAATTTTGATGATTGAGAAATGCATTTTCATTGGCTATAGTGATGATACAAATGGTTATCGATTATATAATCTAGTGAGTGAGATGCTAATTGTTAGTAGAGATGTTATCTTTGTTGAAAATAAAGCTTGGAAATAGAATGGAAATTTGAACGAGAAAAGGAAACAATTATTGATCTGGAGCTAGATGTTCCATCTTCTTATAGCTTGAGAAATAGCTCAAATCTTATTGCATCAACTTCATTGAGTTCACCACCTTCTCCATATAGTCCTCCTTCAAACTCGAGTCCTCCTCCAAGGAAGGTAAAAAGTCATAAGAATATTTATGAAGGATCTACTAATCTTGATGCAACTGTAAATTTTGCTTTGTTTTCTCATATTCAAGTTGAACCAAGGCAATTTGAAGATGCAGTAAAACAAGAAGTATGGATTAAATCCATGAATGAAGAAATTACTTCAACTCAGAAGAATGAAACATGGGATTTGGTCTATCTTCCACTTGAGAAAGATGTTATTAGGTTGAAATGGATCTACAAAACCAAATATAAAGCTAATGGGTCCATTGGAAGACATAAAGCAAGATATGTGGCAAAGAGATTTTCTCAACAACCAAGTATTGTTTACATTGAAACATATTCTCTTGTTTCTAGATTAGACACCATATGAAAAAATTTAGCATTAGCAACCCTAGGTGAAAATTTTATCAATTTGATATAAAAAATTAGTATATTTGAATGATTATTTCAAAGAAGAAGTGTTTGTAGAACAACTTGGTTATGAGATTGTAGGACAACAACAAAAATTTACAATTTGAAGATAGCCAATAAGGAACAGTAAGATTTATTGACAAATATAGACCATGTCCATGCATAAGAGCAGGTTGTTAAGGAAAAAATGAAAGGGTTTGTCTAAAATGCGGATTCTTTAGAGTTGGAGCTTCAGGAAGAGCTCAACCAAGATAGTTGAAATGCTACGTGACCATAGCAATGCCATCTTATGTAGCGATATAGTAGACAATCAACTTTTCCCTGCAAGAGTTTGAGAAGGGTGTGAGATATTTATTGACCAAGCAGATATATAGTTGAAGTCATGTCAACAGTGTAATGTTTTCTTTAAAAATGAAAGTCACCTATGCGAAACCCTTTACACTCATAATGCATGAATGAAGTGGAGAGGATTGTGACAATAGCAACAAATGATGCCAAAAAAGGACATTTATAGTACAAGATGGTCATCACAGTTTGGGAAGACTTTCTCTCAAAATGCTATAAGAGTCTAACAGAGGATATCATTCAGCTTAAAGGAAAGTAAGCTTGAAAGAGAGGTTTCCTCTTTGAAAGCACATGATGGTGGGAAGGAAAGCTAAATTGAATGGCACAATCAATAATAGTTATGTAAAAGTGAAGTTTTTTGAAGGACAGAGTTAGACAACAATGAAATATGATGAAGCATTAGAAAGCAGTCCTCGGAGAGAAATGATAGTTAAAAGGAAAATGGTTTGCCTAATATCAAATCTCAAGTAGTTGGGGACAATGATGAACACATTATCTCATTTTCCATTGGTGTTGGACCCATTCCATAGATTTTTATGTTTGCGATTCTCCCTATGAATGTCAAGGATCTTCCTGGCAGTGTAGCTATTATGAAAAACTAGTTGTCATTATGGATTGTGACCATGATAATCAATATGCTATTGGAGTGGACCTCTACAAGAACATTTCTACATTATCATAGACCTGAGAAGTAGCGTGACTATCAAATATGAATAATAGGGGCAAAAATATGCATGATAATCATGATGAGACTATCACCATGGTAATTTCCATAAGAGGATAGCTAACAGTCGATACACATTGGCATGGTATGTGGAAAGTAAAAGGGACATAGTAACAGTCCTATAAAGAGCTTAAATAATAGTCAAGGTGTTAAAAAGGGATAATGGAAGAAGATTGTATTGCATGACAATTGGACATAGATCTTCAAGTGACAATCAACAGTGTTCAACTCTTTCAAACTCTACCGACCTCTAATAACCTTTTATGAATGTTAGTCCATAAATGATTGCTATCACAGTATATGGTTGTTGCTTTTTAAGAATACCAAAACAACGTATGGAAAAGTACATATGGTATTTATGTTTGACAGTGTTACAACAGGTCTATCATGGAAGTTGAAAAGGAAAGGGTAGCAATGCCAACATGTTTAGTGAACATAGTCTATTATGAGAATGAACAAGTGGACAACCTATGACAAAGTTTAAGGCACAATCATGAGAAGAACATAGCATAGCAACAGGTTAACCAACAAATAGTCTACAAGTATATGGTTGATAAGAACGAATAGTGTATGACTGAGGTTTTGGTTGAGACAAAAGTAAGAATGCAACAAGGAGGACTTCAAGATTTATAATGTTAGTAGAATGAAGATAATTTAGAAGTCAAAACATAGTTCCGTTTGGCAATATTGCTCCTACAAGCCTGACCATGATTACTCAAGTATCTAAGTGGAGACTAGTACAGTCCACAGGTTTATATTGCTACATAAGACAAAAGAGAGGCAAGAGCATAAAAAAAGGGCTACATTCAAGAATGACATTGAGATATATGGCAGTCATGAAGGTGTAGAGCCAATGCAAGAGCCATTGGTCATTCAAACCAAGGAGGCTTAAGGATAGTCATGTTTTTCTAAGGAAGATATGATCATCATTGAAATGGGAAAAATAGGATAGTCTTAAGAGGAAGACAATAGTAGCCTACAGTGAGAGTTTGACAGAGTTCATTATGCAGGGGAGATATTTTACAGGTGTGTATGATAATAAATGACTAGTGAGTTGCACTTTATGTCAAACAGTGACATCAAAAGGGATTACCTATAGCTAATTATCTATTGGCTATCCTTTTACCTGAGTATATTACCATAAATGAAAGAATTAGGCTTATTTTTAAAGTATTCAAATGATAAATCAGCCTAAGGACAAATGAACAAGTCATCAAAGGAACCACCTACACCTTCCTAAGAGACATTTGAATGCTTCAAACATTTTCCCACATGCTTTATTAGTAGGTTTGTTCCAACAAGTCTCCAACAATTGGGAGTTAAATGAGAAGTATTAACCTCTTTTTGAGCAATTATGAGCAGTGGCAAATATCTAGGGGCTGTTAGGTGAGTTGTGCAAGGTAGATGGAGAGAATTAAGGGGTAGTTTGACCCAATTTGGAGCACCTCTAAGTATATAGGAGCTGTCTAAGGAGCCTTAGCTGGTTGATAAGGTCAAAGCAAGAACTTTTCATCATTCAAACACCTTTTTGAAGCACTTTAAAAGGCTGAAAAGTAGGGATGGTAGTTTTGAACACCCAAAAAGTTTGACCCAGCAAGATGAAGTGAAGACTTATCTTTCTCTCCTCAACACATCTTCCTATTGTCTAGCAAGCTATTGAGAAGGTTATAAGCAAAGCAAAAGGCAGATTTTCTCTAGTTCTTCCTCTCTTTGCTGTTGTATTGTAACTTTTGAAGGTCCTTTCAAGACAACCTTGTAACCTATTTTGCAGGCATGTAGAGCAATATGTAAACACTTTTTCAATCAATAAATTTAAGTATTTTGGCCTTCTTAGAAGCTATTTTATTGTGTGTAATAAAATGATTGATGCAATTTCTTGTGATGTATGTGATAATCTTTGATGTTGTGTCTCATTATCAGCACCTTTAGGTAGAGAATGTATGCATTATTGCAAGTTGTAGGTTGTATAAATTATGCAAACAGTCCAAAGTTGTGAAGAGATATTTTCCTTCTAACATTGTGAATATCATAACCTTCTTACAAAATATTTATGCATGGGCATATAAAACCTTTGAGTTGTGCATGAACCAACTTTATCATTGATCTATTGTGTGTACAAAGGTAGTTGTGTAGGTCTCAAAGAAATTTTGGGGCATCAACTTATCAAATTTTAGGTTTTCATTTCATCACTTCCTATCTCTTTTCCCAGCAACAACAATAGGTGGCTTAGTTTAGATGATAAAACCAAGGGAACCGGCTCTCTTTGGAGGTTTATCTCCACCATTTGAGCCCACACTTAGGGAGATCATCCCATGTTTCACAAGGTGGCTGAGTGATTCTATCAACTCAACAAAGGTGCACACTTTTAGTGACAATAATTGTTGACTTTCTCTTTGTGGCATTTTGTCCTTGATGTCAAAATTGTTGTTTGGTTTGGCATCTTGGTGATTAGTATTGAAATATAACTTTGGCATTCTTGATCATGATATTGGCACTCTTGTTCATATTCAGTTTTGGCATACTTGGTTTTGGCATTCAACATTGTGATGTTGGTTTATATCCAGTTATGATTGTTCTGATCATTCAGACTTATGTTTAGTACTTGGACAAGGGCTTGACTTAGTTGTAGGTTTTGATCACATTATATGACAGGTGGTAAAATACAAGTTTGACATGTTCGGCATATTGAGCTATATTGTGCTAAGGTGATCTCCAGATTTCCGTTTTGCATATTTGTCTATGATCATGCTTTCATTTCGTTCTCATATAGCTATATATAGCTTTGGCTTACATTTTATTACTATGGTTATCTTTGTGACAATATTTGAGTTTCATTCATATGTCATATTTACATATATCTTGGCACATGGTTTATAAGTGATAAAAGTTTTTGGTAAATGCCTTGGTCGGCATTAAGGCATATGTTTATAAAGTCACCTTATCGGTGATCAGCATCCACTAAGGTTTATGTAAATGTCACTTATGAAGTCATCAGCATATTTGGTATTCTCACTAAAGTCACTATTATCAGCATAGTTGGCATTTATCATTGTGACAAATTTTTTGTTCTTTTATCGGGCTCCATTTGATGATTTATCATCGATAGTCACTTTTTTTTGTTCACATGTTTTGTAGCGACATTTTTATTATCTTTGTATAGTGCATAACATTGCTATATACATCGGGTATTTCACATTGAAATACAATGGGTTGTTTTATTGTTTCGGGCTTTATAAGGCCTCAACTTAAGTGATAAATCGGCCTTGACTAATCTAGGATAGTCGAATGTTCTCATTTAATTTGAAGACTTTAGTCTTCACCATGCATATGTGAGTCGACATACTCATTAGAGTTTTCTTGTCGATCGTTGCATTTTAAAGAAGGCTTATCGGATTTTTAGTAAATTATTTGGTAGTGACACTATAATTTCTTAGACATATATGATAACTCACGTGGATGTGAGTTGGTAGTGTCTTGAATTTCATTAATTCATTATTGTGTCGGTCTAATGTGGATTTCAAATAATGTTTAACATCATT